>OW240915.1:303532962-303554860 GCA_933207985.1 Pelobates cultripes | reverse complement strand
AGGAGAAAGGGGGGTGAGAAAGGAGGGGGGTGAGAAAGGAGGGAGGGTGAGAAAGAGGAGAAAGGGGGGGTGAGAAAGGAGAGGGGGGGGTGAGAGAGAAATTAGTAAAAATGTATCTTAATGAGGAGAAGGAAATTGGAGCGGGAGGAGAGATTGACATTCATCACATACACACAATGCACCCCTTGCACACAGAAAAACACACAATGCATTACACACACAGACACACATACACAAGCAATTCAACCGTTACACACAATGCATCCCTTACACACACAGAAACACACAATGCATTCATTACACACACCCAATGCACCCCTTACACACATTCAATGCATCCCATACATACACAGAAACACACCTTGCAGCCCTTACACATACAAACACAATTTCACACAATGCATTCCTTACACACATATCAGGACATCCCTTACACACCTTAACCGAAGGTGAACAAATCATTGGTGGGAAGGCGAAGGTGGGACCCTGGGACCCAGACCTTGAAGCTGTAGCACCCCAAAATGGAGAGCTGCTTCCCGCTCTCCCAACATTGATTTTGTGACTACAGTTACAAACCGCTTCCAGAGAGCTCATGGAAACGCACCAGACCAGTGGAGCCAGACTGCAGCTAGAGCCCATCATCATCCCTCATCTGGTTGTAAGTAGGCAATCTAGTATATTATTTGTGGCACTAAGCTCTAATTTACCTCACATTAAAGAAACGATTCGAGAATCCCCAGAACCACTTCAGCTTAATGTAGTGGTTCTGGTGTCTATAGCCTGTCCTTGCAGGCCTCAAACACGGGCGGCACTGCAGCACTGGCTGCTAGTTATTAACATGGCAAATCATATGGGTGGGGCACAGGGATGTCACATGGGGGGCGGCAAACTTTACTTTTGCCTAGGGCGGCAAAAAATCCTTGCACCGGCCCTGGCTGGAGGGGGCTGTGTGAGCTGTGGCCGCACAGTGTCCCATGGTAGTTAGGGTGCCGTGCGGCCAGTACAGCTCACACAAGCAAACAGCTGATAAACTGGCCGCACGGAGGAAATGTGTATGTGTGACCGTCTGCCTGTGACTGAATGTGACTGTCTGCCTGTAACTGAGTGTGTGACTGTCTGCCTGTAAATGTGTGTGTGGGGCTGCAGGGATTTTGTAGAAGGGGGCGGGGGTTTTGTATTGGGACAGGAGTCTTTACAAAAGGGTGCCAAATGCTCTAGGTACGCCCTTGTCCCTGAGTATAAGGTTGTGGAGGGTTGAAGTAGAGGAGAGTTGTCAACAATATCAAAGGCAGCAGAGAGGTCAAGTAAAATTAAGATAGAGTAATGATCTTTCAATTTAGCAGTGATTAAGTCTTTAGTCACTTTGTTAAGGGACGTTTCAGTAGAAAAGGAGGAGCTCAAGCCCATGAGGGAGTTAGCAGTGAGAAAGTAAGTTAGATGGGTAAACACAAGATGCTCAAGAGGCTTAGAAGTAAAGGGGTGTAGTGATATGGGATGAAAGTTAGAAGGAGAAGCAGGATCAAGAGTTGTTTTTTTTGGGATAGGATTAATGATTGAATGTTTGAGGGAAGAGGGGAATATGTCAGTAGACAGAGTGAGGTTGACAATATACTTTAGGGATGGGGCCAGATTGGGGGAAAAGGAGGATAAAAGGGGAAGGAATCTACAAAACATGTGGTGGGGTGAGATGATAGAAGTTCAGAGTCAAGGGGAAGGAGTTAAGAGTGGAAAAAGGATAGAATGAAAGTTGAGGATGGGAGGGGAGGAGGTAAGAGGGAAGAGTGCATTTATAATCTTGTTAGTAAAATGCAAAATAACTATCTGTGAGTTTAGTTAATGGCAGGTTTATAGTGGGATGAAGAAGGGAGTTTAATGTATGAAGAAGGCATTTGGGATCATAAGAACAGTTGCAGATGAGAGAGGTAAAATATGATTGGCAAGGGAGAAAACAGAAGCTTAGGTACACAGCATTAATTTATAATGTAGGAAGTCAGGTGTGGTGTGAAAGTTTTCCAACAACATTCTGCAGTATGGTAACACTGTTGGAGATAGTGAGTGACCTTGCTTTGCCTGAGTTGAAGGTGTAGCTGGTGCTTAAAATGAGCTTTAATAGGTGCAGGTCCAGCTATATCTAGAACAGTAGACAGGACAGAATTGTAGTATGAAGTAGCTTGAGACCAGTGACACAGATCAAGGGAGCTTAGATTTCTGATAGCATGAGATGAGCTAGATTAAATAGGTTGAGTAAGGGGCACATTGACAGTGCAAGTTAGAAGATGGTGGTTAACCAGAGGAAAAGGTATGTTAGAGACAGAGCAAATGCTGGAAAAGATAAGATCAAGGGTCTATATTTGTAGGGGAGTTAGTTGGTTGAGTAAGGTGAAAAGAAGAAGTGATAGGTACAAATCTAGGTGCTATTGAGTTGTTAGGTTGGTTAAGATAGATGTTGAAGTCACCAAATATGAGAAAATACATTTAGAGGAGAGAAACTAAGGAAGCCAAGAAGAAAACTTATCAATGTACAATAAACAAAGTTAGGGGAGAGATGGATAGAGAGAGAAGGTCAAGAAGTAAAGGTTGGAAGGAACAATGATGGGAGAGTAGAATTACGAGCAATTTTCATCTTTTGTTTTTTCTAATAGTTATTCCATCCGACACAGTCAATTGACACCAGAGGTTTATCTAGTTTGTTTAGAGTCACACATTTATTTTGACTTAATAAGTGTGCATGCCCAGAGTTTATTTATGTTTTAATCCAATATAATCCATTGTTTATAACATTGTATAACACCACCAGCATGAGCACATAACGTAATCATTATAGCAACTCTAGATAAGGGAATAGAATTAGTGTTTAGGGAAACCCTTTGCTTTTTGCTAAATTTACAAAAAAAACAGAGGCACTGCAATCTTAGCCTCCTAACACCATCATCACTATAATATTATTTGGTGATTATAATGCTTGGACCAATACATAAGAACAGAAGAATATGTTTTCTATAAGAGCTAGGAAAAAATAAAGGATGTTGGAGATTTGTAAAAGCAATTATTAAATTTTTTTTCCAAAAGCGCAACTTAAGTGTATTTATTGACAACTGACAGTTTATTAGAGAGATTCAACTTGATTTAGACTTTCTGGTCCATTAACCTCTAATCAGGGTAATTCAATTCAGGCATATTATTTCTTCTCATTGGAGATATATAAAGATAATTAAAATGGAAACAAGAAACATTTCACAAGTCTCTCTGGCAACAAGAGAAACCTTGAATATTGACTGTGCATTCTGTGTCTGCTGGGAGTAACCATGGAGTTATAATTATCATCAAAGAAGATAACAAGTTACTAATTTAAAGGGAATGTTCAAATCAAGCAATATAAAGTTGCTAATTAATTTTGATAATGCTATCCATTATTTCAATATCACAGAGAATAGTCATGTATCAACATATTAGTAATCCGATATGATTTTCTATTTAATCCAGAGTCACAAATAGGCAGCTTGAGAAGGAGGTTTACCTATGAAACATTAAGGTAAATAATTACTATTAGAAAATGATCACGGAATCACTGATCTGTAATCTATTGAAATTAAACATCTGAAATGGCTTTACTTCACTAGAAGTTCCCTAGAGAGTTGGGTTATTATAAATATATACACAACTTCTGTTTTATTTAATTTAGGACCAGTATCACCAATCTAGAAAGCTACATTGTTGCATATTAATGCTAAAAAGGACTCAAGTAGAGACACACAGGGCTGGTGGGCACAAGAGACACACAGAGGGGCTGGGGAGACAGAGAGTCACAAAAAGGGCTTTGGGAGACAAAGAGACATGCAGAGGGGCCGGAAAGTCAAAGAGACACACTGAGGAGAAGGGGAAGGGGGACAAAGAGACACACAGCAGTGCTGAAGGGTAGGGGGAAGAGACACACACAGGGGCTAGGGGAACAAAGACACAGAGGAACTGTGGGGGCAAAGTGACACACAGATATGCTGGGGAAGGGGATACAGAGACAGAGGGGTTAGGGAAGAGGATAAAGAGACACTCAGAAGGGCCAGGGAAAGGGACAGTGACACACACAGAAGGGTTGGGGAAGGGGACAATGACACACACAGAGGGTCTTGGAAAAATAAAAATAGACATACAAAAAGGGAGATACACACAAAGGGCCTTGGGAGAAAGAGAAACACATAGGGCTTAAGGAGAATTAAACATGAAAAAGGGCTGGGGAGGGAAGAGATGCACAGAGAGGCTAGGGAAAAGGAAGAGAACTACAGAGGTGCTGGGGGTTGAGAAGAAAGAGACACACAATGGGACCCACGGGAAAATGATACACATAACATTGGTAATCGTTGTTTTGACGGGGTTTTAAGTAGCTGGTCTTGCTTACAGCAGAAAATATTCTCGCACTGGCCCTGATCACATCCCATCTGAGATGCCTTTTTTCTCAAAAGAAAACAAATAAAAAATGTCTCTATTTTCTTCATAACCCACATTTTTATTACACAAATCACACAAATACACTATTGATTTTGTATAGACTGACTCTATATTTTCTAGTTCTAGAACATCCTTTTTTAAATGAGGTGCCAAAAAGTGCACTGCATATTCAAAGTGGAGTTTTACAATTGAATTATAAAAAGGCAAAAATATATTTTTATCCCATTACTAACTATTAATTTTTAGGCATTATCAAGAATTACTGGCCTTACAGTGAGTGATATTGAGTATGGTTGCCTATTCTGTTATGTATAACTATTTCAGTATGTAGAAGAGGTATTTACATATGAAAACAAAGGAGAAGGACTACTTCAGATAAGAAAAAGGTCAAATGGGTCATTTGGTACATGTGAGTTTAAAGAGGAAGAGGTTCTGTCAGGAGTAAAGACAAATAAGTCAATGGGTTTGATGGCATACACCCAAAGTTATTAAAAGAACTTAGTGGTGTACTAGCAAAACCATTTACAGATTTATTTAACCAATCATTATTAACAGGAGTAGTCCCAGAAGATTGAAAATTAGTGAATGTTGTACCAATTCACAAGAAAGGTAACAGGGAGGAGTCAGGCAACTACAGGCCAGTAAGTGGAGAAAGTGATGGAAACCATGTTAAAGAACAGAATCGTTGAACTAAAATCTCATGAATTTCAAGATCAGAGACAACATGGGTTTACTTCAGGGAGATCATGCCAAACTAATCTTTTTGATTTTTTTGATTGGGTAACTAAAATAATAGATCAGGTGGTGCAGTAGACATTGCTTACCTAGATTTCAGTAAGGCTTTTGACACTGTTTCACATAGAAGGCGCATTAATAAACTGCAATCTATAAGTTTGGATTCCAATATTGTTGAATGGATTAGGCAGTGGCTGAATGACAGGCAACACAGGGTTGTAGTCAACAGAGTATATTCTAAGCAAAGTCTAGTTACCAATGGGGTTCCTCAGGGATCTGTACTTGGACCCATTCTCTTTAATATTTTTATTAGTGATATTGCGGAAAGTCTTGATGGTAAGGTATGTCTTTTTGCTGATGATACTGAAATTTGCAACAGAGTTGATGTTCCAGGAGGGATAAGTGAATTGGCAAATGATTGAGGTAATTTAGAAAAATGGTCAGGACTGTGGCAACTGACATGTAATGTGGATAAGTGCAAGATAATGTATCTTGGGCGTAAAAACCCAAGGGCAGTGTATAAAATATTTGATACCCTACTAACCTCAACATCTGAGGAAATGGTTTTAGGAGTAATTCTTTCAGATGACTTAAAGGTAGGCAGACAATGTAATTGAGCAGCAGGAAATGCTAGCAGAAATATTTGTTTTATAGGGAGAGGCACTAGCAGTAGAAAGAGAGAAATGATCATGCCATTGTACAGAACATTGGTGAGACCTCACTTGGGGTATTGTACGCAGTACTGGAGACCGTATCTTCAGAAGGATATTGATACTTTGAAAAGAGTCCAGAGAAGGGCTAGTATACTGGTTCATGGATTGCAGGATAAAAGTTACCAGGAAAGGTTAAAGGATCTTAATATGTATAGCTTGGAGGAAAGACGAGACCGGGGGGATATGATAGAAACATTTAAATACATAAAGGGAATCAACACAGTAAAGGAGGAGACTATATTTAAAAGAAGAAAAACTATCACAAGAAGAGAACATAGTCTTAAATTAGAGGGGCAAAGGTTTAAAAATAATTTCAGGAAGTATTACTTTACAGAGAGGGTAGTGGACGCATGGAATAGCCTTCCAGCTGAAGTATTAGAGGATAACACAGTGAGGGAGTTTAAGAATGCGTGGGATAAGCATAAGGCTGTCCTAGACTAAAGATAAGGCCAGGGACTAAAAAGTATTTTTTTTAAAATTGGGCAGACTAGATGGGCCAAATGGTTCTTATCTGCCATCTCATTCTATGTTTCTATGTTTCTGTCAGTCAACGAAACATAAATCTGCCATTATCCTACTGAAAGTGACTTTTTAAAAAATTGTTTAAAAATCACAGCATAACATGAGTAGTATTACCAGATACAGGCAATTATCCATTCTAGTAGGCGCTTATGCTAATTGAGACATGACGGTGTCATTTGGCAGGTTTCAAAGTCTGGGTAATTAAATTTCCCATGATTAAAGTATTGCCCAGATGGGCAGCTTTTCAGTTTGGCTATCAGCTGTCAGGTCAAAATTTACCTTCTCCTGGTTCTCGCGCCACCCACAAAATTAGGGATATGTTATATAACATTAGGAACCCTGGGCAGCCAAACGCAAAGGCCTTTCTGGGGTTCCTGGTTCTCCATGGTTGGTCTCTGACTGGATAGTCAAATTCCTGTCAGTCTGGGCACCATCTAGCAAAGCATGGCTGGGTTGAGCACTTGAATTGGCTGACTAGTATTGGTAAAAGCAGCATACAAGTTAAGAAGCAGCGTAGGAGGAGCTAGGTGGGGTGGCTGGGGTGTGGCCTGGCAGAAGAGACTGAGCTCTTAGTAGAACTTTTCTATTGTTTTGCAATAGTCCATTTGTATTTCTGCACTCATACCTCTCTGTACTTTGAACCCTGACTTGATCTGACCAAACTGCTGGATTGCCCCAGGCCTGACGTGACCCAACTCTTGCATTATCCTGGGTACCTTGTTCAGGCTATTGCCTTTCTGGACTCTGACCCATGGTGTGAACTGACCCTGTTTTTGGGTTGCCCTTATGTACCTTACTTGGACTGTGGTTTCTCTGGCATCCGATTCCTTGGCTTCTCCCTCCTAAAACTAACATTCTCCTCATCATTATCAATATATGATCAATATATGGGGGGTGGGGGAGTAGTAAGAAATACCTACATATAAGTTCATTTCCCTCTTACTAGTCAACAAGATTTCAACCCACAAGTTCCTTGTATCATTATATGCCATATACTTAATACAAGTCTTTAATTCAAGTTTGACATGTAAAGATATCTCCACCCTTTATTATTTTGTCTATCCTTCCAAAGTTATTTGTAGTCATTTAAATTAGCTGTCCAGTCAAGTTTAATCCCACAATTTTCAGTAATATATATTTTGTCATATTGTTTAAAATATGCCAAGGACTCTAGCTCACACATGTTGCTAACACCTTCAGGACGGAGTCAATAGTGCACGTTCTGATCAAAACAAAATGTAAACAAAAACTGGAATTTGCGCTATATGCCTGTTCAACCGTAATTCAGCGCTGTCACATTAAGTGCACCCACACTTATTATATACCATTTTGTTCAGGAGAAACAGGGCTTTAATTTATCATTAACTATTCATATATGGAACATAATTTATTATGAAAATAATAATTTGCCAGATTAGTAATGTTACCTTTGAGACGGTGTGGTAGCCCAGGAATGAGAATTACCCCCATAATGGCATACCATTTGAAAAAGTAGACAACATAGCCAATCTGGCAAATTTCAATGTCAAAAAAATGAAATGCAGGCCTTATATGTGACTCTCTAACTTTCAAACAAACCATAAAACATGCACATGGGGGGTACTGTTATTCTTGGGAGACTTCACTAAACACAAATATTAGTTTTTTAAAACAGTTAAACATATTACAACACTAATAGTACCGTAATAATAATAATAATTACAACAATAAAAGTACCGTTCATTTGTAAAAAATGCAAAAAACATCACTTTTACTTAAAATATCATCGTTATAATACGATTTACCAGTTTGAAACATTAATATTTGAGTTCAGCGAAGTCTCCTGAGTAAAACAGTACCCCCTATGTACAGGTTTTATGGTGTCTTGGAGAGTTACAGGGTCAAATATAGTGCTTGCGAATTAAATTCTCTGCACTTTCTCCCTGTGTTGTCAGGCATGTCAATCAAATTTTAATTAATCAAATCACATAATTATGTTAAAAGATTACTTAAATATACATGTAGAATTTTAATATATATGCATTTATAGGTATTTCAATTCTACGTGTATACTAATGTAATCTTCTATGTAATTATATGTATTTATCTATATATATATTTGTGGTTATTTGTATTTTATATATAGATAGATATATATAGAATGTCATTCTAAGTGTATTTGTTACCTATATATATATATATATATATATAACAAAATACAGCTAGAATGAAATTACATATGAAAATATAATTTATATTAAATTTTGTTTCAATATTTTATTTATTTATTTTATTATTTTATTTATTTATTATTGTAATTATACGTATATATATATATATAATATATGTGTGTGTATATCAATTATATATATATAATATATAAACATATTATATATATGTAATGTCATTCTAAGTGTATTTTAATACTAATATAAGTACTTATATTAATATTAAAATACACTTTGTATGACGTTACATATACATAATATGTATATATATTATATATAATATATATATACATATATTATATATATATATATATATTAATGCTTTTATTTTATTTTTAAACATGTTGAATTATTTTTTTTTTTACTTTCCCACCAGCAGGGGGACTGTCTGACATTTCAGACAGTCTCCCTGCTGGCAGATCCACAGCCAGCTATAGGGGGCCATGTGATCGCTCTTTGAGAGCGATCACATGGCCCCCGGGGGCCTCATTTGCCAGGCGGAGGGCTGTCTGGGCTGTCAGGCAGCCCTCCCGAAGAGGATCGCGGCAGAGGTAAGTACGCCGGACCTCCAGGGGTTCAAAGTTCTATGCCATCCCGCAACGGCTTTAAAGCCCACTTAATGCGGGATGGCATAGAACGCCGTAACGGCGTTAACGGGTTAATCTACTTGCATCAGCAATCAGACATTTAATGTTATGATCAATGTTTGGTACTGTACGTATTTTTTGTCATATACCTTCATTGTGCTGCTCTAACCACGCCCCTCATCCCTGCCCATTAGCCTGATATGAATCCCATCACTTTTATTTTTTATCTACATTATGTGCCTCTCTACCCTATTCCTAGTTCAAAGTTTCTGCCACCTTTCTAATCACATTCACTAAAGCAATCCCTCTTCCATTTAGGAACCATCCAACAAGGCTGCACAGTTTGGACCCAAGTTAGAAGCAGCTTCCTCAATCACAGCCACTCCTGAGCTGAAGATCCCAACGCCTTCACTCAAATGGCCAAATCTATTGACATGCACAAAATCAGGACGGGCTACACTCTTCTGCTTTCTTACCACTTGACAACTCTGCCCATCACACAGTTATTAAGTATAAAAACGAACTTGCAATTCACATTTGACTTTTTCAAATTTGTATCACAGCAGGTCAGGAAATGGTTTTATATATTTAGGCAAACGTTTAGAATAATAAAAAAATAAATAACTGATGTTTTATAATATGAAATAATATATAACTGCATATTTGCACAAAGTATTAAAGTCATCAGAAATATAAGGCGTAACACTTTATACTAACAATACGAAGACAAGAAATATCGATTCAGCATCTCACATGAACATAAATACAGCACATATAGTTCAGGTCACATATGATCTTAGTGTTATCTGAGCTTGTTTCCCTAACCTGATTTTTTAATTAACCTTGAATTGTGACCCAGTTACACTTGACCACCTTCATTCTTTGACATATAGTTCTTTCACTTTTGAACCCAGCCTGTGATTCAGTGTGTCTTTTTATCTTGTCTGATTATTTCTAAGTCTTGTTTCCTGGATCCATTTAACTCAGTGATATTCCTTTTTCCAATACACATGTGCATTTTTTACAATAACATTTTATATTAGATCTTGACATATTCTGCAGAAAGAATTGTGAAATAGAATTAGATAAAATTTGAATAGTACCAGAATATTATCGACCAAATCTGAACATTTACCGAATAAACATTTCAACTTCAACTATGTTGTGTTCTGTTGACCTTAACATGTTTTTGTTATATTTTTGTGAGAAATGCATTTTTTCACAGCTTTCTGTAATCTCATGTTTTGATGGCTTCCACGGTATAGTCTAGAAGGAGAAAATGGTACAAAAACATGATTTACTATTTATCTTTAAATAGTTATAATTGCATGGTCTATTATACCTTACACTAATGAGTGGTGTAACTAAACTGTAGCAGCAATAATAATCTAGTGATGTATTCACGGACGTCTGACTTTTTATTAACTTTTCAATCCTTCACTGCTAAATTGTTTTGTTTAAAAAAAAATAATGTAACATTTATTTGAATCCTTGGATGTTTATCTAGGATATAAATGATACAATGTCAAATTCATGTGTAGATTTCTATTTAGGGATAACTGAAAAACTTAAAATGGTGCAAATTCTAGCAAGTTTAATTTTTTAATTATTCTATCAGTCATGACTGAAATGTTGCGAGTGATAAAACATTTTTAGAGCCGACACGGTAAGATTAATTTTACGTATGCAGCTAATTTTGAAAATAAGATATTAAAGGAGACACAGCTTAAGGTGATTATGATAAAACTGAACTGCATCTGATTGGATCAGCGGAGCTTTGAATTTGCATAATTTAATTTTCAATCAATGATATTGTAATTGGCATATTGTCAAACTCTGACATAATCGCAATTCTTTGGAAAATTTTACCAGGAACTATATTGTATGAGACACTAAAATGAAGCTTTGTGGCATAAATATTCTAATGAAATTGTATTGCTTTCAAATAGCTACAAGAAACAGGAAATAGAAATGTAGATGGTGTCATAAAGGAAGCTAACATTAAAACACTAAACACTAATATTTTGTTATAGTTTTTGTTTAATCTTAAAAAAAAAATTTAAAAAAATGCTTTTTCGGTTCCAGAAAGACTGACAACGCATTTCATGTTGATATGAATAAAATCTAAAAAGTACCATTATATAGCCAGGGCTAGGTTGAAAAGGCATATAAAGTTTAATCAGCATGCCTTTGTAAATGAACAATTTGTACATAAAGAGCATGATAATATTTTTTGGTAGAAATCAAATTAAATAGCTCAGAAATTAGAAATAATTGAACACTAGCTCTGCAAAATTGTGAAAGCATGGCACTCTACCATTCTTTTACATTTTACATTTATCTGCCTTTATATAATGAGCCCAAAGAAACAAAAAGTAGACCCAGATTCTCTTTTTTTAGAAGTCAATATAAACAGTAAAAGGAATTGCTTGATAGCAGTTATTAACTGCTAAATTATTTGTATGACTAGTGAACACATTTACTCATAAAAACAACCATTTGTAAACCATTTGTTACATAGTTACATAGTTACATAGCTGAAAAGAGACTTGCGTCCATCAAGTTCAGCCTTCCTCACATTTGTTTTTTGCTGTTGATCCAAAAGAAGGCAAAAAAAACCAGTTTGAAGCACAATTTTGCAACAAGCTAGGAAAAAAATTCCTTCTTGACCCCAGAATGGCAGTCAGATTTATCCTTGGATCAAGCAGTTATTACCCCTACATTGAAAGATTATATCCTTGAATATTCTGTTCTTGCATGTATGCATCTAGTAGCCGTTTGAACATCTGTATGGACTCTGATAAAACCACTTCTTCAGGCAGAGAATTCCACATCCTGATTGTTCTTACAGTAAAAAAACCTTTCCTTTGCCTAAGACGAAATCTTCTTTCTTCCAGTCTAAGCGCATGGCCTCGTGTCCTATGTAAAGTCCGGTTTGTGAATAGATTTCCACACAATGGTTTGTATTGGCCCCGAATATATTTGTATAATGTTATCATATCCCCTCTCAGGCGACGTTTTTCTAAGCTAAATAGGTTTAAATTTGTTAACCTTTCTTCATAGCCGATATGTTCCATTCCTTTTATTAATTTTGTAGCCGCCTCTGCACTTTTTCTAGTGCCATAATATCCTTCTTTAGAACAGGTGCCCAAAATTGCACAGCATATTCAATATGGGGTCTTACCAGTGATTTATAAAGAGGCAAGATTATATTCTTGTCCCGAGAATGAATGCCCTTTTTCATGCATGACAATACCTTACTGGCCTTGGCCACTGCTGATTGACATTGCACATTGTTGCATAGTTTGTTGTCTATAACAATTCCCAAGTCCTTTTCATGTGTTGTTATCCCTAATTAGCTTCCATTAAGGGTATACGTTGCTTGTGTATTCTTTACGCCGAAGTGCATAACTTTGCATTTTTCAACATTAAATTTCATCTGCCATTTGAGTGCCCAGTCCCCCAGTCTATCTAAATCCCTCTGCAGCAAAGTAATATCTTGCTCACATTGTATTATTTTACAAAGTTTTGTGTCATCTGCAAACACTGAAACATGACTTTCAATGCTGTCTTCAAGATCATTTATAAACATGTTAAATAGAAGGGGTCCCAGAACAGACCCCTGAGGGACACCACTTGCCACCTCTGTCCAGCTTGAAAATTTACCATTAATGACAACTCTTTGTACTCTGTTTTTAAGCCAATGTTCTACCCAAGAACAAGCATTTTCATCTAGACCGATTTCCTTGAGTTTGAACACTAATCTATTGTGTGGAACTGTATCAAATGCCTTGGCAAAATCCAAAAAGATCACATCCACGGCAACACCCTGATCTATACTTCTACTTACTTCTTCGTAGAACGCAATCAAGTTAGTTTGACATGACCTGTGCTTCATAAAACCATGCTGATTTTTGCTGATAACCATGTTCTTCTCAAGGAATTCTTGAATATTATCCCTAAATAACCTTTCAAATATTTTACCAGCCACAGAAGTTAAGCTCACAGGTCTATAATTTCCAGGCAAGGATTTTGAACCCTTTTTGAATATAGGAACCACATCTGCCTTCCTCCAATCCTCCGGAACACTTCCTGAAAGAAAAGAATCTTGAAAGATTAAAACAGAGGTTCACTTATTTCTGCACTTAGTTCCTTAAGTACATGTGGATGGATACCGTCAGGTCCTGGAGCTTTGTTTATATTAACTTTCTTTAGTTGCTGCAGCACCTTGTCTTGAGTTAACCAATTACAATTATTCTGCAAGTTTTTAGTAGCAATCATTTGCATATCTATTGCCATGGGTTCTTCCTTAATATATACGGAGGAGAAAAAGTTATTTAAAATTCCTGCCTTTTCCTGGTCTTCATTAATTAACACCCCCGTTTCAGTTTTTAGTGTACCTACACTTTCATTTTGTTTTTTTTTAGAATTTATGTACTTAAAAATGCTTTGGGGTTGGTTTTGCTCTCTTCAGCTATCATTATTTCATTTTGAAGTTTAGCAAGTCTAATTACCTTTTTGCACGCATTATTTGCATCCTTATATCTTTTATAAGATGCATCTGATTTGTCCGATTTAAATGCTTTAAATGCCCTTCTCTTAGTTGTAATCTCTTGTTTTACTTCTCTACTAAGCCATGTTGGTTTTAATTTGTTTCTTTTATATTTATTTTCCAATGGTACATACTGAGAAATGTACCTTTGTAATATTTGTTGGAAGATGATCCATTTATCCTCAGTGTTCTTTTCACTAAAGAGTTTATGCCAGTCAATATATTGTAAAGCTTCCCTTAACTTATTGAAATTGGCCTTTTTAAAATTATATGTTTTAGTATTCCCATGTGCTTTTGTTTTTTTGAGTTTATTTCAAAGGACACTATATTGTGATCACTATTTCCCAAGTGCTCACCTACTTGAATGTTGGTCAAAAGATCAACGTTGTTTATTAAAACCAGGTCCAGACAAGCATCCATTCTAGTTGGTGCTTGTACAAGTTGTGGCATGAAGGTGTCATTTAACAAGTTTAAAAACCTAATTCCCTTTGCTGAGGCACTAGTCCCTCTGTCCCAATTTATATCCGGGTAATTAAAATCTCCAATAATTAAAGTGTTACCTAGATTTGCAGCTTTCTCAATTTGCTCAAACAGCTGTTGTTCCTCGTCAATATTAACATTAGGTGGTTTATAACATATCCCAACCAATAGTTGGTTTCCCTTCTTTTCCCCAAGCAGATATTTACCCATAAAGCTTCCACATTATCCTCCTCGCATTCCATTTGCTTAACATTTGGTTTTAAATCATGTTTGACATACAAACATACCCCACCACCCTTCTTGTTTTTCCTATCCTTCCTAAATAACATGTACCCATTTAAGTTAGCTGCCCAGTCATGCGTCTCATCCCACCATGTTTCAGTTATGCCTATTATATCATATTGTTTAGTGTATGCTAATGCCTCTAGTTCCCCCATTTTGTTATTTAGGCTCCTTGCATTAGTAAGCATACATTTAATATTATGCGCCACTTGTATATTTTGTGAATTTTCAACATTACACAGCTTCTCTGTTCTGAGCTTGCCCCTCCCCCCGTTTCCACCCCCCTTATACTGTGCTAAAGCCCATCTCCTTTCTGTCCTATCTCCATTTTGTAGATTGCTATGACCCTCCCCCCCTACTACTAGTTTAAAATCTCCTCCAACCTTCTAGCCATCCTATCCCCCAGCACTGCAGACCCTCTCCCGTTTAGGTGCAATCCATCACCACTATAAAGGTTGTACCCAATCGCAAAGTCGGCCCAGTGCTCTAAAAACCCAAAACCCTCCTTCCTGCACCAAGACTTAAGCCACGCATTGACCTCTCTAATCTCCCGCTGCCTTTCCACTGTAGCGCATGGCACAGGTAATATCTCAGAGAATACCACCTTGGAGGTCCTTTTCTTAAGTTTGCTACCTAATTCCCTGAAATCATTCTTTAGGACCTTCCATCTTCCTCTTACTTTGTCATTGGTACCAACATAGACCATGACCGCTGGGTCATCCCCAGCCCCTCCCAATAATCCATCCACTCTGTCAGCAACATGCCGGACCCGAGCACCCGGGAGACAGCAAACTGTCCGGTTGAGCCGATCAGAGCGGCAGATTGCCCTATCTGCTCTCCTAATGATAGAGTCCCCTACCACCACAACCTGTCTTGCCTTCCTAACATTTTGATCCCCACCCGTACTAGGGAGGCTGTTGGCTCGGCTGTTAGAAGTAACAGCTTCCTCTAATACAGCTACTCCTGAGCTGATGCTCCCAACATCTTCCCTCAAACGGGCAAATCTGCTAGGTTGCACCAAATCAGGACTAGCTAGCCCTTTCCTCTTCCCTCCCCCCCTGCTTCCTCGCCCCACTGTCACCCAGCTACATGCCTGTTCCCCATCTGTCTTATCTCCTCCCTCTCCACTACCTGTCCCCACTAAACTCTGCTCAGTGAGCAGTAGACTCCTCTCAAGATTGTCAATCTCCCTCAATGTTGCGATTTGCTTCTCGAGATCTCCAATCTGAGCTTCCAGAGAAGCCACTGGCACACAACCATCACAGAGGTATGGACCCTGGATGGGTACATCCAGGCATCCATACATGCAACAAGATGTGCATTGAGTTAAACCAGCAATCTTGCTAACACTCATATCCCCTTTAAACAGAAAAAAAAAAACAATTACCTTGATAGATTAAACCCCTTGCTTGTTTCAACGCCTGGTTTTTTAACTCCTACTTGAAAGAGTCTACTTAATAGAGGCTGCTTTCAAATAATGTGAGCATGCTCAGTGAGTTAGGGGTGTGCCTTTATGGGGATACAAATCCCACACAGGTGCAAACAATGAACACTCCCCCAATCAATCAAGCAGCAGCACACAAAAAAGGGGGGGAAACCAGAACACAGAAAAAAAAAAGTAAATTTAAAAAACAATTTTATTTTTTTAGTTTTTTTTAAACCTTACCAACTTTAAAGATTATACAAAAATAAAATACAAACCACTCCAAGTAACTCCTGGTTTTCTAACTCCTACTTGAAAGAGTACTTAATAGAGGCTGCTTTCAAATAATGTGAGCAAGCTCAGTGAGTTAGGGGTGTGCCTTTATGGGGATACAAATCCCACACAGGTGCAAACAATGAACACTCCCCCAATCAATCAAGCAGCAGCACACAAAAAAGGGGGGGAAACCAGAACACAGAAAAAAAAAAGTAAATTTAAAAAACAATTTTATTTTTTTAGTTTTTTTTAAACCTTACCAACTTTAAAGATTATACAAAAATAAAATACAAACCACTCTCCACAGTATACAAACCACTCCAAGTAACTCCTGGTTTTCTAACTCCTACTTGAAAGAGTCTACTTAATAGAGGCTGCTTTCAAATAATGTGAGCATTAGATCTCTCTTTATTTTGAATTTCTGTTTCACTTATTGGTTTTGGGTGTTATTTGTGAGGTAACACAAAAGCGGTTACCTTTTTGGATTTATTATCTTATACTTATCTTATATATAGTATTTGTCTGTTTTTACATGTTTTCCAGTATTAATTCATTTTGTAGTAATTCAATTTTGATACAAAAAAAAACTGTTTGCTATTATACAAAGATATATAAATTTGTATTGCTGATATGTGTTTAATGATAGTGATATTAAGAGCTGGCCTTGTATAATACATCTATATAACTGCGTATGGAAGGAGGACAAATAATGTGCTCAGTTTGCCTCCAGTATTTGCTTAGTGGGTTTAACTGATAGGTAAATGTATGTACAATAAGAAACAGAAAGTGAGCCGACATAATACTATGTTGCCAAAGCAATTGAATGGAGACAAAACTGCATAGATAGTATTTAACTATCAGGTATAAGAAAGTTCACATACATTCAATAAAGGTAAAAATAGTGTACTTCAATGTGTCAAGATGCACATATTGTTATGTACAGGTTAGATATACATCATTTTAGCTTGGGCCCTAATTTATTAATCTTATTGGGAAAAAAAACATATGCACCATTTATGATAGTAGGGCTGGCTTTTCATTACTCAATGAAATTTGCAAAGTAGATAATGTTATCTTCCTGATTACTAAGAGAAGAAACTTACTTTTATTGGGTTCTATTACTAGATATGAGATATGAGTTGTATTGTTTATTTTTAACTTTATGGTAGACACAGGCACCACATTTATCTCTACCTGTCTGACTAGTGCATCATTAACAAGTACCGCATACTAAACAAAAAGAAAGTATGTTATAACCTACTCTGCATGGGAAACTGATTACACAGTAGGCATCACTCAACTAACTATCACTTAACTATGAAATAATGAATATGAAGAGCTCCACCAAGATTGTGTCTTTCCAATAAATACCCAGCGATCTGTTAGAACCCAGACAGAATAATAATCCTTCTGCCATTTTACCTGGAGGTACCTGTTCACCAAGAGAAAGACTCTTTAGGTCAGAACTGCAATTACACTTTAAAGTACAATTCAAATTACTACTCTAAAGCTAAAGTTTACTGAATCAGCTGTTATAGTTCAAATGTGCTCTAGTTTTAGCTATATTTTTGGTAAGCTTGTATTTATGGTTTCATAGTGGTCCTTATCTATTTGGGTCTATTGATATCTGCAATGTGAAAGCTGCACATCAGGAGAATATTTTTTAATATTGCTGTATAAATTATCTAATGCTTGATTTAGGTTTGTATCTGTTATTGCAATTGAAGAATCTAAAGCACTTGGATCTAGAGTTTGATGCATGGAGGGGAGATAAGCCCTGCATATGTGTCTGTGATTTACAAGAATAGATCAAATTATATACAAAGGTACTCTTTCCTTATGTTTCCAACTTTTTTTGGCATTTTTTTTTATATATAGCATTAAAGATTGGCATTTGGCATAATCTTACTTTATCTTAGGAGCCAGCGTTTACATTACCCTCTGTAACGAAGGAACTTGAAATGTGTCCTTGGAGTATGATTGGAGTATAGTTTATTTTTTTTTTTTTTTACATCAGCTTAATGTACTTGACCCAGGACATACTTAAAAACAAGAGAAATCTCAATGTATCTTTCCTGGTAAAAGATTTTATAAATAAATAAATAAATAGTGAGCCCAGACGTCCAGGCATTCCACGTGTGTCTTAGCAGTTAATATAAACAGCGTGGCCTTGGCTTGCCACAGTGCTTGCCGTGGTTAGAATTAGTGAGGGCAATTGAAGAAATGATCTGTTTAGAGTCAGCGCGTGCCGACCTCTCAGACCTCTCAGACCTCCCAGAGTAAGCCTCTGTAGTCCGCACAGTTTTGATAAAGCCAGCCTGCAGCAGGGGATTCTGCTCCCGTCATTTCTTCCTCACCAACTCACGCCCTGCCCACACGTCCGCATACTCTACGTCATCATGCAAGCACAATGTTTTTTGATCAGGTGAATATTTTTTTTTGGTTTGTGTTAAATTAACTTTGTATAATTGGACATAAAAAGATCATAACAATACATTTTTGATGTGTCTGTTTTTCCTTGTCATGAGTACCCAAAGAAACTATCTCACATCTCAATGTACATGTGTCAGGTTGGGTCTACCCCTAACATGCAGAATTAGTCACTCAGAACAAGGAAAAAAACGAAATAGATAGTTATATATTACTGGACCTTAGGGTATACAATAGAGAAAAAAGGCAACATACGAGCCAAATATTAAGATTAGAGAGGTACACAGAATCAATAAGCAAGTCAAGCTCAGGTATACAGATATCAGAGTGGTTGAGACAAGCATGGATCAATAAAATAAGAATCAAATATGAATAGAATGGTTTTCACTACTCAAGATACTGTATGGTGGGGATGGCCGGGATGGCCACCATACATTACACTTGTTATAGGTTGATGGCTTGTTTTGGATCAACCAGTCTTTTTTTTGTGTAAGTACTAATTAAGGAGGGTTTTTTGTTTCTTATCTATATATGGTAATACTTGGAGAGAGAGAGTCCCACAAATCAAAAAGAACTCATAAATTAAGTTGATCTCTATAAATGCCCGGGGGATTAACACACCATGTAAAAGGTCCATAATTGTAGATTTTTTGGTTAAAAATCACGTACAAATTTGTGCCCTGCAAGAAACCCATTCGACACAAGCCAAAGAAAAGACAATAATCTCATCAAGATACCCCACTATCACAAGTGCAACCTTAGAAAAAAAAGGGGGGGGTGTTGCATTTATTTTTGCAAGAAATGTTTTCTTAATTATTAAATATCAAGAACTAGATCTAGAGGTCATTTGATAAAAATGGCAGCTTTTGAAAATAAAAAAGGACTACTGTCTCTATCGAAATTATGCATAACACTAAGTGAATACAAAAGGCAAAATAAACACCTTCCATACAAATAGCAAATAAGATTGCAGAAACAGAAAACAGATTAATAATCAATTAATGAACAAAGCGTCCAAACAACTAGAAGCATTACAATCAAAATGGTATTTAAAAGGCAACAAACCAGAAACAATTATGTCCAACAAATTGAAAAAAGATAAATATAAAAGAGTAATTCATAAAATAAAAGATAAAAATACCTATCTAATGGTTCTATAAAAAATAGGAGGAGCGTTTGAAAGATTTTACCAGAACCTATATAGTTTACCAGAAGAAACATTCGGTAACGCAAAAGAGATTGAGACATTTTTTGAAAATTTGTCCATGCCAAAAATCCTGCCCAACCAATTAAGGCTGATGAATCAACCTACAACAGAAGTAGAGGTTAGTAAATCTATAGACAAACTTAAAACAAAGACCACTCCAGGCCCAGATGGTTTTACAAATACATTTTACAAACTAATGAAAGACCAACTAAAAGTGTAACTCACTAATATTTTCAACTATATAATGGAAACAGGAAATTGTCCTAACTATAGACCTATATCATTAATCAATACGATATTAAAATACTATCCTCTATTCTAGCTGATAGATTACAAATAGTTATACCACAAATCATCAATAATGACCAAGCTGGATTCATACCAGGGAAGTCTGCAATCAACAACCTTAGAAAAATAATAAACATAATGGAAGAGACGGAGAACACTAGAACATCTCTAATCTTTCTGTCAATAGACACTGAGAAAGCGTTCAACAGGGTTGAATGGGGTTTTTATGTTGGCTATTTTAAACCAGTTTGGAATTACTGGACCAATTTCACAAGCCGTGCCCAATCTTTACAGCTCTCCATCAGCTAAGGTAATAAGCTCAGGATTTACATCACAAAATTTTAATATAAAAAATGGGACCAGACAAGGGTGTCCTCTCTCCCCTCTATTTTTCATAATGGTGTTAGACCCCTTAGCGATTTTAATAAGACAAAACAAAAAAAACAAAGGATTCACGAACCTGCTAGGACAAACCAAATTAAATATAGACGACATCTTACTAACATTAGAAGAACCAAACATCTCGGTCCCAGAACTTTTGCAGGATATAAACAACTACTCCAAAGTTTCAGGATACAAAATAAATCTGGAGAAATCGACATTTATAGCTAAAAACATGAGCAAAAGGACAATAAAATTTATTGAGCAAGATACTGGGCTCCCCAAAAACAGTGACAGGTTAAAATATTTGGGTATCACTATAACTACAGAGCTAAAAGATTTAGTGGAAGCTAATTTTCGAATGTCGAAACAAACTAACAAAAACTTGAGGGATTGGAAAGGCATGGGCTTTTCATGGTCAGGTAGGATTAATATCCTAAAAGCATATATTTTGCCAAAATGGCTGTACTTGTGGAGAATGATTCCTATTAATTTCCCAGAAAACTGGTTGTCCTTACTACACTCCTCTTTTTTAAAATGTATTTGGAGGGGGTCAAAATGAATTGTTGGCCAGAATCAAAATGAATTGTTGGCCAGATCAAGACAGGACGGAGGCTTGGGGTGCCCAGAAGTTTCACAATGCTATCAGGCTAGTAGACTTTTCCATATAATAGCTCACACAAAGCAAGGCAGCAACTCAAGAAATATGGTATGAAATAGAAAAAGCTAAACCTGGGGTTGGAAATATATCCTCACTATTTTTGGTATTAGAGAGGCACAAACTAAATCTCAGATACTCAAGGAGGTAACGGGATGGTGGGATAAACTCATAAATAACAAAGGACTCAGTTATAAAATAATAGACGTGCTCCCATTTGCAAGTATTTCTGATATGCTAGAAAATATAAGAATAGAAATATGGACATTAAGGGGGATAAAGGAATTCAAAAATATATTGGTGGGACAGAATCTTAAACCTCAACTAAATTATGAAGACATTCTAGTGAAACGTTTAATTATGTACGAGTCAAGAGCTTCCTAGTAGAACACCGCTATAAAACCAAGGGGGAGAATACCACAAACCTCATACACTTACTTGAAGTAAAGAATAACAAAAATCTACTGGCAAAATGTGCTAAAACTCTATATAGATGGAGACATGACAGACCGATAGCACTGATCAATAAATGGGAAAAAGAACTACAAGGAGAATGGATAAATTCCTTAAATAAATTAAATAAAAAATATGCACAAAAAAGCACAATATAAAATTAAATCATCTGTATGACACCAAATATTAAAAGTCCAAAGATAAAAATGTGTAGCTGCCAGACATAAAAGGTTATTCCGCAAACCTATGTGATAGAATGTC
>OW240915.1:303519475-303532862 GCA_933207985.1 Pelobates cultripes | reverse complement strand
GAGAAGGTCCATCAGACCGATGGTACCATCCATTAACCGAAAGACGAAATTGATAATTTCCTTGTGGACATATCTTTCCCTAGTCTGTGTTCTTTCTCTGTGCCCTTTGCATTTTAACAATTACCGTATATACTCGTGTATAAGTCGATCTCATGTATAAGTCGAGTGCAGTTTTGTGACCAACAATTGTGAAATATGCTATGCCTCGTGGATAAGTCGAGGGTAAAACTTGGGGCTATGAAATTCTGTGATTTTTATAATTATCTACTCACACACTCATACAAACACACACACTGCATTATATACACACACACTCATACAAACACACACACTGCATTATATACACACACACTCATACAAACACACACTCTGCATTATACACACACATACTCATACACAAACTCGGCATTATACACACACACACTCATACACACACTCTGCATTATACACACACACACATTCATACACACACTCTGCATTATACACACTCATACACACACTCTGCATTATACACACACACTCATACAAACACACACTCTGCATTATACACACACACACACTCATACAAAAAATCTGCATTATACACACACACATACACACACACACACTCATACAAACAATCTGCATTATACACACACACACACACACACACACTCATACACACACTCTGCATTATACACACACACACTCATACAAACAATCTGCATTATACACACACACACTCATACAAACACACACTCTGCATTATACACACACACACTCATACAAACACACACTCATGCAAACACACACTCTGCATTATATATGCACACACTCATACAAACACACACTCTGCATTATATAATGCAGAGTGTGTTTGTTTGTGTGAATGCAGAGTGTGTGTGTGTATATAATGCAGAGTCTGTGTTTGTATGAGTGTGTGTGTATAATGTAGAGTAGTGATGTACCAAACGGTTCGCCGGCGAATGGTTCCTGGCGAACATAGCATGTTCGCTTCGCCACGGCGGGCGAACATATGCGCGGTTCGACCCGCCCCCTATTCGTCATCATTGAGTAAACTTTGACCCTGTACCTCACAGTCAGCAGACACATTCCAGCCAATTAGCAGCACACACCTCCCTAGCAGACCCTCCCACCTCCTGGAAGGCATCCATTTTAGATTCATTCTCAAGCTGCATGCTTTAGTAAGAGGAGGGAAAGTGTAGCTGCTGTTCATTAGATAGGAAAAAGCATAGCTAGGTTAGGGTTAGGGTATGCTTTTAAAAAAAAAAAAAAAAATTTCTATGTAATGTAATTGCACTTAGTTGTCTGCCACTGCTGCCAGCTTCTGTGTCAGGCTCACAGTGCATACTGTGCCCATTTCAGTCAGTGCTAAATTTCACTTATGTCTGGTGTCACAATACTTGGATTTAAAACAAAAAATCCCTTTTCACTGTTATAGATTGAATAGCAGTCAGTTGTCTGCCACTGCTGCCAGCTTCTGTGTCAGGCTCACAGTGCATACTCAGCCCATTTCTCAGCGTCAGTGCCACCACTTTTCTACATCTGTGTCACAATAGCTTCTTGATTTAAAACAAAAAAAACTTTTTCACTGTTATAGATTGAATAGCAGTTAGTTATCTTCTGCTAAGCAGGTGTGTTACGCTTAACAGTGGATACGGTGACCAATGCTACCTCACTTATATCTGGTGTCACAATAGCTTGATTTAAAAAAAAAAAACACTTTTTTCACTGTTATAGATTGAATAGCAGTCAGTGTCCTTTAAAGCCGGTGTGTGTTACGCTAACAATAGTGGATACGGGTGACCAAGTGCCACCACTTAGATCTGGTGTCACAATAGCTTGCATTTAAAAACAAAAAACTTTTTTCACTGTTATAGATTGAATAGCAGTCAGTGTCCTTCAAGCGGCTGTGTCAGGCCTACAGCCTGTGCCCTGCACAACTGTGCCAGTACACATTGCCACTCATATCTGGTCTCACAGTAGCTTGCACGCATAGTACCACTAATCCCCAAAAAAATGACAGGCAGAGGCAGGCCACCCCGCAGGGGCCATCGTGGTCGTGGTGCTGTGATTCCCTTTGGCCTTAGAATAATGCCCAGTTTTCAGAGGCCACGTACCTTGAACTTGAAAAGTTCTGAGGACATAGTTGACTGGCTAACACAGGACACCCAATCTTCTACAGCTTCCGCTCAGAACCTTGACGCACCATCCTCCTCCAGCTTAGCTTCGGGCACCTCTCAAGTTACCACTCGCCCGCCTGCGCCACCACCAACACTAGCACCACAGCAGCTTCACTTGGTATGTCAGAGGAGTTATTCAATATCCGCTTGAAGAAATGAGTGATGCGCGAACCATTATTGCTGCTGTGAGGATGTGGTGATAACATGGCGGTGTCTCAGGTAGGTAGCATTACACAATATGGACGTGATGTGTGATGATGATGATGATAAGCAGTACCTGGGCTTGCTGCTTCCTTTCTTGCCGAGTTGTCAGATACAAGTGAAGCGGTTGATGATGACGATGCGTCCATGGATGTCACGTGGGTGCCCGCTCGTCAAGAAGAAGAACAGGGTGAAAGTTCAGATGGGGAGACAGGGAGGAGGAGGAGACGAGCTGGAAGCAGGGGGAGGTCGTCGCAAGGAGCTAGTGGCACAGTCAGACAGCATGCATCGACACCCGGGGTCAGCCCGACAGCACGCCAATCAACGCATGCCGTGTCCACCACCAGAATGCCGTCATTGCAGAGCTCAGCAGTGTGGAATTTTTTTTGTGTGTCTGCCTCTGACAACAGCGATGCCATTTGCAACCTGTGCCAAAAGAAACTGAGTCGTGGGAAGTCCAACACCCACCTAGGTACAATGCTTTGCGTAGGCACATGATCTCACATCACAGACGCCTATGGGATCAACACATGAGTACAAGCAGCTCGCCTACTCTAAGCCGCCAGCCTCCTCCTGGTCCAGCATCTTCAGCCACGTCAACCAATGCTGTCCTCCTTGTCCCCTCTCAACCATCCGCCACTCCGCCTCCCGCCTTGAGCAGTTCACGCTCATCTTCCCACAGTCATGTGTCTGTCAAGGACATGTTTGAGCGTAAGAAGACAATGTCAGAAAGTCACCCCCTTGCCCAGCGTCTGACTGCTGGCTTGTCCGAACTATTAGCCCGCCAGCTTTACCATACAAGCTGGTGGAGTCTGAGTGTTCAAAAAATTTGTAGCTATTGGGACACCGCAGTGGAAGGTACCCGGCCGAAATTTCTTTGCACAAAAGGCAATCCCCAACCTGTACTCGATTGTGCAAAAGGAAGTAATGGCATGTCTGGCACACAGTGTTGGGGCAAGGGTCCATCGGACCACTGATACCTGGTCTGCAAAGCATGGTCAGGGCAGGTATATCACCTACACTGCTCATTGGGTAAACCTGCTGACTGCCGCCAAGCATGGAATGCATGGCTCTGCAGAGGAGTTGGTGACACCGCCACGACTTGCAGGCAGTCCTGCTGCCACCTCCTCTACTCCTCCTACTCCATCCTCTTCCATAACCTCGGCTGAGTCCTCTTCTGCTGCTGCGTCTTGCTCCACATCAACGGCACCCCCCCAGCTCCCCAGGTACTATTCCACATCCCGGATACGGCAGTGTCACGCCGCCTTGGGTTTGACTTGCTTGAAAGCAGAGAGTCACACCGACAAGCACTCCTGTCCGCCATGAATCCATTGTGGTGGAAAAGTGGCTGACTCCACTGGATTATCGGGCAAAGTGGTTTGTGACAACGGAACAAATTTGTTAGCTGCATTGAAGTTAAGAAGTTGTCGCATGCCGTATGGCAATACGTGTAATCTGATCAAACGCTTTGCGCATAAGTACATAGGCTTACAGGACGCCCTGAAGCAGGCCAGGAAGGTGTGGCCATTTCAGGCGTTCCTACACAGCCATGGCTCACTTTGCCGATATCCAGTGGCGAAACAACATGCCAGTGAGGCGCTTGATTTGCGACAGCCCGACACGTTGGAATTCAACACTCCTAATGTTCGACCGCCTGCTCCAACAAGAAAAAGCCGTTAATGAATATTTGTATGACCGGGTGCTAGGACAGCCTCTGGGGAGCTGGGAATTTTTTTGCCACGTTACTGGACGCTCATGCGCAATGCCCGTAGGCTCATGCGTCCTTTTGAGGAGGTGACAAATTTAGTCAGTCGCACCGAAGGCACCATCAGTGACATCATACCATTTGTTTTCTTCCTGGAGCGTGCCCTGCGAAGAGTGCTGGATCAGGCCGTAGATGAGCGTGAAGAGGAAGAGGAAGAGTTGTGGTCACCATCACCTCCAGAACAGCCTTATCAGCATCGCTTGCTGGACCTGCGGCAACGCTGGAAGAGGATTGTGAGGAAGAGGAGTCAGAGGAGGAATGTGGCTTTGAGGAGGAGGAGCAAGACCAACCACAACAGGCATCCCAGGGTGCTCGTTGTCACCTATCTGGTACCCGTGGTGTTGTACGTGGCTGGGGGGAAGAAAATACCTTCATTGATATCAGTGAGGAGGAGGAACGGGAAATGAGTAGCTCGGCATCCAACCTTGTGCAAATGGGGTCTTTCATGCTGTCGTGCCTGTTGAGGGACCCTCGTATAAAAAGGCTGAAGGAGAACGACCTGTACTGGGTGTCCACGCTACTAGACCCCCGGTATAAGCAGAAAGTGGCGGAAATGTTACCGAATTACAACAAGTATGAAAGGATGCAGCATTTGCAAAATAAATTGAAAAGTATGCTTTACACAGCGTATAAGGGTGATGTCACAGCACAACGGGAATCTAACAGGGGGAGAGGTGGAAGTCATCCTCCTCCTCCCATGACCACGCCGGCAAGGACAGGACGCTTTAGAGACGTGTTGTTGATGGAGGACATGCGGACCTTTTTAAGTCCTACGCATCGCCACAGCCCTTCGGGATCCACCCTCAGAGAGCGACTCGACCGACAGGTAGCAGACTACCTCGCCTTAACTGCAGATATCGACACTCTGAGGAGCGATGAACCCCTTGACTACTGGGTGTGCAGGCTTGACCTGTGGCCTGAGCTATCCCAATTTGCGATAGAACTTCTGGCCTGCCCCGCTTCAAGTGTCCTGTCAGAAAGGACCTTCAGTGCAGCAGGAGGTATTGTCACTGAGAAGAGAAGTCGCCTAGGTCAAAAAAGTCTAGATTACCTCACCTTATTAAGATGAATGAGGGATGGATCCCGAAGGGACTGACACTGGGCGATACATTAGATTAAAAAAGGCCTGATGAGATGAGCTGCCTTGGGCTAAAAGTGGTCCACACGCTGCTGTATTTTAGCTCTGAATGCCTGTTGACTTACGTGACTGATCCGCCACCAACTTGGGTTCAAGCCGCCATCTTTTAGGGCACTTTCTGCCTGTGAAACAAACATCAGTTATAGATTGAATAGTGCTAGTTGTCTCAAAGCTGGTGTGTCAGCTCCTACAGCGGTACTCTGCCAGCACGCTGCCACCTCCTCTACCTCCTACTCCATCCTCTTCCATAACCTCGCTTAGTCCTTCTGTTGCTGCCTTGCTCCACATCAACGGATAGGTATGTAATAGTGATTAAATAATAGTACTAAACACCACTCACTCACTGGTGTCACAATAGCTTGATTTAAAACAAATTTTTTCACTGTTAGATTGAATAAGCAGTTAATTATCTGCCAGGTGTAATGTAGCCTCTACAGCGTACTCTGCCAGTTTACAGTGCCACTCTCATATCATACCACCAGAATGCCGTCA
Source organism: Pelobates cultripes (assembly GCA_933207985.1). Classification (NCBI taxonomy): domain Eukaryota; kingdom Metazoa; phylum Chordata; class Amphibia; order Anura; family Pelobatidae; genus Pelobates; species Pelobates cultripes. The sequence goes on along the minus strand of OW240915.1, from coordinate 303,527,083 downwards.
TTGCAGAGCTCTGCAGTGTGGCATTTTTTTTGTGTGCCTCTGACAACAGCGATGCCATTTGCAACCTGTGCCAAAAGAAACTGAGTCGTGGGAAGTCCAACACCCACCTAGGTACAACTGCTTTGCGTAGGCACATGATCTCTCATCACAGACGCCTATGGGATCAACACGAGTACAAGCAGCTCGCCTACTCTAAGCCGCCAGCTTCCTCCTGGTCCAGCATCTTCAGCCACGTCAACCACTGCTGTCCTCCTTGTTCCCTCTCAACCATCCGCCACTCCGCCTCCCGCCTTGAGCAGTTCACGCTCATCTTCCATAACCTCCTCGACTGAGTCCTGTTCTGCTGCTGCTGTGTATTGCCCCACATCAACGGATAGGGGGCGTAACAGTGATTAAACTGATAACAATAGTACTAAACACACCACTCACTCACTGGTGTCACAATAGCTTGGATTTAAAAACAAAAAATGTTTTTCACTGTTATAGATTGAATAACAGTTAGTTATCTTCAAGCAGGTGTGTCAGCCCTACAGCGTGTACTCTGCCAGTACGCTGCCACCTCTTCTACTCCATCCTCTTCCATAACCTCCTCGGCTTAGTCCTCTTCTGCTGCTGCGTCTTGCTCCACATCAACGGATAGGGGGCGTAAATAGTGATTAAACTGATAACAATAGTACTAAAACACACCACTCACTCACTGGTGTCACAATAGCTTGGATTTAAAAACAAAAAAATTTTTTCACTGTTATAGATTGAATAGCAGTTAGTTATCTTCGAGCAGGTGTGTCAGCCCTACAGCGTGTACTCTGCCAGTACGCTGCCACCTCCTCTACTCCTCCTACTCCATCCTCTTCCATAACCTCCTCGGGTTAGTCCTCTTCTGCTGCTGCGTCTTGCTCCACATCAACGGATAGGGGGCGTAACAGTGATTAAACTGATAACAATAGTACTAAACACACCACTCATTCACTGTGGTCACAATAGCTTGCGTTTAAAAACAAAAATTTTTTCACTGTTATAGATTGAATAGCGTTGGGGTTATTCGCTAGGTGTCAGCCCCACAGCGGTACTTGCCAGTACGGCCACCTCCTCTACTCCTCCACCTATCCTCTTCCATAACCTCCTCGGCCAGTTCCTTGCTGCGCCTTGCTCACATCAACGGATAGGGGCGTGAATAGTGATTAAACTGATAACAATAGTACTAAACACACCACTCACTCACTGGTGGCACATTAGATTGCACGCGCAGTGCCCCAAATTTGTTGTGATCTGTGAGTAAGGTAAACGGTTGTCCATACAAGTAAGTTGCAGCTTTTTGAGGGCCCACACCACCGCTATGCACTCCTTTTCAATGGCAGTGAATATACTTCGCTGTGCAAAAGTTTACGGCTTAGATAAGCCCCGGGTTGTTAGCCACCATCTGCTCCGACTTGGCTCAATACTGCTCCCAATCCAAGCATAGAAGCGTCTGTATGGACGAGAAAGTGTTTAGTTGGATCAGGAGAAGAAAGTACAGGTGATTTAATGAGCGCCGTCTTGAGCTGTTGGAAGGCCTGTTCATACTCTGGGGCCCATACTACTATCATGGGGAGGTTTTTACACGTTCCTATATGGCACTTACTGGGCTTTAGGGTCAGTCCGGACTCCCTAATCCGGTCTATTACGGCTCCTATGTGGGTCAGGTGTTCGGGCCAGGAGCTGCTAAAAAATGTCTATACCATCCAAGTAGGTGTGTATCAGTGTGTATCAGGGATCCTTAGGACAGGTGTCAATCCATATCTGCCAAGTGACCCGATTTTGGGGTAACATTCCCTATTCTGATCTGTGTCAGTGTGTATCAGGGGCTCTGAGGACAGGTGTCAATCCATATCTGCCAAGTGACCCGATGTTGGGGTAACATTCCCTATTCTGCTCTGTGTCAGTGTGTATCAGGACCACTGATAGGAGACGCGAAGGTATTAAACTGATAAAAATAGTACTAAACACTCCACTCCTATCTGGTGTCACATTAGCTTGACCGCGCAGTGCCCCAAATTTGCAGTAAGAGGACCGACCAAGCCTCTTCTTCCATCTCCCAGTTACAAAAATCAATGCCGTGTACACGACCACTGATAGGAGACGCGGAAGGTATTAAACTGATCAGAACAATACTAAACACACCACTCCTATCTGTTGGCACATTAGCTTGACCGCGAAGTGCCCCAAATTTGAATTAAGAGGACCAACAAGTTTCCTCTTCTTCCATCTCCTGTTACAAAAATCAATGCCGTGTACTTCACCGATATATTTTAGCGTATTAAACTGATCAGAACAATAATAAACACACCACTCCTATCTGGTGTCACATTAGCTTGACAGCAAAGAGTGCCCCAAATTTGCAGTAAGAGGACCGACCAAGCCTCTTCTTCCATCTCCCTCGTTACAAAATCAATGCCTGTACACGCCCACTGATAGAGACGCTGAATATTAAACTGATCACACTAAACACACCACTTATCTGGTGTCACATTAGCTTTACAAAGAAAGCCCCAAATTTGGTGGTAAGAAAAACTCCACCAAGCTCTTCTTCCATCTCCCTGTTACAAAATCAATGCCGGTACACGTCCACTGATAGGAGACGCGGAAGGTATTAAACTGATCAGAAAAATACTAAACACACCACTCCTATCTGGTGGCACATTAGCTTGACCGCGCAGTGCCCCAAATTTGAATTAAGAGAACCGACCAAGCATCTTCTTCCATCTCCCTGTTACAGAAATCACTGCCATATCCATACAAATTGTACAGAATGTCCAGGATAGTTTTCCAGGGACAAATGTTGTCGCCTGTTGAACGAGGTGACCTTGCTCGGGTCCCAGGTGTACGGTTCCTAAAATGGCTGCCATATACAAGTCCACTGATAGGAGACGCGGAAGGTATTAAACTGATCAGAACAATAATAAACACACCACAAATAAGGTTTCTCTCCTGTATGGCTCCTCAAATGATGCTTAAGATTAGAAGCGGCTGAAAAGCATTTCTCACACTCCGAACAAAAATATATTTTTTTAACATTCTCTCCACTTTGAACGAAATGACGTTTGGGAAGAGATTAACATAATTAAACATAGGCAGTAAAAATACAGTTTTTAGCCATACCCTGTAACTTTAAAACTACACATCCCATCTTCATAATTACATATTTGGAATCAGCACACTTAAAACATAAACATAACCAAAAATCAGCCAAATCCATCCAGGGGTTAAAAAGTTAGCTGGAGGTCCCTTTATGACCGACCGCAAGCACATTTTCCTGCCCAAAACAGTTCCATAGATTTGGGCTGTGAGGTCGGTCTATTTCAGGCTGAAAAAACGACTAAGTCCCATCGCGAATGGGACTTAGTCTCTGCAGCTGAAATAAGGCTGAAAAAAACGGCTGAAAAAAAGACTAAGTCCCATCGCCGAATGGGACTTAGTCTCTGCAGCTGAAATAATTCCCCATTTACTGAACCAAGTGGGAAATAGCAAGGCAGGCACAAAGGGTTTGCACCAGGTCTGGGGACACAGGGGACACCGTCTTAAAGGGGCCGTGTCCCCAACAAGTCTGGGGACACGGCCTTAAAGGGGCAGTGTCCCAATCTTCCTGATGTCCCAAAAAAGGTGTTTAAAGGGCCAGCACCAGTCACATAAAGAGTCCATAAGCCCCAATATGCCCAACGACAGTCTTAAAGGGCCATACACACAAATAAAAGTGCATACATTTTCACAATCTCCCAGGGGCCATAGTCATGCGGGAGGAGGCTGGCAAGTAGGCTTCTCCACAACCCAGGGAAGCAGGGCAATTTGCCATTTAAAGGGCCCGTTGCAAAAGCAGTTTGTAACAAGGTGTCAATCCATATCTGCCAAGTGACCAGTAGGGGACCAGTCCCTATTCTGCTCTGTGTCAGTGTGTACCAGGGAACCTTAGGACAGGTGTCAATCCATATCTGCCAAGTGACCTCGGCGGTAGGGGAACAGTCCCTATTCTGCTCTGTGTCAGTGTGTATCAGGGATCCTTAGGACAGGTGTCAATCCATATCTGCCAAGTGACCCTATGTAGGGGACCATTCTGCTCTGTGTCCGTGTGCATCAGGGGCTCTGAGGACAGGTGTCAATCCATATGTCAAGGTGTCAATATGTCATATGTCAGGTGTCAATCCATATTGATTGTGATTTAGGAATGTTAGGTGATTTCTGCCCTTTATGGATTAAAACCAGACTCTGTATCAACTGTGTAATTTTCCATGGGAGTTTTGCCATGGATCCCCCTCCGGCATGCCACAGTCCAGGTGTTAGTCCCCTTGAAACAACTTTTCCATCCCTATTGTGGCCAGAAAGAGTCCCTGTGTGTTTTAAAATTCGCCTCCCCATTGAAGTCAATGGCGTTTCGGGCGGTTCGCCGGTTCGCGAACATTTGCGGAAGTTCGCGTTCGCCGTTCGCGAACCGAAAATTTCGGGTTCGCGACATCACTAGTTATGATTAATGAGACTTTATGGACTAGATTTAATACCTGTAAAATATATGAAAATGAAAACAGTTTTATTCCATTTGGGTAATGAAGTGGTTAACTCACCATAATACAAACATGGGGTCAAAATACCGAGATAAGTTTATCTCAGAAATTGAATATCAAAATATGTAAATATAATACCTCACTGTACTAATGTGAATTATCTGCATATTTTTATTTGGCCAAGGGGACATAAACTTGTTGATAATGCTCTGCTAACTTACAAAATTGACATCTAGGTCTCATAATATTTGCTTTTTCCTCTGAAATTTGTGATGATTCAGTAGAATTACTGAGTATTTTCTCTCTTCTATGACTTTATACATCTGTGTTTTCATTTGGTTTTATGACAAGTGAAAATATTTTGTCATTTACTCTACCATTATTGCATTCATAATGTGACTTACTATCGTAAGTCCAGTGATATGAAGCATTACTATGTTTACTGTATAACAGGCTTTTAAACCTGTTTTTTTTTTTTTTTTAAACTAATGCAAAATAATTTAATAATTCACACTCCAAAACCACTTAAACCTTGCTATAAATGAAAAAGATAACTTGTGATCCTATCATGGTTCTCAAGAGCATGTTTCCTGCGTATGTAGATACAATTTCAATTTCAACATTACATATAAACGATAGATTAAAAATATAATTTGAACATTTTAGAATTACAGGTCTCTGCACTGTATGTGGCATGTTACTGTCTTATCTTTAATACGTACATTAATTCTGACATACATACAAAAATAAACATATCCGCTTGGATCAAATGCCCAAGTGATTACGATATCTATCTAATGGCAGATTCAGTAAATTTTGTTGGTGTGTAACAGGTCATTGAGTTGAAACAGTCAACATACATTATAATGACAGACCGAGTGAGAAAGCCCAAGGTACTGGGAGAAACGTGTCTTGGTGAGGAGAGTCTATATTGGGACATTTTAACTATTTTTACTATTTTATTATTTTATTTTGTTCCTGTATTTTATTTTTGTTTATTTGTAATAAAACTCTTAGTCCTATTCTGACTACCTGTACTACTGCTTCCTAAAAAGAAGGGTGGTGCCCTCTTTATAGGCACCTAAGCAACTATACCCAGAGCCAGGTTATACAGGCTCTGGAGAAGGTGAGCACGCCATTCATTTGTTTATTAACATAATTATATGACCATTATATACTTTTCTATGGAGGTAGAGAAACATATCTATGTTTTCTGCTGAGGGCAACTCTCCGTGTTATCAGAGGGTAAGGTGCCACCAGACGGCACATAAGCGCAAGAGATTTGAGCCTGTCCTTACAGAGGCTCTTCTCAATGTGAGTTGGCATTATTCACCTCTACCACTTCTTGTATAAATGCCACACAGATTTATGCTATGTTGTATTTTCTCATTCCTATTTATGTTATGAGCATATTCATCGTGTATTGGATGTAAGGTATCATTCCATTTATTATTCAGCGCTCCACTTAATATATGCCACAGGGGAGAAGTTAATTCATAACCTGGGCATATATAACTTTATATTGTATATACATAACAATGGTCTTTACCACTGAAATATTTAAGTTTTAGTTTTGCTTCTATTTTACAGATTTTATGTGCTATTAGACAAAGGTTTAAAAAGAAAATGTAAGTACCATTATAGCTTTTTGAAGAGGTTATGTAGGTTAAGTTTAAAGTGCTTTCAGGGTTCTGGCTTCACCAAAATCAGGGAGACCAGGATATTTCTTGATGTACAACAGTACACATTGCAGCATGTACTTACTAGTAATAGAGACATTCCAATAATAGCTTGAATAGCTCATACATGCCATAAGACTGCTGTAACAGCCTTATAGCATGTACCTAACTCCATATTTAAGAAACAGAGCCTTCCTACCCATATTGTGAGCAAGGGACTTTAGAGAAATAGAGAATACAGGAATGCAAAAGACAATATTGTATTCAAATTGTTCAATGATCTTAAAGAGAGAGCCCCATTAACTACCAGAGATCATTTTAAATCATTGCAACTATGAGATTCTGCTAAGGAAATACACTAAAAACTACTGCAGTGCTGAACAATTAGTGGAGAACGTACAATATACACAGACAAATACGAAAGGTAGAGAGGGCCCTGCCTGTAAGCTGATATCTAGCCATTGAAGCTCTTTTATACAAAGTGTTTAGCTAGATAGCCCATGAGCTTACACTCTAAAGGATACAACAGGGATTTAGGACAAGAGGTAGCGGGGGAAATTTGGAAGTGTTGGCTAAAACAAGTTAACAGAGAGTTGCAACTATTGGTAAGATATAAAGGGATTGAAGAGGTAATTGAGTGAGAATCTCAAACAGCTGGAGGAGCAAGCTATATATTTATGGGGAACCTGGGTGCGTGCTAAGAGAATAGAGTGAGTAGTGCTGAGAAAAATGTAGAGCTTCAGTATTATTGTTTCTGTGATTGTGAGGTTAGGCCTGAAGAACAGAGATGGTGATTAAAAAGGTATATGAAGGTATTTAGAGCCAGGAGGATGAAGGGCCGAGTAAAATTGGATATAAATCACTATGACCAACATATTGATAAAAGGGAGGTTAATTCCCACGCCCTGCAATTTGACTTAGAGCATTCTGATTGGTTGATTCCAAGCCAACCAATCAGAGTGCTCTGACAGATAAATTAAGAGACTGACAGGTAAGTATCTACATTTACCTGTCACAGCACTCTAACTGGTTGGCTTGGAATACAACCAATCAGAATGCTCTGTGTCATTTTACACAGCGTGGGGAAGTTCTTTGGAATTTTCCCATGCTGTGTAATTTGACTTATAACACTCTGATTGGTTGCTTTATGCTTAAGTTCTCTGAAATTTCCCCATGCTGTATAAACTGCTTCTCTGATTGGTTGATTATTAACCTCCCTTTTATTAGCATGGGGGTCATAGTGACCCTCATAGGTTTTAATGTGGGGGCGGGGGGTAGTAGTTAATATTATTACAATGAGGGAGCTGGTAGCCCTGCCAGTTCCCCCCTTGCTTTTTTTTTTTTTGGGCATGTGCAGTGTTATTTTCATCCTAAAGGACGAAAAAAATTGTGCATTG
>OW240915.1:303504739-303519375 GCA_933207985.1 Pelobates cultripes | reverse complement strand
GTTAGGTTATTGTAGATGTAAATGAGCACGTGACCCTATTGCCTCTCAGTGGTCTCCCCCCTTTGTCATACTAAGATTTCACCGTAGCGCTGTAGACATGTGTGGGTATACTTCCCAACCTGTATGCATGTCTATATCGGGATGGCAGCTAGTGGTTACGCTAAGGTTGGGATCCTTGTGAGTTGCTCCTAGTCCCTATTTGCGTGCGTCTTACTACTTTAGGGGTTTCGTCAATTTATGACCTCTTCTCTTCTCACTTAGTTTCGGCCTTTGTAGGGTATTGGATGTCAGTCGTGCTCAGGGCCGTTGTGTCGTTGGACAATTGTCAAGTCCAGTGTCCTGTGATCCATTATGCCTTTTTGTTGTATCTCTGCTTCTCTTTTTCTCCTACTAGGTTTTAATCTCCATCCCACCCATTTTCTGTTTCTTTGTCTTTGGCCCTTCAGGGTCCGTATCCTGAATGGTCTGTGTTGGATGTGGTGTGTAATTTGTGTGTATGGTGGTTAGGGAGAGGGTAGAAGAGAGTGGGTGTGTGCGTGTATCTTTTCCGTGAGTGATCCGTGTGTGAGGTAGAGAAGGGATCGGGTAGAAGGTGAGGTGTAATGGGTGGGGGGGGGGGTTAAGAGGGTTCCCCTTGACTTTGTACACTCTATATAGGTTCATCCTGCCCCCCTCCGGGTCCCACCGGCTACGTGCGCGTCTGCATCTCCTTCGTGTATCTCAGTCTTGCCATCTCGATGATAGTCCCGTCACCTCTGTGGGGGCCTTGCTTTCCTGATGTTCAGGCCGTTCTACCTGAGATAAATTCAAGCCATGGTGTCTATGTCTGTAAATATCGTTCTGTCGTGCCTCTCAGGGAGGCTGTAAGCTGCTCCATGCCGTGGATCTCTTCCACTTTCTCCATCCACTGTTGCAGCGAGGGGACTTGTTTGGTCCGCCAGCGAAGTGGGATAAGTAGTTTGGCTCCATTTAGGAGTTTCTTTGTGAGTGATTTTTTTGTACCATGAAAGAGGCATGTCCGTGTGGTGGATGAGCATTTGCAGTGGCTGAAGAGGGAGATACGAGTTTGTGATGTCTTTTATCTGCGCGTGGACTTGTTTCCAGTAGGGGGCGATATGTTTGCAGGACCACCAAATGTGGATGTCTGTGCCCACCTCTGTCTTACATCTCCAGCACACGTCTGTAACTTCGGGTATCATTCTATGTAGTCGCTCCGGGGTTCTATACCAACCTCTTAACATTTTGTAATTCAGTTCTTGGTGTTTGGAACTCAGCGTGCCCTGGTGCGATAGTATGTGAATCTTGTCCCATTGAGGGTCAGTGAGTGTGATTGCTGTTGCTTCCTCCCACCTCGCTAGATGTTTCAGAGGCGGTTGTTGCATAGAGGTTTGTAGCAGTGCATATATGATAGATATTCCCCTGTGTAGTGGCTCCGTGCGGTGCATGTTTTCTCAAATTCTGTCATGGGCCTGTGGAACAGGTGGTGCCCCCCATGCAAATGGTAATAGGACTTAATTTGGAAGTATCTGAACCTGTCTATACCCCGTGGGGCCCCATCCCGTATTAGCTCAGGAAGTGGTTTCAGCGAGTCCACCGAACACCACTGTTGCATGTATGACCATTCTTCCTCCGTGAATGCACTGATGTCTTGGGGTTTGAGGCCCCCTGCCACCCTGGGGTTGTGTGTTATTGGTGTTAGGGGACCTGGCGTGGTGGTTAGGGAGAGCTTGGCCCGAATCGAGTACCAAACTGTCAGCGTAGCTCCAATAAGCGGATGATTCCTGGCGCGTTGTCCTCCGTGGTGGTTGTCCAGCCACACTGCTGCCGGAAGCGTTCCCTCCATTTGTGTTTTCTCCATGGTTATCCATTCTTTCCTGGCTCTAGGGGTATGCCAGTCGACTGTATGCTGCAAGTGCATAGCTCTATGGTAGTCCTGTATGGATGGGAGACCCACCACACCCTGCACTTTTGGCCTGCGAAGGTGTATCTTGCTCAGCCTGGGCGCTTTGTTTTGCCAAATAAACCTAGAAATTGTCTTGTCGATTTCGTGGAAAAAGTTTACAGGGAGGTTGATTGGGATTGTCTGAAAAAGATACAGTAGACGAGGGAGGAGATTCATTTTAATCACATTTAGTCTCCCAAACCAAGTGATACATAAGCCTGCCCATTGAGCTAGGTCATTTTTCAGAGCTTGTGCCATCGGGGTGAAGTTACAGGCATAAAGCTGGGATAGGTCCTAGGGTAGCCATATTCCTAGATATTTAAGCCTGGTTTGGCACCATGTGAAAGCGAACTGCGTTCGCAGGTGGGCGATGGTGTCCGTGCTCCGAGTTACGGGGAGTGCCTCTGATTTGTCCGTGTTCAGCTTTAAATTCGATATCTGTCCATATTCCTCGAAGGCCTTCAGGAGGTTTTGGAGGGAGACTACTGGATTGCTGATGAAAAATAGCATGTCATCCGCGTACGCGGCCACCTTATGTACTTCTCCCCTTAAGGCGAAGCCCCCTATTCCCCCGTCCCGCCTGACCACCCCCAGGAAAGGTTCCAGGGTGAGGGCAAACAGGAGGGGGGAGAGAGGGCACCCCTGTCGTGTACCATTATGAATATGTACCGGTGCGGAGAGAGCTCCATTAATTCTGACCCTGGCAGTAGGTGTCGTGTACAGGGAAGAGATCCAGGTCATCAAATGAGGGCCAAATCCCATGGCGTGTAGTGTTGCTTTCATAAATCGCCAATCCACGTGGTCAAAAGCCTTCTCTGCGTCGGAGGACAGGAGAAGGATCTTCTGTGTCCCTTGTTTTGCCGCGTGGATGACATTCAGTGCCCGTGTGGTATTATCTCTCGCTTCTCGCCCCGGGATAAAACCCACCTAGTCAGGGTGTACTAATTCAGGACACTTCTCATGTGCGTTGCTATGATCTTCGTGAACAACTTCAATAATGAGATCGGCCTGTAGCTTGCGCAGTTGGCTGGATCTTTGCCTTCTTTAGGAATAACTGTTATCGTCGCCAGGAGGGGGTCTCTCGGAAATGTTCCTCCTTCCAGTATCGAATTGATGCCCTTTAAAAGTCTCAGTAAGAGCACGTCGCTGAACTCCTTCAGATATCACACCGGCAGGCCGTCCAGCCCAGGCGCTTTGTTCAGTTTAGAGCTTTTCAACGCTAATTGTAATTCCTCCAGTGTAATTTCGGCCTCTAATTCTTCCGCTTCCCGGCTTAATGTCTTAGTGATATGTTGTTGTAGGTAATCCGTGATCCGTCTGTCCTTTCGATGGCCTGCCTCTTCCGACTGCTCCATAGGGAGGTTGTAAAGGTCTTCATAGAACCCCCTGAAAGCCTCTGTAATTTTCTCAGGCAATTGCGTCACCTGCTGGTCTTTGGATATGATTTTAGTGATGTAGCACATTCTCCTTTTTTTTTGTAAGGTCCTGGCCAGTAATCGACCGCACTTACCCGAGTATTCATAGAAGAAACGTTGAGATTTACGGATTGTATACTGCAGCTTTTGGTGCAAAATGTCTCGCAGCTTTTTCCTATTCTCTAACAGCTCTTTGTAGCTAGCGTCCGATTGTGTGGTCTTATGAAGACCTTCCAGGTCTGCTATACGTTTAAGCAATTCTTCCGTGCGTCGTTGCTGCTCCTTCTTTCTTCTTGTGCATACTTTGATAAGGTGACCCCGGATAGCACATTTATGTTCCTCCAATATCATCAAAGCGGGCACCTCAGGGGTGTCGTTCTCTGTGAAATATGTGACTAGTGCCGCCCGGATGTCCGCAGCCGTGGGGCCGTCGTTAAGAATTGATTCATTCATCCTCCATGGGGACTTAATGCTTGCTAAGATGGGGGAGTGGTCCGACCAACCCTGCATTCCGATCCCCGCATCGAGGAGCAGAGGCAAGAACTCCTGAGCTAGGAATATGTAGTCTAGCCTGCTGTAGTGCTTGTGCACGGTGGAGAAATAGGAGTAATCCCTACCGGTAGGGTGGAGGACCATCCAGCAGTCCGCTAGGCCAGCACCACGTAATTCTGCTCGGATGGTCTGTAGACAGTGGGTTGATATAGAGCTAGTCCCTCTAGATGTGTCAACTCTTTGGTCAAGGGCCACGTTCAGATCTCCCGCTACTATCAGCAGGCCTTCCCTGAACCTTTCCAATTTACGTAAGGTCTCCCTCAGGAACCTATGCTGTCGAGCGTTTGGGGCATAGATGGTGGCTAGCGTGTAGGTGGAACCTGCTATAGTACCCTTGAGGAAGAGGAACCGTCCTGTTTCGTCGGCCAGCGTATTCATACATTAGAACGGTACCGTACGGGCAAACAGTATTGCCACCCCAGCTTTTTTGGCTGTTGGGTGGTTGGCGAAGTATCCCTGGGGAAAACTTGCGTCTTTAAGTGTCGGGGCTGATTCTCCCTGGAAATGAGTCTCTTGCAAGAATGTGATGGACGCTCGCACAGTTCCCAAGGAACGCAGGAGATATGACCTCCGCTCTGGCACGTTCAACCCTCGGACATTGTTTGACCAGAGACAGAGAGGGGCAGGATCGAACCCAGAGCGCATGGTCGGTAGGGATGGGGAAGGATAGGGTGGGTGCAGAAGGGTATAAGAGACGAGGGGGGAGAAAAAAAAAAGGGGGGTGTGAGAGGTCTGTGTGTAAGTGGGCGTGTGTGTACTAGTGTAACTGTGGTGTAAATAGGGCACGCAGAGAGGCTTGGAGAGGTTTATCCTCTGTCTCGAATTCTGGCAGGCCACGTATCTGGATATTCTTGCGCCTACTTCTATTTTCCAGGTCTTCTACCTGTCTGCGGAGGGTGATCAAGAGATTGCCCTGTCTGGTTACAGCCACCTCTGTTGCTCTATGTTGGTCCTCACATCCCTGGGCGGCTGTTTGAACCTCATCCACTCTCTGCTCTAAGGCAGTGAGATCCGACCGCAGGCCCGCCAGCTCCTCACGCAATGCCGCCCGCAGCTCCTGTGCTATCGAGCTGATGTCCTCCCTTGTCAGCATTTTTGCCGAGATCTGGGTAAGCACTGCCCGTATCTGGGCTAGTTCACTCAGTTGAGTGCCTGCCACAGAGGATTCTCCCGCACTCTCTGAGCCCGGGGAGGCGGGCGCCATTTTGTTGGAGGGTCACAGTCCTCGCAGATCCGACAGTATGGCGATGAACTCGTCCATCGGTCCGGTGAGGCGTCATGGGGAGTCGGTCCCCGCCGGTCCCGGGGTATTGGGCCTCTTGTTCCGGACCATATCCCTCCCGTATACCGCTAGTTGTTGCGGTTTGATCGGCCTGGGGTGCGGAGCTAGTTTAGCTTGCGTCCTGCACCATGCTCGTCCAGGCCATGCCCCTCGAAAAAATTTTTTTTTAAATAAATTTTGTTTGAAAACGAATGGTTTACAAACGAAATTCGGGATTGCCAAAATAAATTTTTATTTAGTACGAAAACATTCATACGAAACTAAAACTTCACTGGTGCACATATCTATATACCACCAAGAAAAGTGGCATTATTCTCCACCAGGGTACTTGTAGGTTAACATAGTTTTTATTTGCGTTACTTGTTAATATACTGCTATATAGGTTTTATGAGCACCCTCTGTACACCAAGGTAATCATAGGAAAGTAACTATTCACTGGTATACCCTCAAGAGTAGTTGGATTATTTCTCACTCATTGTTATAGCTTACCCTTGTCTTAGCTGTACATTTATATTCCCCATCGCTTTCCCTTTCTTAAGTTCAGTAACTGGTTAGGAGGGTTAATCAATTGGGGCCTTAGTCTAGTGATCTAATATTGTAGGTCCTAAAACGTCTGCTATAAAGTTTTGTCTCCTTTTATTTAGTCCTCGGCCACCTCTATTTATCACCCAGGTTTGTCAGTCAACACTTTACTCTCCTTTTCTTGTATATATGCAGATAATCCGTTATGTCTATTTGTTTTATTTTTAGTTTAAACTACCTTTAATAAAGTTACTTTAAATCTTTTTCATTTTTAGTTTTATTCTGCAGTCTATTTAGATTTATTGGTTTATCCACCTTAACAGCTTAACTTATACTAGCTGCCTGCCCTAAACTTTCGATTTGTCTTATACTCTGATTTTTGATTTTCCCTTGTCAGGTTTTACCTTCCTGCACAGCACCCATGCACACGTTCACTTCTCAGGTGATTTATCTAATTTATTCTAATATGTGGTGTTTGTGATCGTCCCGTTGTTCACTCACCTAATTACATAAATTAAAAATTAAATCAATCCTGCTGCTGCTCCCCCTTTTTCAAATTTGTTTTATTGTGGTCTTGTCCTGCCTGACTGAATCTTTAGGTGGACGTTACCTCTGCAGATGCAGTTGGAAGAAGCTGATTTTTTCCACACTGAATCATGGTCACTTTTTTTTCCTACAGAAACTGGACAACCCACTCACCCGTTCCATCCTGAGAAGAACAAAGCCTTCCCACACATATAGTATATAGATTGCGGGACCATCATTCAGTGTGGAAATATTTGATGAAAATTATATAACAAAATCAGATATACAGCAGTCTAAAAAATACCCAGTATTCTCTGCATTAACTCCCATTGAGTATCTATGCTATTTTTCTTCTTACATATGTTTTTTTATGTGCTAAAAAAACTCTCTTATAGTTTATAAATGTGAAGTCTTTACGTCAGCTCCTTGACATCCATTCAATCTGCATCTAGCTTAGCAATAATACATAGTTTCGGAAAATCTCAGCTAATATCCAATGTCTGACTTGTCGTGTCCTGCTGTGTTCTACGTGTAAGCAATAAATGCTCACATGGAAATACAAGCTCTCAAGGCCCTTGTTCTATTCAGGTCCTTTCCAGATTTTGTTGTGTAAGAGTTGACAGAAAAAATATCAAGTGTCAAGACAGTTAAAAGCTCAAGTGAAATTCATGTTTAGCCTCTTTATCACTTTTTTACTATCATCGCATGGGTTGCAAATGGTCACACACAATGTAATTTTTTTTTTTTTTTTTTTTTAAATCTAATTCTGTTTCTCTTCTTGGTTATCTTGAGAAATATAGTATCCAGCACAATGTATTCACAGAACAGATGCCAAAGTCAAAGCCATTTAAATATAAATAATACTTAGCTATTGACTTGTCATTACAATTCCATTGACAAGAGCAAAAAGTTCATCATAGTATGCCAGTGGGCACCCCCACAAGCCTAGTTTGACTCATTACACGCTTAAAGGGTTCTTATTCATAATGATTTACATCGAGGTGTGAAAAGCGTAAATGGTTATAAAAGACATCACTAATAGCAAATAATTATTAAGATTCTTCCTCTGTAAACCATGTATTGGATGCTATGTCAAATGGTTTTGGTTAAAGAGTCAAACTCACAGGGAAATATCCCACATGGTAACAAAGTTTTAAATTCATTTTGCATTTGTTTCCCAATTCTGAACATTTTCTTATTTGAAACCTGAAAAATAGTTGTACAGTATACATAAAAAATACAGTATGTCTTACACTACAGAATACAACGTTTGAAATGTCAAACATGTTATTTTTAATAATTTGAAACAAACCAAGTTTTATTACATCATTATTTACTATTCAGTATCCTCGGATTTGTGGGTGTGATAGATTGCAGTAGAACCCAATCACAAAGCTCCATGAACCAACCTAGCCCCCAAATTAAAGTGCTTGTCTTCGTTCCATCTCGTTGATGAAATCTACAAAAGGTTTTAGAAAGGACTTTTTCACTTTGAAAGAAATTATTGCAGAATACTTTGTGTTTGACTCCAACTTCGCTAAAATATCCATTGTACTTATTATAGTAATCCCAGTTAAAAGGGACAATCAAGGCACCATTGCCACTTCAGCTTATTAAAGGATAATGTCTTTGTTGAACTAATTTCTCAGGCTGTCAAAATATTCTTTAAAGTACAGATTGTAGTTCCACTGTAAATTACTGTTATTCAAATTAACAATTCTTTGAATTCAACACAATTCAGAGTTTAGTGAATAATTTTAACAAGATGCTTAATTTGCCAGAGGAACTTTTTATCCCTCGAGTACTGTAAAATTACTATTCTGTCTGCCCCTCCCCTCAAACCAGCAGTAAATATTTTTTTAATTTTTCCAAGTACATGATTCAGGTGTATGTAATTGAACATTGAATACGATTTATGACAACTGACATTTGCAGCACCCATCAAGCACCACATAGGTGACAGGTTCAGAAGTGTTATAGAAAGTTATGTGATAATCATAAACTGAGTAACTTCCTGGATGAGTGGGAGTTTACTATATATGTTGTACAGTCACAAAATGTGCAGCAGATACAGAAACATAACACTTTGTTGTTGTTGTTTTTTTTACTATTTTTTTATTATTTTTATTATTATTATTAACCCATGAATGCATAGAAATTGATTAATCCCAGATTGGACTATCACTTTAAAAATACAAATTTAAAAATTGCAAGATTAATTATCATTTTACGGTTATGCCAAAGATCAAATGTTTTGTCTCTGCAACTCACATACATACACACAGATGCACATTGTCACAAGCACATAGTCACACACACACGGTCACTCAGAGTCAGACACATAGTCAATGGCACACAGTCATACACATAATTACACACACACAGTCAAACACCACACACATAGCAAGCACACACAAGCACCCATTGTCACCATCTTTTTTTCACATATAGGATTTAAAAAAATTTTTTTTTTAATATTATGACAAATCTTTTGAGAATTTTATCCAAAAATTGTAAATCAAGGCCATTATCAGCAAAATTCTGACTAACGAAGACCTATTTCCACCATTTGTCAATTGCTCTTTCATGTTACAATTGCACAATACATCGATAATGAATCAAATTTGGAAATGCATGTGTTAAACCTTTTACAAAAGATGCAATCACTCAATACTATACGATACCTTGTAGACAAGCCAGAAATGTTGCCATTCTAAAACACTTTGCAGTACATGTACACTTAAGAAAACTACACATTTTCTTATCAGTAGAATCTGAAAGGTAGTCTTTATTTGTTTATAAATATCCCTCCCCAACGGAAAGATGAATGGAGTGACATTTTAAGCTGTTTGTGGGTGTTAGTTTTGTGACGGAACACTGGCACTCCGACTGAGTACCTCCGCCAATCGATGCTCCTAGCGCTTGCCGAGGACTCCAAGCACTCCAACCGACACCATCAGCACTGCAGACCCCACTTCCAGCGATGCAACTGCGCTGGGGTCTCTGCTGTCTCCACCCACCCTGGACCCAAGGCCAGGATCCAGCTTCCAGTGGATGAACCTCTCTTTCCCCAGAGAGCAGGAACAAGCTCTTAGCAGAACTTAGTGATCATACCCTGGGGAGTATAGTGATTATAGCAATCCCAGAGTGTATTTCTCCAATCCCCAAACATGAGCCAAGGCTTAATGCTGGAACAAGACTGATTTACTGGCACACAGAACTCACAATTTATGCAACACAAAACTCCTCCTCTGGGCCAGGCTAGATAATTGAGTTTCTACAATACACAAAGCTCAATTATCTGCTGGCCAGAAACATTACAATTTTTACAGCATTCATAACTTCTAAAATATACATCACAGGGACCCCAAAACATGCAATAACCCCATAAAAAGTATATCCTTGGAACCGGGGGATCTGGGTGAACCACATATCCAAAATTCACCCAGATCCATTCAGTACTTTGGAAAATACAGTTTAATGCAGATTCTGCAGAACATATACAGGCTAAATGAAAAACAATCACTGTATAATGTGTCCCCTGCTGTATAGTCCAAAACCACCGCACGATGTCTCTGTGCAACAAATACTGGCGAGATGGCACTGTGTTGAAAAGTCCACACAGTGTCTGTGAGTTAAAATGGCCGCCATCCATTGTTCTCACCATGTGCTTCTGATACAGGAAATGGTGGCCACCCAGTAACTCCACAGTATGTCCCCAGATGGTTCTTAAAGGGCCAGCAGCAGCACACCACAAATCCATTATGCCCAAATCATGTCTTTAAAGGGCAATACATCCCAGGGGCCATAGTCACAGGGCAAGAGGTGGGCAAGCAGTCCTCTCCAGGCACAAGTGGCGAAGGGCACTTCGTCACAAGTTTTTTTTCCCCCAGAAATAATTTTTCATCTTTATCATGGCACTTAACTACTTAATAATAGTTAGTTGAGTAGGCAATGCGTATAAGATTGCCTACTAAAACTGTCCAGAGAGTAACAATTTTATTCAGTGATGATGGCTACCAATAACTAAGGCATGCATATACCAACTGAGATAATGTGACTAAAATAAAAAAAAAAAAAACCTGGCTTATTTCACATAAAACAAAGTCAACTTTTCAGGCAATTGGAAATAGAAGTTTTTGAGACTCAAATGTCCAGCCCTCTACAGAGTGTTTTGTAAAAAGCACAGCATTTGAACCTTCCCTTCTATTTCAAAGTTAATGTAGATGTGGTTTACAGCTGGTAGAAAAGGTATCACATGATTTACATGCCATTTATTGTTTATTTTCTTGAGTGTGCATTTTTGCTACAAAGTTCACACCTTTTCTTTTTCTTTTCTTACACCTCAGCAATGCGGCAGTTTTGTTATATGCTGTAAGGGATAGCTGGGCCCCTTGCAAATCACACTTGACCAATGAGACACTTGCTGGGCCAGTCAGTTCTTTCCAGTAAATTAAAGGAACACTATAGTTAGTAAAACAGCTTTAGCTTGATGAAGCAGGTTTGATGTATAGATCTTGTCCCTGCATGCTCCACGCTCAATTCTTTGCAATTTAGAAGCTAAAGTACTTTGTTTATGGGCAGAGAAAACTAACGTGGCTATAATTTGTGAATATTGGCATACTTATTTGTCACAATGGTATAAGGGGGCTGAAAATATCCACTCACCTTTGTGAGTGAAAAAATGTTATACTACAAAAAAATATTTTTGCATATGGTAAGGCACATAAAAACAAACTGCTTTTAAATACAGTTTGTCACAGGAAAGTGTGTACTCATCTTTTGTACACTCTGCATACAATCCATGAATTTTGTATTAAACCTCTGTTTAACCCCTGGTCTGCTTACCTTGTATTGTTTCTTAGTTGTATTGCACTGTGTCTTTTTAACTTGTAACAGTTGTAACCATGGACAGCGCTGCGGAATAAGTCTGCGCTTTATGAATAAAGTATAATAATGAAAAGATATGGCAACTGTTTTATTTCTATGCATATTTGTTTTATGTAATTGTTGTTATTTTTTTTTTCTTTTAATGAATTTGACCTTGGCAATGTTGTTTTGGGAGTTTGGGTAATCCCAACTCCCACTGTGTTCCCTGTACGAAAACCTACATTGAGCGGATAGTATATGTGAAACCATTATTTCATGGCTGTGTTCCATGTGGCGTAAACAAGACAACAGGGCTAAGGACGGGGGTAATTAAAGAAGACTGAAGCAAAGAGAGACAAGAGAGAGCAAGAGAGACGAACACTACAGGAGGAGAACAGCAGGTTGAATGTCTTGAAGTAAGTAACAAAAACACTTTTTGCATATAATACATATACTGCACTTAGACACATACACTTACAATAATGTTTACTTTAAAATTGAGTATGCAAACTATAGCTAATTATTTAATTAGGCAGGTACGAGGAAGGTATGCAAACTGTGAAAATGGTCATGACAAATAAATGCAGTGCAGGTCAAATGACATTGGAAGCCAGCCAGAAATCTAGTACATAATATATATGGAGACAGAGGATTACAGTGGAAATCTATCTGGTAACAGAACGTAGATATAGAGCTGGGACAAGGGAACCTGACTCCTATAATAGACACCGGCAATTAATCTAGATAGGGTAGAGCCCGGACATACATCTCTGAGACTCACTCCATCAGTATTCTAAGGTCCAAGCAGGGTTACATATAGCATCTTCTGTCTTGTATATATGCTTTAGGATGAGTCATGTTTTACACACATCTGGGTTATTTTTCACTTAAAAGAACACACACTGTGCTGTAACCCTATGATCTTCAATGAAAAATGTTTACAAGAAATAGACGAGAAAACAGCGCAACCAGCAGAAATGGAAAATAAGTATTCTTGTAAGAGATCATGCGATTATAATGATTTGTATTTGCTAATTTAGTTTACTCAAAGTTACTAATACGTATTATGGCACAATGTATTTTATAACACAGAATGCAACTACTTAACATTATAAAATGAATTTAAATTACTTTGATGATGCATTAATGTTCTGCGTGCTATCCAAGTCGGCATTTCATTAACTAAATAAAAGAAATTTATAATTATAAGTGTCCACGCACATTATTTTCTTTTAATGAAAGAATAGCATTTTCCCCAAATGGTTGTGTTTTAATTAGATAAATTATGAAAACAGCTCTTTCTGTTGCATTAATGTCTCAACCCAAGTTAGCAGTAGGAACATAAATATATCACACAATGATATGTCATGTTTTACTACAGAAAATGTGGTCATTCATCCTGACATTAAAACATTACAGCTTTGAGATGTAGTAGATGGAGGTAGGACAAAGAATTATAATTCCTCCATATTGAAATATGATGACCTGGATAACTGTATCAATAATGCATTCTAGAACAGGCGTACACTCCAGATGTTGTGGACTACATCTCTAATAATGCTCTCACAGCCATTCAGCTATTCCACTAAAATAAGAACTAGTATTGTTTCTTTTCATACCAGTTCATAAATAGTATATCCTACAACAGAGGATTTTAGCCCAGTCATTGAAGTATATGAAAAGCAGTGATGTCCCGAACGGTTCGCTGGCGAATAGTTCCCTGCGAACATCGCTTGTTCGCATTCGCCACGGACGGCGAACATATGCGCTGTTCAGTCCGCCCCCTATTCATCATCATTGAGTAAACTTTGACCCTGTACCTCACAGTCAGCAGACACATTCCAGCCAATCAGCAGCAGACCCTCCCTCCCAGACCCTCCCACCTGCTGGACAGCATCCATTTTACATTAATTGTGAAGCTGTATTCTTAGTGAGAGGAGGGACAGTGTAGCTGCTGCTGATTTGATAGGGAAATTGATAGCTAGGCTAGTGTATTTAGTGTCCACTACAGTCCTGAAGGACTCATCTGATCTCTGCTGTAAGGACAGCACCCCAAAAAGCCCTTTTTAGGGCTAGAACATCAGTCTGCTTTTTTTCTGTGTAATGTAATTGCAGTTGCCTGCCTGCCAGCCTGTGTGTCAGGCTCACAGCATATACTGTGCCCACTTGCCCAGTGCCACCACTCACTCACTGGTGTCACAATAGCTTGCATTTAAAAAAAACAAAATTTTTTTGACTGTAATATAATAGCAATCAGTTTCCTTCACTAGTGCGCGTTTCAGGGCCTGCCCAGTGCCACCACTCACTCACTGGTGTCACAATAGCATGCATTTAAAAAAACAAAAAACTTTTTTGACTCTAATATAATAGCAGTCAGTTTCCTTCACTAGTGTGCGTTTCAGGGCCTGCCCAGTGCCACCACTCACTCAATGGTGTCACAATAGCTTGCATTTTAAAAAAAACAAAACTTTTTTGACTGTAATATAATAGTAGTCAGTTTCCTTCACGAGTGTGCGTTTCAGGGCCTGCCCAGTGCCACCACTCACTCACTGGTGTCACAATAGCATGCATTTAAAAAAAACAAAAACTTTTTTGACTGTAATATAATAGCAGCCAGTTTCCTTCACGAGTGTGCATTTCAGGGCCTGCCCAGTGCCACCACTCACTCACTGGTGTCCCAATAGCTAGCATTTAAAAATTTGCGACAGCCCGACACGTTGGAATTCAACACTCCTAATGTTCGACCGCCTGCTCCAACAAGAAAAAGCCGTTAACTAGTATTTGTATGACCGGGGTGCAGCCTCTGCGGAGCTGGGAATTTTTTTGCCACGTTACTGGACGCTCATGCGCAATGCCTGTAGGCTCATGCATCCTTTTGAGGAGGTGACAAACCTAGTAAGTCACACCGAAGGCACCATCAGCGACATCATACCATTTGTTTTCTTCCTGGAGCGTGCCCTGCGAAGAGTGCCAGATCAGGCCATAGATGAGCGTGAAGAGGAAGAGGAAGAGTTGTGGTCACCATCACCACCAGAAACAGCCTTATCAGCATCGCTTGCTGGACCTGCGGCAACGCTGGAAGAGGATTGTGAGGAAGAGGAGTCAGAGGAGGAATGTGGCTTTGAAGAGGAGGAGGAAGACCAACCATAACAGGCATCCCAGGGGGCTCGTTGTCACCTATCTGGTAACCCGTGGTGTTGTACGTGGCTGGAGGGAAGAACATACCTTCAGTGAGATCACTGAGGACAAGGAACAGGACATGAGTAGCTCGACATCCAACCTTGTGCAAATGGGGTCCTTCATGCTGTCGTGCCTGTTGAGGGACCCTCATATAAAAAGGCTGAAGGAGAACGACCTGGACTGTGTGTCCACGCTACTACACCCCCGGTATAAGCAGAAAGTGCCTGAAATTTTACCGAATTACGGCAAGTCGGAAAGGATGCAGCAGTTCCAAAATCACAGCGTATAAGGGTGATGTTACAGCACAATGGGAATCTAACAGGGGAAGAGGTGAAAGTAATCCTCCTCC
>OW240915.1:303479348-303504639 GCA_933207985.1 Pelobates cultripes | reverse complement strand
AAAACCATGTAGTATGGCTATATTCCATTACTGTATTACTAGATACTGTCTAGATTCTATTACACTACACTGGAAATAACACCATTAATTAAAACAATGAAAATCCCCTATAACTTGTTTTAAATATTTATTTTTCATGTAATGCTCAGTTTTCGTTTAAATGTATATTAAAGATTTAACAATTGACATCACAATTCAAACGATACTGCAAGGTGTTGGGCTCTAACTTGAACGTGAAGACAGATAACTGGACTCGAATGAAGAGTAAAAAATTGTAGCGTTTTCCATTCAATACATAGGTAAAATAGGAACATTCCAAGAAAGATGCTTATGCGTTTCATGCCAACAAGGAATTTCCTCAGATATATCAGAGACATCACAATCCAAATTAGTCCTGTGTAGGCCAGGCACCCAATGAATTATAGAAAGAGAAACAGAATTGTCCTTTTCAGCTTACTAGGGGGTTGGAGTTTCGATATTATTTAACCCCTTAGTGACCAGACCATTTTTAAATTTTCTTACCGTTAAGGACCAGGGCTGTTTTTACATTTCTGCAGTGTTTGTGTTTAGTTGTAATTTTCCTTTTACTTATTTACTGTACCAACACATATTATATACAGTTTTTCTTGCCATTAAATGGTCATTCTAAAGATACTGTTATTTTTATCATATCATATAATTTACTATAAAAAAATTATAAAATATGATGAAAACTTTGACCCTCAAAATCTGTTACGCATCTACTACCGCCAAAATACACCCATGCTAAATAGTTTCTAAATTTTGTCCTGAGTTCAGAAACACCCAATGTTAACATGTTTTGTTTTGCAAGTTATAGGGCAATAAGTACAAGTAGCACTTTGCTATTTTCAAACCATTTTATTTTCAAAATTAATAAAAGTTACATTGTAACACTGATACAGTTGCAAGAAAAAGTATGTGAACCCTTTGGAATGATATGAATTTCTGCACAAATTGGTCATAAAATGTGATCTGATCATCATCTAAGTCACAACAATAGACAATCACAGTCTGTTTAAACTAATAACACACAAATAATGAAATGTTGCCATGTTTTTATTGAACACACCATGTAAACATTCACAGTGCAGGTGGAAAAAGTATGTGAACCCCTAGACTAATGACATCTCCAATAGCTAATTGGAGTGAGATGTCAGCCAACTGGAGTCCAATCAATGAGATGAGATTGGAGGTGTTGGTTACAGATGCCCTGCCCTATAAAAAACACCAGTTCTGGGTTTGCTTTTCACAAGAAGCATTGCCTGATGTGAATGATGCCTAGCACAAAAGAGCTCTCAGAAGACCTACAATTAAGAATTGTTGACTTGCATAAAGCTGGAAAGGGTTATAAAAGTATCTCCAAAAGCCTTGCATCAGTCCACAGTAAGAAAAATTGTCTATAGATGGAGAAAGTTCAGCACTGCTGCTACTCTCCCTAGGAGTGGCCGTCCTGTAAAGATGACTGCAAGAGCACAGCGCACACTGCTCAATGAGGTGAAGAAGAATCCTAGAGTGTGAGCTAAAGACTTACAAAAGTCACTGGCAAATGCTAACATCCCTGTTCACGAATCTACAATACGTAAAACACTAAACAATAATGGATTTCATGGGAGGATACCACAGAGGAAGCCACTGCTGTCCAAACAAAACATTGCTGCACATTTACAGTTTGTGGACAGATGAAACCAAAGTTGAGTTGTTTGGAAGAAACACACAACACTATGTGTGGCAAAAAAATGCACAGCACACCAACATCAAAACCTCATCCCAACTGTGAAGTATGGTGGTGGGGGCATCATGGTTTGGAGCTGCTTTGCTGCGTCAGGGCCTGGATGGATTGCTATCATCGAAGGAAAAATGAATTCCCAAGTTTATCAAGACATTTTGCAGGAGAACTTAAGGCCATCTGTCTACCAGCTGAAGCTCAACATAAGATGGATGTTGCAACAGGACAATGACCTAAAGCATAGAAGTAAATCAACAACAGAATGGCTTAAACAGAAGAAAATACGCCTTCTGAAGTGGCCCAGTCAGAGTCCTGACCTCAACCCGATTGAGATGCTGTGGCATGACCTCAAGAAAGCGATTCACACCAGACATCTCAAGAATATTGCTGAACTGAAACAGTTCTGTAAAGAGGAATGGTCAAGAATTACTCCTGACCGTTGTGCACGTCTGAACTTTTTATTGCAACTGTATCTGTCAGGAATCCCTAAATAACTCTTCACAAGTATATTTTCTTTATTTTATTTTTTTATTTTTTTTTGTAGTGCATTGCCAGTTTCACACATAGACAGGACATGTTCGAATATAACATTTCAAATTGGCATACGGTATTATACTGTACATGTCAATAGTACTGCACTGTTTTTAAAGTAAAAGATTATCTGAGATTATCTGACAGATAGGCGAGATCTATTCTCTGGTAGTGATTATACTTAGTAAATATTAAAAAAAATAGAAAAGGAAAGAAAGCAAGATGCTCAGCTTTGAGCTCTAGTTAGTGAGGCATGTTAGCCAGCCTTAATTGCTTGTGAGCAGCCATATAATTGGGAACACCGCTGAATTGATACAGGCTAAACTTTCGTGTGATATAAGATAGCTTGTGTTTTAAGTAGTACAAGTTGGAGATTACTTGATAAATATCAAGGCCTCATCTAGCTTTAACTAAGGGGTTGTCAAATCCACCTAGTGTAGAGAGCTATGACATCATGCTTAACTCTGCAAAAGTTAGCTGTTGTGGCTGAATATCTTGGCTGTACATTCCCTGGTCTATCACGCAGGGGAGTGAGACTAAAGTGCAATGTTTGGGAGATAAGCTAGCAAGGTAAGAAACAGAATGGACAGAGAAGAGTAGATAGGAGTGTGATGGTGTTTGTAGGTCTCAGCTTAGGAAGCTGCAGGACTAGATAGCGTCCGTTGTGTCAAAGGCTGATTCTGAGCGAGGTCCGCCGTGTTTTCCCGGAATGTGAGTTCCCCTTCAGCCAAATCCCAGCATAGGAAAAAGTGTTGAAGATGTAATTCCCAGCGTCGGGCTCATCCGCTCCGCACTGTGGAGACCTGCGTTTGTGGTGCAGGAAGATGATGCCTCTGTTAAGGATTCCTGGGATCTCCGTGGTTTTGTCAGAATCTGGTGCTGTGAGTGAAGTCTACCTCTCTGCTGTTGCTCAGCGGGTTTCTGCTTCATGCCAGATCTAAGGAGAGCCTGTAGAATCTTTCGAGCTGGCACCGCTGCTTGGTTTAATCATGCCGGTTTGCGGGCAGGTGGAAGAGGTCTCCGTTGTCGGTGCCATCTTTTGGCTCCTTTCGGACAGGGGCCTGCATGGCTGTGGCAGGGACGTGCAGGCTTTTCTCTGGGTGAGTATACGGGTGTGTTGGTCTGACGTTCTCTGCTTGCCAGCTTCACCCAGAATGTGTTGAATATGGTGTTAAGCCTTGTCAGGGTGTTGGGTCTTACTTTGCCACAATTGTAGTTGCACGTGGCGTCCGCCATTGTGCACGCCTTTGTTGCTAGAGGCTGCTCATGTGGCTTTGCTGTCTGTGTCCATTGTGGCCAGGCTGCCTGGAGGGATTGGACCGGGATCACCCCCACCGGTCCTGAGGGAGGGTGAGTGGGCAGTCAGTGGTTCTGTACCCCTGGTGTAGGGGCGAGGAGAGCGGCCGTCTCCCCCAGCTCCATCCACTGTAGGCCGCAGCGTGCCACCTCAGGTTCACGATTTCAGGAAACACTCATGTCTGGTATCAGGTGATTCACCAGGGTGCCCCTAGCTTGGGTAGCGTACAAAGATGCCGATCTTTGTAGGCTTTGAGTCAGTGAGTATTTCCCTATAATCAGCATGAGTAGTGGGAGCCCCTCCACCATGCGACTGTTCAGCTTGCAGGTCAGGCCCCGCCCCCACATGTATATATATTTTAAAAGAAGACAACCTAATGTATTAAACTTGGGGTATTTTACTCTTTTCATGCAACCATTTTACCACCAATCTATGCAAAATGTAAAAAAATAAATGATTTTTTTTGACACACATAGCAATTTAAGAATACATGTACTGAGAACTTTAAGGGTTACTGCCAAAGAACACCCCAATATGTGTTCAGCCACATCTCCTGAGTACAGTGATACTACCCATGTATAAGTGTGTCGGGTTCTCTGGTGGCTAAAATACCTTATTTGGAGGGTGCGCATTCCAGTTTTCCAACATGGAATTTTCACAGCTGGTCATCATGCACCCATGTCCTGTTTGGGACATTTTTGAATCCGGCCAATGTAATTTACCCCTATCAAACCATATATTTGTGAAAAGTAGACACCCTAGGGTATTTCAAATGGTGGTATTTTAACACTTTCCATGCACTAATTCTACCACCAGGCTTTGTCAAACTTTTTGATAGTCATTTTTTTTCTCTCACATTGTACTTTAGGCATGGATTCACAGTTCCTGTTATGTGTTACTGACAAAAAAACACCCCAATATGTGTTCAGCAACTTCTCCTGACTCCTGAGTACAACAGTACCCCCAATGTACAGGTTCTATGGGTTTTTGCAAACTTGCAGGGGTCAAATGTAGGGCTTTTCCCTTTTCCATGTTTGCTCATTGAAATTTGCTCATTGAAATTTGCCAGATTGGTTTGTTTGAGCCCAGGAATGAAAATTAACCCCATCATGGCATACCATTAGTAAAAGTAGACAACCCACGAAATTCAAAATGGGGTATGTCCAGTCAGGGGCGTACCTAGGGCATGTGGCACCCGGGGCGGGTCCTGGGTTTGGCACCCCCCCCCCACCGTACCTCCCCCCCTTCTCCAAAAAAAAAAACTACTACATTTTTAAAATGCGTTTTTTTTAAACATTTTTAAAAAAATGTATTGAACAAATTTGTAAACTTTTTAAAACCCCTGCCCCCTCTACAAAATCCCTGCACCCCCTCACACACAGTTACAGGCAGACAGTCACACACAGTTACAAGCAGTGACACGCACACAGTCACATGCAGACAGTCACACATATAGTCACAGGCAGTCATACACACAGTTACAGGTAGAGAGTTACACACAAATACAGTCAGTTACAAGCAGTTACACACAGTCACGCACACTGTTACAGGCAAACAGTCACATATACAGTCACACACATGGTCACAGGCAGACAGTCATAGACATAGTTACAGACACAAACACACACAGTTACAGACAGTTACACACACAGTCAGTAACAGGCAGCCACGCACAAAGTTACATGCAGACAGTCACATGCAGACAGTAAAACACAGTTACAGGCAGCATCACACAGTGACAGGCAGACTGTCACACACAGTCGCAGACAGTCACACACAGTCACAGACACATACACACACAGTTACAGGTAGACAGTTACGCACATACACACAGTTACAGGCAGACCGTTACACACACACACAGTTACAGGCAGACAGTTACACACACACACACACATACACATTTACAGGCAGACAGTTATACACACAAGACAGACAGTCACACACACACACATACAGTTACAGACAGACAGTCACACACACACACACAGACAGACAGTCACACACAATTACAGACAGACAGTCTCACACACACACACACAGTTTCAGGCAGACAGTTACACACACACACACACACACACAGTTTCAGGCAGACAGTTTTACACACACACACACACACACACAGTTTCAGGCAGACAGTTACACACACACCGAGTTTCAGGCAGTTACACACACACACACAGTTTCAGGCAGACAGTTACACACACACATACGCACAGTTTCAGACAGTTACACACACACACACACACACACACACAGTTTCAGGCAGTTACACACACACACACTCCAGTTTCAGGCAGTTACACACAGTCACAGTTACACACACACACACAGTTTCAGACGGTTACACACACACAGTTACAGGCAGACACACACACACACACACACACACACACAGTCACACACACACACACACACACACACACAGTTTCAGACAGTTACACACACACACACACACACACTCTTATACTTACAGACAGTGTGGGCTGGAGGAGTGGATTCCCTGGCCTGAAGTCCTTCCCTGGCTGGAGGTGGAGGTGCAGGGATTTCTACTTGCTGCACCTCCATGTGCAGCAGTTAAGGGCCGTGTTAAGCCCCACCCCCACTCGCTGCTAGGCTCCACCCCAAATGGCCATAGCTCCGCCCCCTCCTCCTGCGCGGCCAGTTCATCTTGCTGGTCTCCGTGTGAGCTGTGCGACACCCCAACTGCCATGGGGCACAGCTCACACAGCCCCAAGACCAGGGTCAAGGCACCCCCTACCAGGTGGCACCCGGGGCGGACCGCCCCCTCCGCCCCCCCCCCTTAGTCCGCCACTGTGTCCAGTCTTTTATAGTAGTGACTTCTATTTGTTTTTTGGGATTTTATCACACATAAACTGTCATTTCACCGATGATATTATCGGTATAATACATTTTACTGCTCTAAAACACTCATATTTGTGTAGAGTAATGTCTCACAAGTACAATAGTCTCCCTCAAGTACAGGTTTTATGGTGATTTGGAAAGTTACAGGGTCAAACATAAGATTTGCCAATTTCTGTTTTTGAAAATTGCTATTTGCTAGATTGGCTATGTTGCCTTTGAGACGGTATGGCAGCCCATAAATGAAAATTAACCCCACTATGACATACCATTTGAAAATGTAGACAACCCAGGATATTCAAAATGGGGTATGTCCAGTCTTATGTAGTAGCCACTTAGCCACAAAAGCTTGCCAAAGTTAGCGTTCATATTTGTTTTTTGCATTTTTTTTTACACAAAAACTGCTCTTTTACTGGTGATTTCATTGTCGTGATAAGTTTTACTGTTTTAAACACTCATATTTGTGTTTAGCAAAGTCTTCCAAATATAACAATACCCCACATGTACAGGTTTTATGTTTTTTTGGAAAGTTACAGGGTCAATATAGGGCTTTCCCAATTCAGTTTGCCAGATTGGTTTGCTGGGTCTATGTTGCCTTTTGAGACCATATCATAGCCCAGGAATGTGAATTAATCTCATCATGGCATACCATTTTCAAATGTAGATAACCCAGGGTATTCGAGTATACAAATATAAAAATAAATAAAATGTTTTTTTTTTTTTAATTTATATTATAAATATAAATATATATATATATATATATATATATATGTATATATATATATGTATATATATATATATATATATATATATATATAAATATATATAATATATGTGTGTGTGTGTGTATATATATATATATATATATATGTATATATATATATATATATATATATATATATATATATATATATATTTATTTATATACAGCATCTCACAAAAGTGAGCCACTCGAACCAATAAGACTAGAATTGCTTATATTAAATATCTCCTAAAGATTAAAAGACTTATTTGGAGCTGAAAAGCTGCCGTTATTAATTATCGGCTGATATTAAATCAACTCCTATATTCCCTCATGGCCATTCATTACCTCAATCTTTAATGAAGATACATGATGTAAATTGTAGGTATGGTGGGATCTCTATGATGACTGAATGGTGTTTTGACTGAATAGTGTTTCTTTTTTATAATAACAGAAAAGAACAATGATTGACATGGAGGTGCTCAGTTCTAGAATAGAGGTAAACACAACAGTGTGAATTTTGTAAATTTCTTTAAAATAAAGACTTCACAAATCCATGTTTGTTAAATATGAGGATGCCTAATCATAATATAAAGACCCTAGGAAGGATCAGAGCCCTTTAAACTTTGGTAACTGAATAGCAGTAGTTGATATCTTTCAGCCACAGGTAACATGGCTATCTCTTATAAAAGAAAGCATCTCACTTGATAAGAAATGGTAAAAGGCTCAGATATTAGCCTGACATAAGATCTTGTGATGATCAGGGCCGTCTTTATTATTGATAGGACC
Source organism: Pelobates cultripes (assembly GCA_933207985.1). Taxonomy (NCBI): domain Eukaryota; kingdom Metazoa; phylum Chordata; class Amphibia; order Anura; family Pelobatidae; genus Pelobates; species Pelobates cultripes. The sequence goes on along the minus strand of OW240915.1, from coordinate 303,496,671 downwards.
CTGAGCAAAGCATTTGCTTGGGCCCCCTGGATCCTGCCCCCCTTCTCCTTTGCATGCAATCACACCATCCACCCCAATGCAGTGGTGGGACTAAAGGAGAGAGGTGAATGAATTTTTTTTTTTGGTCCCCCCCTATTGCAAGGATCACCATATGTCGTGCAACTCTAACAATGCATTGACAACTGGGGATCTATAATTTACCCATGTTTTCAAGTTTGTATTTAGCACTGAGCAGTGTTTGTGTGTTTGAATGTAAGTATGTTCTTGTATGGAGTATGTTTGTATAGGGATGTGTTTGTATGTGGTGTTTGCGTTTGAATGCAAGCATGTATGTATGTGTAGTGTTGGTTTTTGAATGTAGTGTGTTTGTATGTAGTGTTCACATTTCAATGCAGGAATGTGTTTGTATGTAGTGTTGAAGTTTGAATGAAGGGGTGTATTTGTGTGTAGTGTTGGCATGTGAATGCTGAGATGTATGCACATATACACATATACACACAGATACACACACACAACACATGCAGATACACAGATATACACACTGACACACATGTAGGTATACAGACACATATACACACACTGACACACTTGCAGATACACAGATACACACAGATTACATACAGACACACACACATATATACACACTGACACATACACACACAGACACATACAGTGACATACATGCTTACACACACATATATACACTGACAGACATACCTTTACAGACACATACAGACAGACGCATACTAACACACACACACACAGACATACTGAAAGACATGCTGACACATTCACCAACACACACATACACTTACATACTGACACATATAGACATATTGATACAGACATGCGCGCGCACACACACACACTGACAGACATACTGACACACACACTGACAGACATACTGACATGCACAGACATATTACATAGTTACATAGTTACATAGGCTAAAAAGAGACATGTGTCCTCACATTTGTATTTTGCTGTTAATCCAAAAGAAGGCAAAAATGTTTGAAGCACTTCCAATTTTGCAACAAACTAGGAAAAAAAGTCCCTTTTGACCCCAAAATGGCAGTCAGATTAATCCTTGGATCAAGGAGCATTTACCCTACATTGAAAAATTATATACTTGAATATTCTGTTTTTGTAAGTATGCATCTGGTTGCTGTTTCAATATCCGTACAGACTCTGATTAAACCACTTCTTCAGGCAGCGAATTCCATATCCTTATTGGTAAAAAACCCTTTCCTTTACCTTAGACTATATCTTCTTTCTTCCAGTCTAAACGCATGACCTTGAGTTCTATGTAAAGTCCTGTTTGTGCATAGATTTCCACACAATGGTTTGTATTGGCCACAAATATATTTGTATAATGCTTTAAATTTGTTAACCTTTCTTCATAGCTAAAATGTTCCATTCCTTTTTTTAAATTTTGTAGCTCATCTCTGCACTTTTTCTAGTACCATGATATCCTTCTTTAGAACATGTGCCCAAAATTGCACATCATATTCAAGATGTGGTCTTACCAGCGATTTATAAAGAGGCAAAATGATATTCTCATACCGAGAATAAATGCCCTTTTTCATGCATAACAATACCTTACTGGCCTTAGCCACTGCTGATTGACATTGCACATTGTTGCATAGTTTGTTGTATATAACAATTCCAAGTCCTTCTCATGTGTGGTTATCTCTAATTCACTTCCATTAAGGGTATAAGTTGCTTGTGCATTCTTGATGTTGAAGTGCATAACTTTGCATTTTTCTACATTAAATTTAATCTGCCATTTGAGTACCCTGCCCCCCAGTCTATCTAATTCCCTCTGCAACAAAGTAATATCTTGCCCACATTGTATTACTTTACAGAGTTGTGTGTCATCTGCAAACACTGACACATGACTTTCAATGCTTTTTTCAAGATCATTTATAAACATGTTAAATAGAAAGGGCTCCAAAATGGGACTCTGAGGGACACCATTTGCCACCTATGTCCAGCTTGAAAATGTACCATTAATGACAACTCTATGTACTATATTTTTAAGCTAATGTTCTACACAAGAACAAGTATATACATACAGACATTTACTGACAGATATTAACAGACACACACACAAACTGACAGACTGTAACGAGAATATACCCCTACACGCAGGATCCAGCTAAACAGAGGCAAATACAGAGGAGAGATACGTCTACCGGACCTTAGAATGGCCGGACTTGACGTATATGAGAGAAGACAGAGCCAGGAACAAACCGAGGTCAAGGGCACAGAGAGACAGCGTAAACTAGGACAAGCCGGGGTCTGGTACACGGAAAACAGCAAGCCGGCAAACAGTACAGATAAGGATAAAGCGAAAACGAAGTCAGAATACGAAGCCAAAGTCAATACGAGAAAACACAACTGAACACCACAAGCGCTAAAGGGAACTGAAACAGAAACCACGATAGGGCAAGGAACAAAGGGAAGAAGGTGAGTATAAATACCTAAACATCTAATTTGATTGGTCCCTGTCACATCCACGCCCCCAAAAGGTAAGTGTATGGGGAGTGTGGCATGACAGGGACCAATGGGATGCCTTTTCCAATTTAGGCACCCACTGTCCCTTTAAGAGCGCGCCCGAGACTCGCGGCGCGCTCTTAGTTTCAGGCGGGACACGTGACCGCCTCACGCGGTCACTGCCCGCCCTCCATCCGAAGTAGTTGGATGAGCCGCGCGCGGCTCGTGCAGCCGCAGGACCGCGCGCGGCTTGAAGAGAGGACCGCGACCGGCCCCCGGTTAAGGTAAGTAACGCTACAGTACCCCCCCCTGAGGACACGCCCCCCGGGCGGGTAGGACCAGGCCTGGCAGGAAAACGTGAATGGAAAGAGCGCACAAGACGGGGAGCATGGACAGCATCGGCCGAAATCCAACTGTGCTCCTCAGGCCCATAACCCTTCCAATGTACCAAGTATTGAAGTCGACCCCTAAGGAAACGAGAGTCAAGAACAGCAGACACTTCAAACTCCTCATGACCCTCTACCGAGATAGGAGGGGGAGGAGGAGTATGCCGGGTATAGCGGTTGCGTACGAAAGGTTTCAACAATGAGGTGTGAAAAACATTAGGAATACGTAGATTCTTAGGCAGGCCTAAGGCATAAGAAACAGGATTAACCTTATGTATAATACGATAAGGTCCAATGAAGCGGGGAGCCAATTTCATAGAAGGCACCCGGAGACGAATATTCCGCGTGGAAAGCAAAACCCTGTCCCCCACAACATAGGACGGAGCTGCTCTGCGATGCTTGTCAGCCTGAGCCTTCTGGCGAGTAGCAGAGTCCACCAAAGAACGCTGAACCTGCTCCCAAGTATTACGCAAACCAGCCAAATGCTCATCCAGAACTGGCATGCCCTGTGAGGAGAATGCAGCCGGAAGAACAACGGGATGCTGGCCATAGACAACGTAAAAAGGGGTCTTGCCGGAAGAATCATGAGTGGCGTTATTCCGAGCAAATTCAGCCCAAGGAAGCAGGTCAGACCAATTGTCCTGATGGTGAGACACAAAACAACGGAGGTATTGCTCCAGAGACTGGTTGGCACGTTCAGCAGCCCCATTAGACTGGGGATGATAAGCGGAAGAAAATGAGAGAGAAATACCCATTTCTGAACAAAAGGCCCTCCAGAACCTGGAAATAAATTGGCTACCCCTATCGGATACAATAGATACGGGAATCCCATGTAATCGAAATACTTCTCTAGCGAAGATATGAGCCAGTTCCTTGGATGTGGGCAACTTGCGAAGAGACACGAAGTGAGCCATTTTGGAGAACCGATCCACTATCATCAGGATCACTGTGTTACCATTTGAAGGGGGTAATTCAACAATAAAATCCATGGACAGGTTAGACCAAGGTCTCTCTGGAACGGGTAACGGATGCAACAGCCCACAAGGAACTCTACGGGAGGATTTCATACAGGCACAAGTAGTACAAGCACTTATATAGTCAGTGACATCCTTTCGTAAGGAATCCCACCAAAAATACCGAGAAACAGCTGACACCGTTTTGGAAATACCAGGATGTCCAGCGGTCTTAGTATCATGATATAATGACATAATATCCCGTCTCTCAGGAACATCAACGAACAGTTTATCATTAGGCCTCTCGCTAGGTGCCATGCTTTGTTTCGCTTGTATGGCCTGCAAGAGGGACGAGGAAATAGACAAAATAGTAGTAGCTATTATCCTGTCTGGGGGAATGACAGGAGTAACATCAATCTCCTGTTTGTCAGTAGTTTCGAACTGTCTGGACAGAGCGTCTGCTTTAGTGTTGCGATCACCTGGCCTATAGGTGATAATAAAATTGAAACGAGACAAAAATAGTGACCACCTAGCCTGCCTGGAAGACAATCTTTTGGCTTCGCTAAGATAGGATAGGTTCTTGTGATCCGTAAAAATGAGGATAGGATCCTTAGTTCCCTCTAACAAATGTCTCCACTCTTTAAGTGCTAAAATAATAGCAAGGAGTTCACGATTACCCACATCATAATTTTTCTCTGCTTTGGACATTTGTTTAGAAAAGAAGCCGCATGGATGCAATGGCTTCTCAGGCGACTCTCTTTGGGACAAGACAGCACCTACCCCAATATCCGAAGCATCAACTTCAAGAATATAGGGCAGTGAGGGGACAGGATGCTGTAAAATAGGTGCAGAGGCGAACGTAGTTTTAAGAAATTCAAAAGCCTGAAGTGCCTCGGTAGACCAAACACGAGTATTGCCATCCTTTTTAGTCATACGAGTGATAGGTGCTACAATGGACGAGAAACCTTTGATAAAACGTCTATAATAATTGGAGAACCCAAGAAAACGCTGAATAGCTTTCAGACCTTGCGGTAGAGGCCATTCTATTACAGCAGCTAGCTTCTGGGGATCCATACGAAAACCTTTAGCGGAAATCAAATACCCCAAGAACTGGACTTCGGTTTGGTCAAACAGACATTTTTCTAGCTTGCAATAAAGACCATTAGCAAGAAGGGTCTTCAAAACTGTCGTAACATGTCTGTGATGAGTGTGTATATCTGCAGAATATATTAAAATGTCGTCCAAGTATACGATAACAAATGTGTGAATAAAATCTCTCAATACATCATTAATAAATTCTTGGAATACTGCTGGGGCATTGCAAAGCCCAAATGGCATAACAGTGTATTCGTAATGACCGGATCTAGTGTTGAATGCAGTCTTCCATTCGTGATTTTCCTTTATACGTATCAAATTGTATGCATTCCTAAGGTCTAATTTAGTGAACACAGTGGCATGTTTCAGCCTGTCAAATAATTCTGTAATCAAAGGTATAGGGTATGCATTTTTGATAGTGATTTTGTTTAGACCTCTATAATCTATACACGGTCTTAAATCACCTTCTTTCTTTGATACAAAGAAGAACCCTGCTCCAGCTGGAGAAGAGGATCTCCTAATAAACCCTTTTTCTAATGATTCCTTGATGTACTCCTCCATGACACGGTTTTCTTGAACCGATAAGGGGTACACCCTGCCCTTTGGAGGTATAGTGCCAGGCAACAAGTCAATAGCGCAATCATAGGGTCTGTGAGGCGGTAATTTCTCAGCCTCCCTTTTATCGAAAACAGTCTTTAGAGATAAATACTGAGGGGGTATAACCATAGACAAAGGAGGACTGGTAGGTACCTCAATAGAATTCAAAGGTGTGACTTCCAACGTACAAGACTCGTGGCAGGCCTTACTCCATGATTTTATTTGCCCTGTCTCCCAGTCAAAAATGGGATTGTGAGCACGTAACCATGGATACCCTAATACTAACTGTGAAGAGGGAGAGGTGATAACCTGGAATCGAATGGTTTCGTAGTGTAAAACCCCTGTGTACATGTGTAGTGGTTCAGTCTCATGAGTAACAACTGGAGAACTTAATGGTCTACCATCTATGGCCTCAACGGCCAAGGGTATCTCCTTCTCTCTGATGGGAATGTTGTTTCTCTTTATAAAGCCAGAGTCTATAAAATTTTCAGCTGCCCCAGAGTCAACCAGAGCATATATGTTGTCAACTATACAAATCTCTCCCATATATAAAGAAACCGGGAGAAGCAAGCGGTTAGGAGGCAATTTAGGAGACTTAGATATCACACCCAAGGCCAGTCCCCTATAAGGTCTTAGGTGCGAGAGTTTTCCGGGAGTAAAGGACATTCCTTTACCATATGGTCTCTCCTACCACAGTATAGGCAGAGTCCCTCCCTTCTCCTATGTAATTTCTCAGTATCAGAGAGTTTGGCAACCCCTAATTGCATAGGTTCCTCCTCAGACACTTTAACACTCTCTGGTATATTAACTCTGGGGTTAATGGGTGTAACAAAACGTCTATTCCTGTTCTTGGTATAGAGCCTGTCACGAATTCTATTATCAATATCAATGAGGTAATCGATAAGGTCCTCTAAGGCAATAGGAAGCTCCTTAGCTGCTACCTCATCCAATATCGTATCTGACAAACCTTCCATAAAGGCAGTAGTTAACCCATTGTTGGTCCAATCTACCTGCGAAGCAAGAGTGCGAAACTGAATAGCATAATCAGCCACAGACCTAGAACCCTGTTTAATTCTCATTAATGCTCTCGCGGCATTCTTTGACCTTTTCATTGTGTCAAAAGTTCTACGAAAAGCCGTAAGAAAACTGTTGAAATCATGTACCATAGGCCCATTAGCTTCCCAAATAGGATTTGCCCACTCAAGTGCCTTATCGGTAAGTTGGTGCATAAAGAACCCAACCTTAGACCTCTCTGTGGGAAATGAACGTGGATACATTTCAAAGTGAAATTCAATCTGATTAATAAACCCTCTGCAAGTCTTAGAGTCCCCTCCATACCTAGGAGGAGGTGTTAAATGGGCCGAAGTATTAGGCAAAGTAGATACTTCAGGGAGAAGGGGCGTAGGAGGGTTAGGTGTAGTTGCGGGAACGGTTCTAGCTAGGAGCGTCTGGAGAGCCTGAGCTATTTGATCCATACGGTGATCCTGCTCTACAAATCTTGCCTCATGGGACGCCATCTGTTGAGCTAAATCTGCGGGGTCCATGGCCCTATCGTAATGTAACGAGAATATACCCCTACACGCAGGATCCAGCTAAACAGAGGCAAATACAGAGGAGAGATACGTCTACCGGACCTTAGAATGGCCGGACTCGACGTATATGAGAGGAGACAGAGCCAGGAACAAACCGAGGTCAAGGGCACAGAGAGACAGCGTAAACTAGGACAAGCCGGGGTCTGGTACACGGAAAACAGCAAGCCGGCAAACAGTACAGATAAGGATAAAGCGAAAACGAAGTCAGAATACGAAGCCAAAGTCAATACGAGAAAACACAACTGAACACCACAAGCGCTAAAGGGAACTGAAACAGAAACCACGATAGGGCAAGGAACAAAGGGAAGAAGGTGAGTATAAATACCTAAACATCTAATTTGATTGGTCCCTGTCACATCCACGCCCCCAAAAGGTAAGTGTATGGGGAGTGTGGCATGACAGGGACCAATGGGATGCCTTTTCCAATTTAGGCACCCACTGTCCCTTTAAGAGCGCGCCCGAGACTCGCGGCGCGCTCTTAGTTTCAGGCGGGACACGTGACCGCCTCACGCGGTCACTGCCCGCCCTCCATCCGAAGTAGTTGGATGAGCCGCGCGCGGCTCGTGCAGCCGCAGGACCGCGCGCGGCTTGAAGAGAGGACCGCGACCGGCCCCCGGTTAAGGTAAGTAACGCTACACAGACATACTGACACACACTGACAGACATTCACAGACACATACAAACAGACAGACATACTGACAGACACACTGACACACACTGACATACATTCACAGACACACACACAAACTGACAGACATACTGACACACAATGACAGACATACTGACATGTACAGACATACTGACATACACACACACACACAAACTGACAGACATACTGACACTTAGAAAACAGATTAGTAGAGCAAACCAATTAATATACAGCCTGTTCAATAAAATAATGGGTGCCAAGGATATAAATAACCACTTCTACCAAGTGCAATAGTAACACTGTATAATTAAAGAAATTCCCACACTCAAATTTCAATAAAATAAAATTTTTATTAGATACAGACAAAATACAATATAGTCTATGTATGCCTACAGTATTGGCATTAGTACCAAACTCCATCCATAAGGTTTGCAAAATCAGAATAACATACTAAATATAAACAAAGAAATACATATACAGAGCATAGAAAAATGCAAAGCAAAAAAAGATTAATAGACTGCTGTATAATTTTACCTTGTAATTGGACAGGAATAAATACCCAATGTTTCGGCTACAGAGTAGACATGTGCAATTTGTTTTGTTCCAAGTGTACATTTGGACAAATTTTGTGAAATTCGGACATTTGGATGCTTACGAATGTCCAAAGTTCGAATTGCCAAATTGCAGAACTTCCGAATTGCCAAAGTGTTGAATTTCCAAAGTGTCGAACCGAGTTGCTGAAGTTCCGAAGTGCTTTGGATTTCTGAAAAGTTGCAAAACAAGTGTTAGGGTTAGGGGTTAGGGTAGAGGGTTAGGATTTAGGGTTAGGGTCTGAATTGCCAAAGTTCAGAATTACCGAAGTTCCGAATTGCCAAAGTTCCGAATTACCAAAGTGCAAACCGAACCGAATGCCATTGGTCCGAATTGCCAAAGCAGGCAAATCTTTTTACTTATCCGAATTTCCAAACCGAACCAAATTTTTTGCCCTACTACAGAGCCTTGAGCTGAAATGTTGGGTGTTTATTTCTGTCCAATTGCAAGGTAAAATTGTACAGCAGTCTATTATTCTTTTTTTGCTTTGCATTTTTGTATGCTCTGTATATGTATTTCTCTTTAAATTTAGTATGTTATTCTGATTTTGCATACCTTGCGGATAGAGTTTTGTACGAATGCCAATACTATAGGCATAAATAGACTACATTGTATTTTGTCTGTATCTAATAAAATTTGTATTTTATTGAAGTTGGAGTGTGGGTATTTTTTTAATTTGACATACAGACATATACTGACACACATTCACAACCACACACACACAAACTGAAAGACACATGCAAAATGTACACTTGTGTACTGGTGGCTCTCCCAGCCTGATCCCCTCCTCTCTGCCTCCTACATCTTTCCCGCGCAGCTCCTCTCTTTGTGGGAGGAAGTGAGTTGCGGCCATCACTTCCTCCCATGTTACCGAAAAGCAAAAGGGCACTGTTAAAGTGCCACAGCACACGACCGGGTCCCTGCTTACATAAGCCCACCGGATGGCCCGTAATGCATGGGCCACCCGGTGGGCCTCTTAGTGTGCGGGTCCCTGGCTGCACTGGTGGGCCTATGGAGGGGAAAAAGAAATGGTTGAGGGCAGCGGGGCCATGGTGTACCTACTTCGGCCCCCCCCAGGAGTAATTGGGCCCGGGGCAGCTGATCCTTTTGCCCCACATTAAAGACGGCCCTGGTGATGCTATGACACTTGTCTTATAATGCTAGAACAAAACAGGTAATTGGAAAGAAAATTCTCCAATTCGGATAGGAGGGTGACTAAGTTTTCCAAACTCAGTGAATTTTATCTAGATTTTGTAAGTCAATTAATGTTTCACCATATGTCTTTATTATTTGAAAATCCAGACATAATTATTAACATGTTGTATTTTTTAGGTACTTCAGTTGTAGTATTTAGAAAATTGGGCAGACTAGATGGGCTGAATGGTTCTTTTCTGCCGTCACATTCTATGTTTCTATGTTTCTATGTAGTTTTGAAAACCCCATTTTCTGTTCAATCAGGGGAGTGGGCGTTAATAAAAAATAATGCAGAAATATCTTAAATTTGATTTGTCAAAATATTATAACAATATATTCAAATTCTGTGGCGGACCACCTGGTGGCCCAGCTGGGTAGCTCCGCCTAGCATTCTTGCTAGCTTTAACCAGGACACCCGTAGCACTTCAGCCCCCAGTCACTGCAGCTTGACTGGGGTCTATACGGAGTTTCCCACTCTGGAACAGGGTCCTGTGCTCAAGGTGATCAAGCTCTCCTGTAGAGTGTATAGCTATATAGCTATCTCACCAAACACTAGCCGAGACTTAGTAAAGGGTGAAGGAGAATTGCTTTTATTGAGTGAACCACATGTTTATATAGGATTAATCGCAACAGGGGGTCATCAAACAAAACAATACAAGTAACTCCTTGGAGTCTTGGTATCCAGGACAGAATTAGGTCAAGAGTCCATATTTGAATTACCTGCCTGACACCAAGATCCATTGCACAATAGCTATTGTATTACAAACTAATTTTCTTTCTTTCTGTTTTAGCTTTTATAAACACTGACTTGCTAACACAATTATCTCCCATAGTACTAGGAAATTCCGAAAACACATATATAACACATAATACTATACAGCAGATTAATGGGACAACGACCTTCTGGGAAAACAACAAGGTAAGGGGGGAGGAGGGAAGGAGAACAACTAACAAACAAATACATTACATGCATATAATAATGGGACTATAATGGGCACCAGGTAATCTGGGGACCTTCAGAAAGTGTCTGTCTTCAGCCCCCAGTGATGGTGACTACAGTCACATTCAATGTAAAAAATTGTCAACAGAAATCATGGATTTGTTGAAAGATGCATCTTTTTTTAAATCAAGGATAATGATTTGGTTCACCAATAATCTGGACTACAACTATCAGTTGGGGATTGCAGTTCAACAGCCAATGTTTGCATGCTTAGTTATCCTCAAATTCTTCCACCCAGCACAGAAGTTGTGACGTTTCACCAAAATGGGAACCAAGTTGAAGCTATAGCACCAGATAAGATTTTGATAAGCTATATATATATATATATATATATATATATATATATATATATATATATATATATATATATATATTTTTTTTTTATTTATTTATTTTTTTTATTTTTTATTTTTTTGAGATTCCAGTAAATTAATCCAGGCAATTATATGAAACATGAATTCAACAAGTTTATAATTTACATATTGTGAACATATCAATTGCAATTGTGAGTCAAATCTCATCAGGTTCTGATTGTATTGAAAGAATGCAACTGATGCTGTACATAAATCTTTCTGATCCTAAGTGGATTGCATGCGGTGCGGATGATTCACTTATCTTTAGTTAACAGTTTGAATTCCGCAGACACTTTAATATATCAGTATATTTCTCAGTTTCCCAAAATTGATGCCTTATTGTATTAGCAATGCACGTCGCTTTATGGAAATGAATCTGTCTAGCCCTCAAGTAGGTCATGAAGGGAGTTAAATTAATCATCCTAATCATGTAATTATTCATTAAGTTTAAAATAAAAAAAAATTAAAAAAATCAAAGCCATTTATAATATCACCTGAGAAAACTCAAGAGATTATTTTATAACTAAACAAAGATTTTAGAAAAATTATTGTCAATATTATGTGGATTATTAAATAATTGAATGATTCTTTTCATTATCCTTACATACAGACACTTAATCATAATTTTTCTTTAAACAAAATGTCTGGGATGGATAGCACATAATCAAACAGCCTACTTTAGGGCTTTTATGTTCGTTGCTAAAAGAGAATGTATTGTGCTGCAAATATTCAATTTTCAACATTACAAAGTTAAAACAAGTAAATCTGTCTAGTTATTTACTAAGGTGTAAGTTGTGTGTGTCATCGCTTACACGGAATAAACTATGGGAAATATAGAATAATAAAAAGTCTTTTATTATATGAACCTTAAAGGAACACTCTAATGTTACAAATTTTAATATTTTTTCCTAATGTTGTAGAGTTCCCCTACCTTTGTAGGTGTCCCCTCATGCACCAAGTGTAAAAAAAAAAAAAAACTTATGGTCCATCCCGTGGTGCACTGGTCTCCTTGCAGCTGCTCAGCCTTCATGACTGAGGTCATCAAGATTACTCCACACCCATAAGCCACTTTGGCAGGCTGGTGTATCCCAGAAGACTATCCATGGATACTGACATGCATAATGACAGTTTATAGAAGTGCTGATTTCTATCTGCATACCTCAGATCAGACCTCAGACCAGTCCCCATAACTCAGATCATCATGCAACTGGTGCATGTGCACAAACCGATGCATGAAGGGAGACCTCCATAGTGTTCTCAATGAGAAGCTTCTGATAGGCTATTTCCATGTGAAGAGACTGAAAGTATCTTCCATTGAAAAAGGGGAGGGTTTACAAACCACTACGTTTGTCATGCATGTGCATTATATATATATATATATATATAAAACAAGAGGGGGTTGGCTGCACTCACCTTAACATGCATAAATGGGGGTGCTGCTGGGGGCCAAATAATACAATACACAAGATCCAGCGCACTCACCTATCCACTAAACAGCAATTTCAATGTTGAAAGATTTTATTTGTTTTTTTTTAAAACACCTAATCTAGGCAAAAATAATGGGGGTTTAGTTACATTATATGATCATACAGTGCATAAGCCTGCCACAACGTCAATGTACCCCATCTTTGGCAGGTCCTACACTAACAGCCTAATGTCTGCTCTTATGAGATTAACCTACTTGGGGAAAGAAATTCCATCTGGGGCTCTCTGCAGTACAAGGCTAAATAGGGCCCTGGGATGAGGCACCTGTGACAGGGAGGGGTGCAAAACCAAGGAGTTGGCTAGACTCCCAAATATATATAAAACAAGAGGGGGTTGGCTGCACTCACCTTAACATGCATAAATGGGGGTGCTGCTGGGGGCCAAATAATACAATACACAAGATCCAGCGCACTCACCTATCCACTAAACAGCAACTTCAATGTTGAAAGATTTTATTTGGTTTTTTTAAAACACCTAATCTAGGCAAAAATAATGGGGGTTTATTTACATTATATGATCATACATTGCATAAGCCTGCCACAACGTCAATGTACCCCATCTTTGGCAGGTCCTACACTAACAGCCTAATGTCTGCTCTTATGAGATTAACCTACTTGGGGAAAGAAATTCCATCTGGGGCTCTCTGCACAAGGTTAAATAGGGCCCTGGGATGAGGCACCTGTGACAGGGAGGGGTGCAAAACCAAGGAGTTGGCTAGACTCCCAAATATATATAAAACAAGAGGGGGTTGGCTGCACTCACCTTAACATGCATAAATGGGGGTGCTGCTGGGGGCCAAATAATACAATACACAAGATCCAGCGCACTCACCTATCCACTAAACAGCAACTTCAATGTTGAAAGATTTTATTTGGTTTTGCGACATTAGGCTGTTAGTGTAGGACTCAAGAAAGATGGGGTACATTGACGCTAGGCAGGCTTATGCAATGTATTGGCGATCATATAATGTAACTAAACCCCCATTATTTTTTAAGTTTTAGATTAGGTGTTTTAAAAAACAAATAAAATCTTTCAACATTGAAGTTGCTAAGTTTAGTGGATAGGTGGAGTGCGCTGGATCTTGTGTATTATATATATATATATATATATATATATATATTTGTGTTAAGGGCTCATGATAGTACAGAAGATACAAACACTGATAAGTGTGGGATAGTGTGAAAGAGCAAGTCGGTTGTGGTGTGCCGGAACCGACGATGAGGTAGGCCTGCAAATAAAGAGGGCCCACCAATAAGAAATGTATGAGAAAAGGAGTTAATAAAAGAGGAGTGGGTGGGAGGGTGATGCAGCGCTGACCTCGAACGGTATGGAGCCAGGTAAGGGGTGTCCCTTAAGTAGGGAGAAGGTGAGTCATACGCCCCTCCCACAATTACAGGCAAAAAGGCCTTAATACTTGTGTTAAGGGCTCATGATAGTACAGAAGATACAAACACTGATAAGTGTGGGATAGTGTGAAAGAGCAAGTCGGTTGTGGTGTGCCGGAACCGACGATGAGGTAGGCCTGCAAATAAAGAGGGCAAAAGTAGAAAATATACTTTATTACGAAACGAGCAATATACATACTTCAACCAGACATATCTTGAAAGGCATTTCTAACTTCTTGTACCGGGTTAGGTATGTATCTAGAGTATGCAGAAGACTTCCAGCGCCCTAGTGACTTGATAACATGTACTGGAATGTTTGCACTGGACGCTGTGGAGGCCGCCCCTATGCGGAAGGAGTGGCCCGAATAGTTAGCTGATTTTAGGCCTAGTTGTGTAAGTAGGGACCTGACGTGGGTCATGAAGGTGGTGGTAGTGAGTACCGAACCTTGTAGACAGAAAAGTGGTTGAGATGGTGATGCTTTGAAATGCTGAGTATAGGTGTCCAGTAATGTGACGGGGCACCACACGCTGTGGGTAGGATAGTATCTAACCTCTACCGGGGGTGCGTGTTGATTGGTTTTGGAGTGATGCAGAGCTAAAATATAGTAATCCATGTGTTTCGTTAAGTGTGAATGAAGCAGAATGTGAGTGGACTGGGATGTGTTGATGGCGGTAAATTCTCTTGGTCTCAAGAAACCATAAAAAGCTACGTATATGGCGGTTTTTATAACAAGGTTTGTGTTGTTCGCAAAGGGTTTTGAATCTAGTAGGCTGGATAAATCCTTGAAGATATTGAAGTCTATAGGTAGCCTTTGCGCGGTACGTGGGGGTTCGGATCTCTGGATACCTCTAAGGATGTTTTTATCTGGTAGGAGGACATGAAACTTGTGTTGTTTGGTTGTAATGTTAGCATGTGATGTTGTATGCCTGTCAGATATAGCTTGATTGTGTTGTAAGATAATTTAAGTTTGAGGTGGCAAAAAGAAGCAAAACCTAACAAAGATGTCATGATGAAAGGTTGTGTGACGTTGTGCAGTGACAGGAGTCTTTTAAATAGAAGGAAAGCCCTGTCATATGTTCTCCGGGTATTGGTGGACAGTGCTAATTGTGCCAATGTCCTGCTATGTTGCATAATAGCTTCTAGTCCATGACTAGCTGGTGGAAAGGTGGAGTGGTCGTGGCTGTACGTGCGGCTGACGGAAGTATTTGCCGAAAAGCCTGAAAATTGAAACGAGACAAATTGTCAGCAGCCGTGTTACAAACACCTGGGACATGGACACAAAACAAGAAGAAATTATGGCATGCAGCCAGCCAGGTGAGCTTCCTCAAGAACCTCATAATGGTCAGTGACTTGGATCGGCCTTTGTTTATGATGTGGCAGGTAGCTTGGTTGTCTGAGTGGCAACGTACTGACGAACCTGCCCATAGATGCCCCCATGTCACGGCAGCTGCCACAATGGGATACATCTCAAATAGAGCTGAGGTAGTGGAAAAACCTTCCAGGTCCTGTACCTCTGGAGGCCAGCTACCCCAAAGCCATTCATTCCCGTAAATTGCTGCAAAACCTGTGGTAGACGCCGCGTCTGACCAGATGGTAGGTGAGGAGTCAGACAATTTAGGGAGAAACATGCTTTTCCCATTCCAGGTGGTCAAAAAGTTTCTCCACATAAGTAGGTCTGCCGTGGCTTGGGTATCCAGTGGTAACCTGTGTGCATCATGTCTAAACAGTGGGAACATGGTTAGGAGCCGTGAGATGAAAGCCCGGCCTTGAGGTATAATGCGCATGGCAAAGTTCAGTGACCCAAGTAGAGACTGCAATTCTTTGCGATTGCAAGTACCGAGGTGTATGTAGAGGTAAATGTTGGTGAGAATGTTCTCTATCTTGGTGCGTGGCAGGCTGGCTTGCATGGTGGCTGAGTCTAGCATGATTCCCAGAAAGGTGATGACTGTATCTGGTCCTTCAGTTTTGGTGGGGGAGACTGGAACACCCACCTGTTTAAAAAGACTGATGGTTTCTATGAGGCTACTGGGAGGGGAAGTGTTCTCTTCGATCAGTAAGAAATCATCCAGGTAGTGTATAACTGTAGGGCATCTGGCTACATTTAATAATAACCAGCATAATGTTTCAGCGAATACGTCGAAAATGGCCGGACTACTTTTTGAACCAAACGTTAGGCGTGAGAAAAAGTAGTAGTGCCCGGCCCACTTAATGCCATGCAGGTGCCATAGTGTAAGGTGGATAGGCAATAATTTGAAGGCATTTGTAATGTCAGTCTTGCTGAGCCATGCTCCGACCCCTGCCTGCATAATAGCTGTAATGGCGTGATCTATGGTGGAGTATTGAAGTGAAAATTCCTCAGAGGGGATAAGGGAGTTCAGACTAGGTGAGGCAGAGGTGTGAGGTGCAGACAGATCGATGATAAGTCTTTGTTTGTGGGAAGATTTTCCTGTGACAATACCGATGGGGTTTGTCCGCCATGTGGAAAAAGGAGGGGACTGAAAGGGTCCCAATAGGAAGCCCTCTGCCACTTCTTTGGCTATGAGTGTGCTAACCGCTGTAGGGTTTTGTTGTGCAGATTGTAAATTAGGACATTCAAGGATTCCTGAAGGCATGTGTATGAGACCAGTATGGAATACTTGTGATAGACCAGTGATGATGAAGTCTACCAAATGTCTAGATGGATGTTGTGACAGTAATGCCGTGAGTACAGAAATATTTATCTCAGTTAAGTATTGCTTAGGGTACATTTTATTTGGACACATGGTTTTCGCATGTGCCCTAAAACACTTTGAACATATATGCAATAACCGACAACCGCTGTAATTACATGCACCGACATTGAAATTATTACATATTTGGGACTTCCCCAAAAACTTGATAGGTCGACCCAGTTTGTCTTTGGGTGTTCTCTCTGCCGAAACAGCGGAGCTAGTGCCCTGCGAGGTGGTAGGTTCGTTCGCAGTGGTCGGACAAAAATTGGCAGTATGAGCCATGGAGGAGCAGTGTGCACAGGCCGGTGCTCTTAGACCTGCAAAGTGCCTGCAAAAAATGATCGCATCAATCTTACTCCAGTTGGACCTTGTCCCGTACTGTGAGAAGGCGCCAGACACTTTGGCAGAAAAGGATCTATGGTAGTCATAGAAAGCTGACCCACCATATTTGTTGCCCAGATCAACCAGCCTGTGCATATATAAGTCAAACTCCTCACGTCTGTGGGGATATACCGTACATATCACATCCCGATAAATGCCAAAAGCTAATACAAATTCTGGAATGGTTAGCTTCCTATTTAATCGTGCATCCCTAGATTTGACCACCACAGAAATATCGTCATAAGCGCAGGTCTTATGTTCCACTATATCCTGGGAGGCAATTAGTAGTGAGGCCAGATTGACATCTTTACCTTCCAGGATATCTCTCCTGAGGTGCTCAGGAATCATGTGGGCAGGGTAAACCTCTTGGTCATCCGAGGGGATAGCTGGAGAAACTGATTGCGACTCCACCACTGATGGGAGAATTTCCGTGGGTGGTCCAGCCATAGTGAGG
>OW240915.1:302724124-302758356 GCA_933207985.1 Pelobates cultripes | reverse complement strand
TTTTTTAAATCCAAGCTTTGTGTCACCAGATCTAATTGGTGGCACTGGTCACCGTATCCACTGATAGCGTAACACACCCGCTTTAAGGACACTTCAATCTATAACAGTGAAAAAAATAGTTGTTTTTTTTTAAATCCAAGCTATTGTGACACCAGATCTAATTGGTGGCACTGGTCACCGTATCCACTGTTAGCGTAACACACCCGCTTTAAGGACACTGACTGCTATTCAATCTATAACAGTGAAAAAAGTGTTTTTGTTTTTAAATCCAAGCTTTGTGACACCAGATCTAATTGGTGGCACTGGTCACCGTATCCACTGTTAGCGTAACACACCCGCTTTAAGGACACTGACTGCTATTCAATCTATAACAGTGAAAAAAGTTTTTTGTTTTTAAATCCAAGCTATTGTGACACACAGATGTAATTGGTGGCACTGACTGGGGAAATGGGCACAGTATGCACTGTGAGCCTGACACAGAAGCTGGCAGCAGTGGCAGACAACTGACTGCTATTCAATCTATAACAGTGAAAAAAGTTTTTTGTTTTTAAATCCAAGCTATTGTGACACCAGATGTAATTGGTGGCACTGACTGGGGAAATGGGCACTGTGAGCCTGACACAGAAGCTGGCAGCAGTGGCAGACAACTAAGTGCATTTACATTACATAGAAAAATAAAAAAAAAAAAAAGCATACCCTTATCCCTAACCTAGCTATGCTTTTCCCTATCTTATGAACAGCAGCTACACTTTCCCTCCTCTTACTAAGCATGCAGCTTGAGAATGAATCTAAAATGGATGCTGTCCAGTAGGTGGGAGGGTCTGCTAGGGAGGCTGTGCTGCTAATTGGCTGGAATGTGTCTGCTGACTGTGAGGTACAGGGTCAAAGTTAACTCAATGATGACGAATAGGGGGCGGGTCGAACCGTGCATATGTTCGCCCGCCGTGGCGAACGCGAACATGCTATGTTCGCCAGGAACCGTTCGCCGGCGAACCGTTCAGTACATCACTAGTTGCTACCTGTCTTCTATCAATATACTCTTTATTCAAATTACTGCTCTCTACCTGATACTCTATCCATAGATATGTCATTGAGCATTCTAAGCAGCATGATATCTATGTTCTATCTTTGATACTCCCTCTATTATATTTTCTAACTATTCTTTAGCATATGACCATATTTAATCTATGAATATATTTACAGTTCTTTGGAGACAATTACTCTATGTACATATTTATTTTTTGAATATGTACACTGTTTGATGAGAATTCCTTTAGAGCTACTTTTCTAAATTATTGCTTTTTAGATTTGTCCATATTATGTAGTTGGATTTAATTCTATATGAGAGGATGTTTATATAACATCAGGTTAATTTTTAAGCGGTAATCTCATCTATACCTTATTTGGGTGATTATACCAGACTTAGATACCTTACAGTATAGGACTAATAAGGGCCAGTTTGAATAAAGTCCAGTATTCGTATCTATGTATCTCTAAGTATAACTGGTAATATTATTATAAAGAAAAGTACTTCCCAGGTTAACAACCTAATGGGGAGTACCAGCAAAAAGAGGGTTATTGGGGTGGCAAAATGGGCATAACCCGGCATGAAGCACAAAAGAGAAAAAAAAGATGAAGGATATGATCACCCCGTAAAGAAAAACGGGCTGATCACCTTCAAGCCACCCCAAAATGACGTCTCAAGAAAATAATAAACAACTTTAATTGGAAAACTAGAGAACAAACAAAGTTATAAAATAGATGGATACAGAGGGCCTGGTATCTGCAGAAATATAGCCAAGCTCACATGTATCAATATCTACACAATGTAGCTGTCACGATAGTGACCCCTTCACACAGATTGTAACCCTGAAAGGGACGTATACCGGACCTTAGGGTGGCCGGACTTAACGTCAAAGAATAGTCAAGAAAAAGCCGAGGGTCAAGGGAGTACGGAAATCGGGATATACGAAAAAGCCAAGCCAAAAGTCAGGGAGCCAGATAGGAGAATAGTCAGAACGAAAGCCAAGAGTCAAAATACCAGAAAAACAGCTAAACAGTAAAAGAGCACTAGGGTAACAATCAAGAACCACACTAGGGCACTGAGGGGTGGATAGGAATGCCCTTTTATACTAATGTGTGTGTCACTTTAAAGCCACGCCCCCAAAAGGTTCGGGAGCGTGGCCGCGTTTGAATTTTTGCGGCAAAATGATTATGACGTTGGCGCGCATGCGCCGCGTCATAAAACGGATTTTGCCGCGAGCGGGCAGCGTCCGAGAGGCTGCGCCGCCTCCCGGAAGTAGCCGGGGAAGCTGTCGTGCCGCGCGGGATCGGCGGACCCAGGTAAGGTATCGTTACAGTAGCAAACTCACTCATAAGAGAGTGATAATTAGGATACATGTAGCAATGTTTAGTAAATGGTGTCATGTACTAGACCCCACAGGGTAAAAACTCCGGTATGGAAATGGAAAGGATAGAGGAGGTAAAAAAGTGAGAATGAAAAATAAAGTAGAAATAACCTATCAAAGATAAAGTATAGCAGTATTTAAAGGTTATATCTAACCACAAATAACTCACTAAACCCTATCACCTTCTAACACTCCGGTATGGAAATCGAAAGGATAGAGGAGGTAAATAAGTGAGAATGAAAAATAAAGTGGAAATAACCTATCAAAGATATAGTACAGCAGTATTTAAAGGTTATGTCTAACCACAAATAACTCACTAAGCCCTATCACCTTAGGACAAATGTCCAGAGCAGCAAAGTAGTTCAAACATCGGTGTAACACCCTGTTATCCAAAAACATCAAGTAAATCTAAGTTAACACATAGACAACCCAACGCGCGTTTCGGCGGTCTACCCGCCTTTTTCAAGGGCAATCAAAGAGTAGTGAAGTAAACCGCGTACACATTACCCCCCAGGGCTATTTAAATGTCTTCCCGTACCTCCTACCTGCTTTTATTGGTTGTAGCTTGTCATTATGTTAATCCGTATTGAGAGGGGTAACTGCGCATGTCAGGGGAACCTCGCGCATGCGCGTCCAGCGGACTCCAAAGTTAGTGCGCATATCCGAAAAATGGTAATTAGCACGCATGTCCGCTCACTGGCGGACACGCATGCGCGAAGACTTCCCGCATACCCAGAAAAACACCCAAATAGTGCGCATGTCCGCAGCCTTATGGCCGCGCATGCGCAAGAAACTTAAACATAAAATTAACCGCTTATATAGATGTAGTTCAATACAATCATAAGGAGAAAAAGTACCTATCTATATTGGTGACTACTAAAATGGTCAGGTTATGAGCCCTATATGGGGAAGTGAAGAAATAATTATAAAGAGTGGGATGAAAAAAACCAGAAAATAATAATAAATAAATCCACGTTAATGATTAGACTAAAATCACATTATCCAACCAAACACATGTATGTTTTATGATTAAAGAGACTAAATAGAATGGTATAGATCAAAACCATTCCAATAAAGGCTGGAAATATAAAAATAACTAGAAAATAGAAAAATATACATATATAGTGATAGAGAGTAGCTATATGAAGAACTAAGTAGTGCAAATGTATATCCCTTTATACACAGTTATGAATACATGGTCATAGTTTACAAGTTCAAATGCAGAAGGGAAAAGAGAGGGGATGTTAATCCCTAGGTAGAAATTGGCAAGTAGTCTTATTAATGTCTCTATCATTATATACAAATCAATTTACAGGTTATAGTTTAAGTGTTTAGATATATAGATATAAACATAGTTTAGAGACCCGTAGATATAAAAATAGAAATAGATAAAGACGGAAGATTTTTTTAGCTCCAGGTTATCAGGAGGAATTCCCGAGTTTACGAACGAGATATCAGACTCGCAATCCGCGAGGAGGGGGGAGGAGGAGGAGGTTCTAGTTGATACTCAGATACTAGAACGTAAGTCTCAGATCATTAATTTATCTTCACGAATACTCACATCAGACCAAGAAGCTGTTCTGGGGAAGGGGCTATCTTTTGTACCCACACCACCCTTTGATAAGTTTGCGTGGATTAGGGATCTCCATCTTTTCGTTAGAAAACTAGCTTTACATAAATTCCACTCTGTTCAGAATGAAAGAAAAGCTAAAGATCTAGGACTTGGATTAAAGGATTTTCAATGCCTCACTAATTTACTTGCCTTGTTGGATGAAAATGACCCAAATATTATACCGAATCGTACGGGTTTAAAATCTAAGAGTCGTTTTACACCCAATTTTGCAAGCTATAGGAACATTGAGTTATTCCTAGAAGCAGCCAGGACTGAGATTGAAAAAATCAATCTCAAATCTCTCCGCATCCATTCACGCGATAATCTCCTGAGACGGGAACAACGGGCCTTAAAGACCCTACAGGATGATACCGATATCATCATTAAACCCGCCGACAAGGGGGGGAATATTGTAGTGATGGATGTAGATAATTATCTTGGAATGACGGAACGAGTACTCAGTGATACCGAGACGTTTAGAATCCTTAAACAGGATCCCACTAATGAATTTTTGTCATTATACAAGGAGATCCTGGACAGGGTCGCAGTGTGGGGGGTTGCTATCGGGTGACGAGTTTGAATTTATCTTTTCTCGTCACCCCAAAATAGCAACCTTCTACTGCTTACCAAAAGTCCACAAAAGTTTGGAGACATCCCCTGGACGACCCATAGTCTCTGGGGTTGATAACCTCACACAGAATGGCAGTCTATATATCGATAAAGTTCTAAGACCCCTTGTGGAAACTCTTCCCTCCTACATTAGGGATACTAAGCAGGCATTAAATAGACTGGCTAACCTCAAATTTTCCCCTAATGTCCAACTATGTAGTTTGGATGTTGAATCCTTATATTCATCTATACCTCATGATAATGGGATTGACCATGTGGCCTTTTTCCTTGATCAAAGAACCCCGAGGGACGATCTATATACAGCTTTTCTTTTACGTCTGCTTAGGTTTATTCTGTCACACAACTATTTTTTGTTCAACAACCGTTTCTACCACCAGGTGAGGGGTACTGCTATGGGGACGGCTTGTGCCCCCTCATATGCAAACCTTCACCTGGGTTGGTGGGAACAACAGGTACGCAATACAGATATGTTGAGTGAATACCTACCTAAGGTTCTATGGTGGGGTCGATACATCGACGACATTTTGATTGTCTGGCAGGGTACCCCCCGTGAATTCTCAGATATGGTAACTCTCCTTAATCAGAACAATGAAAATCTCCATTTCACGTCTGAATTTGGAGGACGCTCTATAAATTTCCTTGATGTCACTATCAGTATCAGTGAAGAGGGTACATTTCATTCTACGCTGTTTAGAAAACCCACAGCAACTAATTCCCTTCTACACTGGACTAGCCACCACCCTCGACCTCTCAAAGAGGGCATACCGGTAGGCCAATATCTCCGACTTCGGAGAAACTGTAGTGACACGCAGGATTTTATTATACAAGCGAAAGAACTTCGACAATACTTCAAAGAGAAGGGTTACCCGAATCGTTGTTTAAAAAGAGCTTATAAAAGAGCACTCCAGACTGAGAGGAATGATTTATTATGTGACGCCCCTAAGGAGAACATTAATCAGGAGACTGGCATGATCCGTATGATTGCAACATTTGACGTGGGGTGGCCAGAAGTACGGAAGTCACTTGAGAGATTCTGGCCTATCCTTTTGAATGATGTACATCTTAGGGATACTTTAAGTCCACATGTCAATATTACAGCTAGACGTGGACGGAATATTCGAGACTTTTTGGTCCCCAGTCATTTCTCCACTAAACCACAACCACGTGCCTCTTGGTTGGGTACTCCTCCGACAGGCACATATGGGTGTGGTAGATGCGTAGCCTGCAAGTACATTCTAAAAGGTTCTAAAATTGTGAATGACAGCAAGGGACAGGGCTCCTTTAAAATTAAAGGTTTTTTAATTGTAACACCAAGGGCCTTGTATACCTACTATCATGTATGTGTGGACAGAAATATGTAGGGAAGACCTTTAGGGCTTTTAAAGACAGGATTATGGAGCATGTGAGGTCCCCTAGGAATCGCCTCGAGACTCCTATCTCGAGACATCTGAGAGAACACCACCAGGGGGATCCAGGTAACCTCAGGTTCTGTGGTTTAGAGCTGGTTAAAAGGACCCCGAGACGGGGAGATTTTGATAAAATTTTAAGACAAAGAGATTCCAGATGGATATATGAACTCAAGACCCTTCAACCTTTAGGTTTGAACGAGGGATTTTCCTTTGCTCCATTTATCTAATCGGCTTCCGTCTTTATCTATTTCTATTTTTATATCTACGGGTCTCTAAACTATGTTTATATCTATATATCTACACACTTAAACTATAACCTGTAAATTGATTTGTATATAATGATAGAGACATTAATAAGACTACTTGCCAATTTCTACCTAGGGATTAACATCCCCTCTCTTTTCCCTTCTGCATTTGAACTTGTAAACTATGACCATGTATTCATAACTGTGTATAAAGGGATATACATTTGCACTACTTAGTTCTTCATATAGCTACTCTCTATCACTATATATGTATATTTTTCTATTTTCTAGTTATTTTTATATTTCCAGCCTTTATTGGAATGGTTTTGATCTATACCATTCTATTTAGTCTCTTTAATCATAAAACATACATGTGTTTGGTTGGATAATGTGATTTTAGTCTAATCATTAACGTGGATTTATTTATTATTATTTTCCGTTTTTTTTCATCCCACCCTTTATAATTATTTCTTCACTTCCCCATATTGGGCTCATAACCTGACCGTTTTAGTAGTCACCAATATAGATAGGTACTTTTTCTCCTTATGATTGTATTGAGCTACATCTATATAAGCGGTTCATTTTATGTTTAAGTTTCTTGCGCATGCGCGGCCATATGGCTGCAGACATGTGCACTATTTGGGTGTTTTTCTGGGTATGCGGGAAGTCTTCGCGCATGCGTGTCCGCCAGTGAGCGGACATGCGTGCTAATTACCATTTTTCGGACATGCGCACTAACTTTGGAGTCCGCTGGACGCGCATGCGCGAGGTTCCCCTGACATGCGCAGTTACCCCTCTCAATACGGATTAACATAATGACAAGCTAAAACCAATAACAGCAGGTAGGAGGTACGGGAAGACATTTAAATAGCCCTGGGGGGGGAATGTGTACGCGGTTTACTTCACTACTCTTTGATTGCCCTTGAAAAAGGCGGGTAGACCGCCGAAACGCGCGTTGGGTTGTCTATGTGTTAACTTAGATTTACTTGATGTTTTTGGATAACAGGGTGTTACACCGATGTTTGAACTACTTTGCTGCTCTGGACATTTGTCCTAAGGTGATAGGGCTTAGTGAGTTATTTGTGGTTAGACATAACCTTTAAATACTGCTGTACTATATCTTTGATAGGTTATTTCCACTTTATTTTTCATTCTCACTTATTTACCTCCTCTATCCTTTCGATTTCCATACCGGAGTGTTAGAAGGTGATAGGGTTTAGTGAGTTATTTGTGGTTAGATATAACCTTTAAATACTGCTATACTTTATCTTTGATAGGTTATTTCTACTTTATTTTTCATTCTCACTTTTTTACCTCCTCTATCCTTTCGATTTCCATACCGGAGTTTTTACCCTGTGGGGTCTAGTACATGACACCATTTACTAAACATTGCTACATGTATCCTAATTATCACTCTCTTATGAGTGAGTTTGCTACATTGTGTAGATATTGATACATGTGAGCTTGGCTATATTTCTGCAGATACCAGGCCCTCTGTATCCAACTATTTTATAACTTTGTTTGTTCTCTAGTTTTCCAATTAAAGTTGTTTATTATTTTCTTGAGACGTCATTTTGGGGTGGCTTGAAGGTGATCAGCCCGTTTTTCTTTACGGGGTGATCATATCCTTCATCTTTTTTTTCTCTTTGGTAATATTATTACTTCATCCAAGGATTATATAATGTAACATAACTTTATCTACTTTTTACATCTCGCAGTGATACCTCCTTACTTTGTATCAAATATATTTTTTAATTTTTCTCTAGAACTACTTGTTCCATTAGATGAATAATAATTATAGTAATAATAATAATAATAATAACAACATATTTAGCCAGGAAGTATACATCTAGCTTGTAGGTAGTTTCTAAGTATGTCTTGGGGTTTAGATGTTACTATTTGAACATGTAAAGACCTCAGAAAAGTATAAGGCTGACTTGAAACAAGTGACGCTAATGCAATTAACGCAGCTGGAACTCTATTCACTGAGATATCTCAACAGCCATATAATGTATGCCACCCAATCTCAGGGTTTTGTATTTTTTGTTCAATCTAGTGCACTGGATCCAAGGATTTGCAAGATGTTCCCTCTGCCACATCTATTTAGCACAGGCAAATGTATTGTTTATATGCACAATGAAGCCCTATCTTTAAATCTTAAAAAATATAACAGTCTTCTCTACTTCGGTAGCATTATATTTCTGGAAAATAAAATTTTGTTCTAATATTTATCTTTAGAAACAAACAATAGGATTTTCATGTCCTTATCACAACATAACTTTCATTACAGAAACAATCATATTCCTAACAATTTGGCAATAGAACAGGGTGGATAGAAGGAAAGGGAATAATATCCAAGGATAATATTTTTTATGCCTTCACAGAGGATACAGTTTGCATTTTTTGTTACCAATAACACTTAAAACGTGAACAAAACAAGAAAACACATAATATTCCTAATTTGAATATATTTGAATACATTTTTTTTTGCAGTTACATTTTTGTTGTTCTTATGAATACTGTAATATATGTTACACAACTAATTTATTATATATGCTTTTTTGCATTTAGTATTTTACCAAAAGCCCAACGTGAAACTAAATTTCTAAGTAGCACAGTCTTTCTAAAGAGTGTTCAGCATGATCTCTGTAATTTTACTATGACAACCTTGAAAATAGAAAACTTTAATTTGATTCAGTCACATAAAAAAAGGTCAGACTACAAAAACACATATAAAAGTTGTGGGTACACTGTGATGATGTACTTCATTTAGAACTCTTGTCCAATTTGAAAATATTCCATTTATAACAGCTCTCCACACACTATCTTTCAACGGGAATTCTAACCAAGTGCAGATGTTTTTTCCCAGATTCTATATCCCATAATTTGTACGTTAACATCCGGTATGGCATTCCTTCAAGTGTTTTAGCAAACATTTAATATGTTGTATCCATTGCATATCTTAAATGAACATTCCATTTTGCTGTATCATGCAAATAAAACATGGTATGTCGTTTTTGGCTTTGTATGTCTTTTAAAAATATTTTGACTTCAACATACAATCTGTGTCAAAACGCTTTTGCTAACATGGGCACGCAACCCATAAAGAACACCTTGTTAACCCAACAAGAAATTTGATTGACATATTGGTAAATGGCAAAGCTTGAAAACAAGTAAATATATTTATGAAACAATTTTTATTGATGGATGCAGTTGTTTACGAAATTTAAAATTGAATTCTTAAGTTTGCATGTATTCAAATGTAAAAAAATTCCATGAATAGAGAATAAACACCACATGTATCTAGACACATTATTTAATTGCAAACTGAGTTTATTTTAAAGCAATAGCATATACATTTTTGGAAGAATGAACTTAATGGATATGTACTTTTTTCATTTTATATTGATATTTATTTATGTAACCGTGAGACTTTACTTGCAAAATTGTCTGTTATTGTTAAGTGTAAACTTATGAAATAGTTGGCCACATTCCAAAAATTAATAAATCACTAAATCTATAAGATAAAATTAGACTCCTAGTTTCTGTGACATATCAACCTATTCCTGGATTATCATCCTGTTAATTGTTGCTTCTTTGTTACACTGGGTAGTTCGGTATGTGGGATTCACCAAACACCTGAGACCCATCTAGTTCATATACCGAACAAACTACCGTATAGCCAGACCACCCAGGGGAGGCGTGTGCTGTTTATTGACCCTTTTCACCCTTGTTTGCAGCACAGTAACCGCAATGACCTCAACATTCTGAGCGGTCGGCTGGGTGGCCGCCATTAATATGTCTGAACACGTGGTGGTGGCCATCTTTAGCCGCCAATGCATACAGCAGTGTTTGGTCGGTGGCGTGAACACCGCAAGAACTTCAACTTCCATTGAAGTTCGGCTAAACATATGAATATTGAATGGCGTTCGGTGGGAGCAAGCTTCTGAACAAGGAATAAAGACTGAGCTTACTCACAAATCATTAAGTTTGGTACTTTCTATTGTATTTGATACTCCTGAAAGAGACCGACCACACAGCCTGATTTCATGGAAATCTTTTGGGCAGGAGCTTCGTGTGTGGTCGGTCAAACTGAGACTTCCATGGAAATCCTGAACCCCTGAACCAATCTTTGTGATTTTAGGATATGTTGGTCCCTTAGATCCGGGCTATCAGGGGATATGGCTATATTGGGGTTTCCATGTGTTTTGGAGGTATTTTTAATATGTTGTAAAATGTATGTTCTCTGTGCCTGGAGATAGTTGAATTTAGTACAGTGCTTGACTCAATTATCTCCCAGGCACAGGAAGGATTAACCTATTTTGGATGGGAGTGTCCTGAACCTGAACGACAATGTAATTGTGTATATGTTTTTACTGTAGTCTACTCTCAGGTTTAGGGGGGAGTGCCCCTTGCATGGGTACTGACATAAAGGGCCAGTTGTGGCTACCAACGAACCAGTTCCTGCTTATCCTCAACATAGAGTATCATCTCATGTTTGTAGGGAACCACTATACCAGCAATAATCACCAGCTCTTGTAAGAGCTATACAGCTATACCATGCTTGGATAATTGTGCTGGTGATTAGGACAGCATCACTGTGAATAGGGGGAAAGAACAACTCTGGTGGCAAAACCCCTCTTCTTCTCGGGGTGGCCAACACAGTTTCTACAAAAAAAATCTTAAATGTACCAGTCACTTACAGCAGTATTACCATTGTTCTTGTCTCAGTCTTGTAGAGGGTACAGTTTAAATGTTTTTTTAGGGATTAGTTTCTCTTTTTATGGCAAAAAATAAAGAAAACAAATAGTATTACCTTTCTATATGTACCCAAAGTATCCATCAAATTGGAAGATTGATTTTCACACAATGTGTACCAAAGAACATGTTTTAGATGTGTCAGATACTTCCAGATTAATTTATTTTTTTCATTTATTTTACAGTTGTTTTTCGATCTTTGATATTCATTATATTTCTAATTGTACATTTGGGTCTTGGAGTTATGTACTCGTTTCCATGTTCTCTGTATACTACTTTTCTTTCATTATATTTGTTATTTACATTTCCCAGAGTAACTAACAATAAACACACAAAACAATAGCCTTTTTAAGTGGGGCCATCTTTCTTTGAAGTCTGCATTACCACTGAACTGTAGAAAATGTCCTTTTTTTTTCCAGAATTAGAAATGTCTGTGAACAAAATCAAGCTTAAATGTGTTTCTGCAAAATCTGGATGGTTTCATCTGCAAATAATTTATGGATAGTGATGTCCCAAACGGTTCGCCGAACGGTTCGCAATGGATGGCGAACATATGCGCTGTTCGGTCCGCCCCCTATTCGTCATCATTGAGTAAACTTTGACCCTGTACCTCACAGTCAGCAGACGCATTCCAGCCAATCAGCGGCAGAACCTCCCTCCCAGACCCTCCCACCTCCTGGACAGCTCACTAAGAATGCAGCTTCACAATGAATGTAAAATGGATGCTGTCCAGGAGGTGGGAGGGCCTGGGAGGGAGGGTCTGCTGCTGATTGGCTGGAATGTGTCTGCTGACTGTGAGGTACAGGGTCAAAGTTTACTCAATGATGAATTGCACATCACTATTTATGGATGATTTACATCATGTTGCAAAATATTATGTCATAATATCATTATATTCTCAAAATTAGCCTGGCTTAGGCAAATCCTTTGCCATCATAGCATACTGTTTGTTGAATAAAGGAGTTTAAGTTTTAGCAAACATTTATAGATGTTTAACTTAAAATGTCTATCCATCTATCTATCTATCTATCTATCTATCTATCTATCTATCTATCTATATATCTATCTATCTCAGGGCTAGCGCTTCCTATAGGCCAATAGGTGGCACCCCAGGGCACTGCTTAAAGGGGGATGCTGGCAGAAGCTTTAGTGTTCTGCTCGTTTGGCCGCCCCTCTATGTTGGAGTAATTATGCAAATCATGCTGCCAGCCATGTTACCAGGTGCTAGGGTGCACTTACATGGCTGCTGACTAGCGCCTGGTATAACACTGGTCTGGCGGCATCCTCCTCCGTCTACTCTGCCAGGCCCCTTACAAAGACTCCCATTGCCGCAGCAGTGCAACGGCGGTTTGATTTCTTGCCCCTGCCCCTTTCCATGTGCGTGGGGTAAAGTGGGCGGGAGCAGAGCAGGGCTGAGATAGAGTGAAGGTGGCCAGACACAGGGAAGATGCCATGACACAAAAAGCAAAGTAATTTATGCAATAAAGGTAAGTGGGTCAATGTTACATCACAATGTGTGTTTCAAAGAATTTGTGTTTGTGTATGTCTGTCTGCTTGGGTAAGTATGTGTGTCTGCATGGGATTGTGTGTTTCTGCATGAGTCAGTGTGTGTCTGTATGAGTCACTCTATGTGTGTGTCTGTATGGGTCGGTGCGTGTGTATGTATGTGTCTGTATGGGTCAGTGGGTTTCTGCATGGGTCAGAGTGTGTCTGCATGGGTCAGTGTGTGTGTCTGTATGTATCAGTGTATGTGTCTGCATGGGCCAGTATGTGTGTCTGCATGAACCAGTGTATGCACGTGTCAGTCTGCATTCATCAGCATGTGTGTGTGAGTCAGTCTGCATTGGTCAGTGTGTGCCTCAGTTTGCATGGGTCAGTGCAGTGCTGTATCTTTAACAAGGCTAACAAGGCATTTGCCCTGGGCGGCAATTTCAAGGGGCGTCAAAAATGCCAGCTCCCAAGCACCCTGGCAGATGCGATGTTAGCCTCTTTCATGGGGGACCCAAGAGCTGGCCAACTGGCCACCTCAGGGCCCCCAGAGGCATTTAAGCTGCTAACAGTGCGGGTGCTGAGGGAGCACTGTGCTCTGAGCTCTTCCTGCTCACCTCGCGCACACTGCAGTGGTGCCAGGAGCCGGAATGCTCGTATTGGTTGACTGATCGCTGGCCCTCCCGCCTGTGCCTTCATGTCTGCCTGCCTGCCCACCCATCAGCAGGAGCCAGCTGCAGCCGGCCCCATTAGACCCCAGGGAAGAATCCATTCCAGCTTTCCTAAAGGTAGGGAGGCTTGGTGGATTAAAAATAAATTACATATAATTTGTATTAGACAATGTGTGTGAGTGTGTCAGTATCGGGGTGTCTGTGAGTGAATGTATGTGTCTGTCAGTAAATGGGTGTGTCTATGAGTGAATGTGTGTGTGTCTGTCAGTGTGTGCCTGTCACTGAATGAGTGTGTCTGTGAGTGAATGTTTGTGTGCATTTCAGTAATTGTGTGTGTCTGTTAGTGAATGAGTGTGTGTCTGTCAGTGAATGTGTGTGTGTCTGTTAGTGAATGAGTGTGTGTCTGTCACTGTATGTGTATCTGAAAGTGTGTTCCAGTGAGTGAGTGTGTCAGTGGGTGTTTGTCAGTCAAACTGCGTGTTGGTCTTAAACGAGAAGAGGTGAGGCCTTGACAGGAAGTGGCAGCACACATTTAAAATACACCACTGGGTCAGTGACTGGGTCAGTGTGTGCATCAGTTTGCATGGGTCAGTGTGTGTGCGTCAGTCTGTGTGTCTCAGTACATGTGCATCAGACTGCGTGTGTCCATACGTGTGCGTCAGTCTGCATGGGTCAGTATGTGTGTGTCAGTCTGAATGGGTCAGTGCGTCTGTGTCAGTCTGCATGAGCATTTGTCAGTCTGCTTGGGTCAGTGTATGTCAGTCTGTATGAGTGGGTGGAGCAAATGGGGCACCAAAAATCCTTGCACGGGCCCTGATTTATCTATTATACTTTTTTTGGGGCATCAAACTTTTAGTTCTAACGCAAAACCTTTATCAGGAATAAGAGTATAATACTGAATATATATATATATATATGTATATATATATATATGAAAAACACAGTCTTCAGTTTGCACACACTCTCTGATTAAATAAATAATGTAAGCAAAGTCATTTTTAATTTTTTTCATACAGAGTTTCCATAAATGAGGATTATTGGTTACAATGTTAAAAAAATAACAGATTACTCTAGCTGATAAAGGATTATATTAGAATGATATAATAATATTTTATGAACACTTCAAAATCAAAAATATTCATACATTCATTAAAAATATTTAAAATGTAAAATGTGCCATAACTGGTACGTGCATTATTTAAATGTTGTTCATAGGGGGCTTGTCCTGGACCTCAGCATGTAGTGAGAACTCCGTGCTGCCAAGGCCTTACAAAGCAACAATAGTGACCCAGTCAAGGGACATCTGACACAAACCACAATGTCACAGACCAAGCAACGGTGCCAGATGGAGAGGGGAGACAAAGCCAATTTCTTTCGGGTAAAATCGGGCCACACACGAAGCCTAACCCCACACGAGGAGGCCCAACATGGCAGCGAGGAGGACTCGAATCCGACATGCGAAACAGCCACGGCAGACTTAGCTATAACTCAGGGGATACTCAAGGCCATGCTCAATGCAATGTCGGACAAGATCCAACATACTTTCCACAACTCCCTTGGAAGCCTGTGCACCTACCTCCAGGAACTGGGCGACAGAACATCCGCGATTGAGGACAAGATGGCAGAACAAGGGGAGGCTCACAACGACTACTAGCCAGAATGTAAGCGCAAGAAGGGAAGGCTGCTGACATGGAGGACAGGGGACGGCAGAATAACCTCCATATCAGAGGTATCACCGAAACCAAGGGGTCAACAGACCTTCCAGCATACCTAATGGGGCTTTACAAGGCCCTCACCCCGGATGTACCCCACGACATGTTGCTCATGGATCAAACACATAGGGTGCCGAAACCATCCTTTCTGCCGGCAGAGACACCCCAAGATGTGTTGGTGCGTCTACATTATTTTCATATCAAAGAAAACATAATGAGGGTGAACAGGATATAAAACAACAAAGACTTACCATCTAGTTACCAAGCCACCTTGATCTACACAGACATATCTGCATACACATTTAAACACTGGAGGGCATTTGCTATGGTTACAGAGCAACTCAGGCACCACCACTTATCATATAGATGGGGCTATCCGGTCAAACTGGTGGTACAGAGAAACGGGATGACTGCCAACATCAGAGGAAGGAATCAAGATCCTCAGAAGCTGGTGCATTGAACCACAGTCCAAGCTGCAAGAGCTGCAGAGAATTACTTCAACATGGAGGAAAGCCAAATACTGAAAAATCCCTAAGAAGGGCGGAGAGTCAAGCTGGCTGAGCATTTATTTTTGGACACTTTATCCAGGCTTGTATGAGTACCCTTTCATGTTTAATTTTGTTAATGTTTATTTCTTTTCTGTTATTTTAATTCTTTTTGTACAGTATATGTTTACTGTAGTTACCGTAGTTAGATTCAGCTATGCCATGCACCACTTATGGGTGAACCAATTATAATGCAACATACATGCACTGGCACTTGTCCGAGACACAAGGGGACGTCCACTTGGTTCGTCTGAACTGGAACAAGCGGGACCCCCTGACCAATATTTTTCTAGATGTTGGTACACACAGTTCCATGATCACCAACCCCTGTAAGGATATACTCACACAATGTTAGAGGACTCAACGTCCCAATGAAGAGACACCTCTTGTATAGGGAAATAAAAAATAAGGGAATTGATGTGGTGTGCCTGCAAGAGAGACATTTTATGATGGGGCCCTGCCCCCAATCTATCCAACAAGGCACCACAATTAAGTGGGGACTTTAATTACATGTTTGACCCTACAATAGATATTACCCTGGCCTCAGGTAGAGCTTGAGTTGACCCACTTAAAAAACAAAAGAAAGCTCATACACAATTACCACCTGTATGATATGTGGAGGGCCACGAATGTGGGGGAGAGAGGATACACCTTCTTCTCCTCAGTCCATAATACCTATTCTCACGTAGATGGTTTTCTTATTGCTGGCTCGGGCATGAACCAGATAAACTAATGTGAGATAGGGCAGATCACTTGGTCAGACCATGCCCCAATTGTTCTAACCCTTTAAGACCTCTATGACCCTACCCAAAGGAGCCCATGTCCCACTGTTGAGGGATGAACACTTTACTAGAGAACTTGAAGTAGCTATATCGCAATACTTTACAGACAATGACAATGCAGAAATTAACCGGAACACACTATGGCAAGCCCACAAACCCATGATTTGAGGATTGCTAATCAGACGAGCAACCTTCCTAAAAAAGAGATCCCAAACACAATTGCTGAACTACCAAACTGACCTACATCGCTTGACTACTCAAAACCAAATCACATCAAGTGAGATGCTAAAAAAAAAAAAATCACACAAATAACCAAACATATACACCAATTGTCTCTAGATAGAGTTGGATTCTAATTGAAAAAACTCAAAGCGTAAAACTACACGCAAGGCAATAAAGCAGGCAAATTATTGGCCCAAAGAATTAAAGCCCAATAAGTCACACAAAAAATCCCATATGTACTGTCCCCCACAGGTAACAAAATAGTAGACATTAGTAACACCTTCGCAAAATACTATGAGGCGCTCTACAATCTAAGGGATGACCCAAACACACCTCAACCCCAGGAATCAAAAATAGCTGCCTACCTAGACAATGTACACCTGCCAAAACTCACACCCACACAACAATCAGATCACCCATTATGGAATTAAAAGTACTAAAGGCAATAGCCTCCCTACCCGCAGAGAAAGCCACAGGTCCAGACGGCTTTGCCAATTGTTACTATAAACATTTCCAACATGTCCTTGCCCCACACCTCACAAGCACTTTTAATGAAGCGAAAAATATGGCAACAACTACCCCCGGAATCACTGAAGGCGCATATAATTAGTCTACCCAAGCCAGGCAAATCACCCACCCCCAAAACATCCATCCCATATCGCTACTAAACACTGACGCAAAACTCTTTGCAAAAATCTATGCTACCAGGGTGGGGGATATACTACCACACATATTTAAAAATGACCAAGTAGGCTTTGTCAAGAAGGGGACAACACTAGGAAAGTCCTAGATATCATACACAGCACCCACTGACAGAATACGTAGTGTGTGACACTCTCGTTAGATGCGGAGAAGGCCTTTGACCGTCTGAGTTGGAAATTTATGAAAGCGGTTCTCCACAAATTAGGGCTTCCGTTCGGCGGTCAGGGCCTTGTATTTCAACCCATCAGCACAGGTGCTGACGGGGGACTTCACCTCCGACCCCTTCACCATAACAAATGGGACGCGTCAGGAATACCCGCTGTCCCCGCTGCTGTATGTAATGGCTCTGGAGCCGCTTGCAGAGATTATTAGGGAACATGGGACAGTTATTGGGGAAAGGGAATTAAAAATAAACCTATTTGTTGATGATGTCTTACTAATCCTAACTCAACCCCCAGGTGTCACTACTGAACCTGGGGGTTGGTTTCGGTTTTAAATCATTATATCTCGCTAAAAAAGCTTCGTTTTTATTATTTATCTATAATATAAGAGTTGGCTAAGTCCAACAAATTATAATATTAATTCTTGTGTCAATTTGTAAAACATAAAAAAAAATTTAAACACCTTGTTAATTATTGGCCCAATTGTTCTAGGCGCCAATTTTAACTATTGTAAGATGCTATATATACTGTTCTATGCCAGGTATTCAGGTTCTTGCCATTTTTGAAAAAGCCCCTGAGGTGAAACGCGTTAAATGGTTTTATACTGTGTATTTTTAACAATAAAAAGTTTTATTTGGTATTCCTTTTTATAGGACCAATCCTATTTTATTGTATATACACTTTCTTTCAATTTATAAATTTTCCTGGCATCCTACCGTATCCTGCTCAAGCAATCCATAGGTGGGGATTAGTCCACCAGAGCTGCATCTATAGAGCAGTATTTTCTGCTCTATCATTGTGAGTATATTCTTATTATTTTATCCTTTTTTATCCTTTCACACTGAGAGCACTATTATTGTCTCCATATATCCTACGGACCACTACGGACACCAAGTTGGACGGATTGATCTACTGCTACCACTTATCCTTAAGCAGGAATTTTACCGCTAAGTGCCCTTTATCCTAGAGCTGGTCCATAGCTCCATCAAATGTGAGTGTATTATCCTCCATTTTTATTTCACGTATCTTTGAAGTACGTACTACACCATTGGAATTTTATTGTGCTTTTATCTTCACATATATGGACTATCTACAACTCGGACTGATTAACTCCTGAGGACTGTACATACGCTTATCCATATACCAGTGAGACGTTATTATACATTTTATTGGACATTTTAACATTTTATCTCTACTATTGCATGGACTTTGTTTTATATATTTTTACATAATATATATATATATATATTTATATATTTTTATACTTTCTATCACTGTATAGTTTTTATATATTGTTAATTATTCATTTTATAGCGCAGTCCTTTATCCCCCTTTTTTTCTCCTCTCTGTTGTTACCAAGGGTTTTTTGAGGGATTCCCTTGTTAGGGTTGCTGCTTTCATTCACTGTTACTTAGCGCAGACTCCTTTTCTCCTCTTTCTTCCATTATATATTTTTACTGTTCATAAGAAAGTTCCATTATGGAAGTGGAAAAAACATATACACTAATAAGAAGCATACAGAATTAAAATAATATATATGTTTGTGTCCTATTTTAATCTACTTACTAAAAAGTTTTATTCTTCCAGCTAGATTTCACTATATGCTATATTAAATGGTAAACCACGATAACCGTCAATATATGCATTTGTTAGAGCAGGTAGAGACCTAGATAAAATGGTTGATAATAAATATTGAAATATTTATTGGAAAAAAACACTTTGTAACTTTAATCAGAAAAAAATAAATAAAATCTAAAGCCATGACATCATTACCTTAAAGGGACCATGTCATCTAGGCAACCCCAATGCTGTTTGAACTCGCAGAGATGACATGGACCAATGGGAACTCTTTTGCTTGTTTAAGCCTCCATTCTTTGCCATGGTTTCTGTTTCTGTTTGGATCCTCATTTAGTGCGCCTGGTAATTCCCTTGTGATTTCCTGTGTTTGACCTCGGCTTCGTATATGAATTGTGATTTCTGGTATCCTGAACCCGGCTTCTTATTTAACTCGTGATTTCTGGTATCCTGACCCCAGCTTCGTATATGACGTGATTTCTGGTATCATGATTCCGGCTTTGTCTTGACTTCTTATTGTATTAATACGTTAAGTCCAGCCATTCTAAGGCTTGGTAATACACCTTTTGGATCCACCTCTTGTGTGTTTCCTCTTTCCTGCGTGTTGGGGTATGACTCCTGTGACACCTAGATACCCACCCAGATACACACTGGAACCCCAGGACCCCCTGTGCCCATGGGCCCAGACCTACAAGGCACATTGAGAGGGGGTTTCTCCAGGAAGAGGGACCGACCAGGGGAATGAGAAGGTGCTGCTGATAAGTTACACTAACTATAACGATTGGTTATATAAAGGTAAGAGTAAGTTGGGGTGAAGGGATCCAAACACTTGGAGGGAGGGCGGTATGGGGTTGTGTGGGTTTTTTTTTTTTTTTGCAGGCTTATGCAATAGATATTACTCCAGTCATACCTGAGACTTACATTATAAATACACATTAGTAGGACTCTTCACAGGTGCGTCAAAAGTATTAAAAGCTTCTTTAAAAGTGGAACTTATTAGTTAACGATTGTTTTGGGGTGTTCATCTTTGTGTCTGAAATTGTTCTAACATATCTCTACAAAGCTATACCTTTGCATGTTAATGCAACCTATACTTCCATTATTTCAAGCTCCTAATACCTTATCTATGGTACCACTTTCTTTGCTCTTCGGCAGTATGGTTTGGACAATTTTTTCTATTTGATCTGCATATTTGACCACCCTGATAGGGACTGTCCATCGGTGCTTACCCACAACCCCCACAGGTTTCCTGCCACTGACCTGCAATTGGGCGCTAGGGGCTACTAAAAACCATCTAGGGGTAAATAAATTACCCCTTTATTTACAGTTGCCTAGGTGACAATTACTCTCTTCACTTTTCACATCTTTTCCCTATTTTCCTATCGCTCCAGTTTCACATAATATTCCTTCCTTCTCTGACACTGTCCTTCCTACCTTTGACATACCATCTCAGCTTCTCTCAACTCACACTTTTTGCTCCCTTCACCCTTGGGCTGGCATACCAGGGTGTACGGGAGTGACTGGAGGATAGTAGAGTTTCTCTCCCTCTCTTTCTCCCTCTTTCTCTCTGGTGCACTTCTACTTCTGTTACCTATCTCCTTCTCATGATAAGGGCAACACACCATGGTCTCTCGCTGTATTCCATTAATACAATAGGGCTTAACTTCCCTCAACAGTGCGCAATAGCGTGCAAGAGCACTAAGAAGGATACAGACTGAAGATCTCTATTGCCTCCTCCCAAGAAACTAATTTCATAGCAAAAAAAGCACCTAGATTCTCAAGTTTTTTTGCTAATAACCCCGACTTCAAAACTAAAAGAGTCACAATTATATTCTCATTGGAGATCCCATTGCAGAAAGAGGCAGTACCTCTTTCTAAAAGGCACAATTCATAATACCCGGTTCACATTTGTTAACATATATCTGCCAACAAGGGTTAAAAACCCTTTCTGGCAGCTACCTTGAAAGCCATTGACTCCTTTGGTGAAGGTTCCCTCATACTAGTAAGAGATTTCAATGAATCATTTGATCCCAGACTCGACACCTCCCTGGGTACCACAATCCTCCTGGGCAATATACTTAGAAACATGAATGCCCCTTTACAAGAATACCAACTATCTAATTGCTGGTGCATACTCCATACTGCCAAAAAAAACCTACACCTTCTTCTCTCTGCCCCACACTTCCTACTCATGGATCAATTACTTCCTCATTCAACATCAACAATGAGATGACCCATGCTCTGCCTTTATAGCACCAATGACCCAATGACCTGGTCTGATCATGCACTGGTCCTCACTCCAAAATGTTCCCGACACCATGCCAAAAGCAATGGATTTGGAAATTAAATGAAACACTTTTAGATGACCCACAATTTAAGGTGGATGTCCAAACCCATATAGAACAATTCTTCCTCACCAATGTATTGCCAGACATACCTTCAGAGAACATTTGGAAAGCTCTCAAGTGTGCCACTTGGGGCCTCCTGACTAAGCATGACACCCAGCGAAAAAAAGCAATGCTCACAGGAAATAACTAATCTTTTAGCAAAGATTACTAGGTTTGAGACACAAAATTAATTTTAATATAGACAAAGACATATAGGCAAAGACACCTACACAGAGCTCGTGGCAGCTCGTGTGGACCTTAACTCACGCCTCACATGCAAGCTTGCTTTCCAATTCCATCTAATTAAGAAGTCATTCAACAAATATGGAAACAAGAGTGTCACAATTAAATCCATTGCAGAGTGGTTCTGGCAGTATTATGATAAATTATACAATTTACCTGAACCTATGAAAGGGAATACAGAAGTAGAACCAGACAGAGTTACCCACCAACAAGAATACCTTCACTTGCACCACAAATCTAAACTCAACGAGGCCATATGTTCCTTGAAAGAACCAATCACTATAAAAGAACTTTCGTTGGCTCTCAAACTGGCCAGAAATGGAAAAAGCCCAGGTCCTGATGCCCTTACCATCAAATCCTACCAAATCATCTTTCATGTGTTTGCCCCATGTTTACTCACTATGCTTAATAAGATTAAAGAAGGGGGATCCCTAGACCCCAAAACATTACTGGTCCACATAGTGACACTCTCAAAAGAGAGAAGGACCCCACTACATGCCCCAGCTACAGACTGATCTCCCTGTTGAACGTTGATTTGAAACTCTTTGTGAAGATCCTAGCTCTCTGCATCCAATCCCTGTTGCCTGGCCTGGTGCACCTGGGTCAAATGGGGTTTTCTAGAACTAGAGAGGCAAGGGACATAACCCGCCAAGGTGACCAACTTCCTCTAAAAAAGCTACTGGTTTCAACAGATGCGGAGAAGGAGTTCGACAGGGCAGATTCGTCTTTTTTGTTCCAAACTTTACAACTGGGATTTTGACTTAAGATGATGGCATGGCTCAGCTTACTATACTCTTCCCCATCAGCCAGAGTCTATGTGAACAGCACCTTCTCCCAACCATTCAAGATTTGAAACGACACTCGCCAGGGGTGACCTCTCACCCCTACTATTTCTCCTCAGCTTTTTGTAAATGTGGTCAGAGCCAATTCCATTATAGCAGGCATTGGGTAAGGGTGAGAGGTGAGGTCAGTCTATGCAACCTTAGGTTTGCAATACAGGACCCTGAGCCCTCTCTCCCCGCCGTAAGGGAATTTGAACAGTATGGATATCTCGTGAACCTAAAAATTAATTACACAAAATCGGGGCATCAGGAGTAATTGAGTCTTGACAGCCTCTCTCAAAGAATGGTTTTCATTCAAATGGTGTAAGGGGGCAATTAAATATCTTGGGGTATGGATTACCGTGGACCTCCCCTGTATTTTTTACTTCAACTTCCCAACTCTCCGGCACTGGTAGAAAATAATTTTACAACTGTTTTAATTTTATGAAGTGATTCAGAAGCAGACAGAGATTTTGGATGAACCATAATTCAAACCAAATGCACAAGTCTAAAAATCAGTAATAGCTTTCAACATATGCTTGCTTATGCAATAGCTTGATTAACAAAATGGTAACTTAAAGTTATTGGCCGATGCATAAAAATATGATGTACATTGGTTGGGTGAAACACATGACTGGAAAATTAACTTAAATGCATTATTTAAGAAGGATGGAAAAACTGAAAAAGGGAATGGTGTGTTTTAATATCAATCCAATTTAATTCAGCATTACAGAAATGGCATATTATGGTACAATGAATAATGGAATGTTTTATAGGAAGAAATTTAAATAAGAGAAAACATGGGCACTACATTATCGGAAGGAATATGCTACAAATCCCCAAACATTAATATTTATGAGGAAGATCACTGTTATCATAAACTGAAAAACTGCACATCTGTTTAAGGATTTAATCATCAGGATTTGCATTACTTAGGTATTAATTTGGATATAGTAAATAGCAGTTTGGCTAGGGGAAACAGGTTTTTGAATCTCTGCTAGAGACACCTTCATTTCTCTATTAGAACAACTACAACTTGTTGAATTTGTTCTGTGAGTAGGACCATTACCTTCAGGCTTTTTTTTTTCCAGAGAAAATACAGTGTTTACATTACAGCCTAGTGATAACTTCACTGGCCACTCCTTAGATGGCTGTTAGAGATCCTTCCTGGGTCATGGCTGCCTACAATGCATCCAAACATTGAGTGTCTCCCCCGTCTGCATACAGACACTGAACTTTCCTCATAGAGATTCATTGATTCAATTCCTCTCTATGAGGAGAGGCTGATTGGCCAGGGCTGTGTTTGAATTGTGCTGGCTCTGCCCCTGATCTGCCCCTGATGGGGAAGCATTGTGATTGGATCAGGTCACCATTTCTGATTATGTCAACAGACAGCTTATTTTTCTGAGGCAAACAGCATGCAGAGCTACATCTTCAGACTTGAATACAAGTAAGATTTTGCTATATTTATGGAGGCATGAGGAGCCCCGGTGGGCTAGATGGTGGTTTTAACACTATTGCGTCAGGAATACATGTTTGTGTTCCTGACACTATAGTGTTCCTTTAAATTCAAGCTAAAATGATACAGCTGAACATGTTCTATAACTTATTAATTGCCAAACCTCTATTTTTATCTTTTGAACATCAGAATGCTTTTTGGCATAACAGGATAACTCAGATAACTAGGATTACAGTTAATATATACATTATTAACAAAATTTTCATCCAAATAGAAATATGATTGCAACTTTGGAGTACATACCAGGTTTTTAGTTTTTTTGGCTTTTTGTAGCAGAATTTTATCTTTAACCCCTTAAGGACGGAGCCAAATGTACACGTTGTGAACGAAACAAAATGTAAACAAAACCTGGCAATTGCACTACATGTCTGTCCAACCGTAATTCACCTCTTTCATATTAAATGCACCCACCCTTATTATATATCATTTTATTCAGGGGAAACAGGGCTTTCATTTAATATCAAATATTTAGCTATGAAACATAATTTAATATGAAAGAAATGGGATAAAATAAGATTTTTTTTTATTTTTTTAGTTCTACATGACATTTTAACTGTCCATGTCAAAATACTGTTTGCTTTTACTGCAATATAATACACATATTTGTATTCAGCGATGTCTCGCGTGTAAAACAGTACCCCCAATGTACAGGTTTTATAGCGTTTTGGGAAGTTACAGGGTCAAATATAGCACGTTACATTTGAAATTGAAATTCACCAGATTGATTACGTTGCCTTTGGGACTTTATAGTAGCCCAGGAATGAAATTTACACCCATAATGGCATACCATTTGCAATAGTAGACAACCCAAGGTATTGCAAATGGGGTATGTCCAGTTTTTTTTAGTAGCCATTTGGTCACAAACACTGGCCAAAGTTAGCGTTAGTATTTGTTTGTGTGTGAAAAATGCAAAAAACGCCAATTTTGGCCAGTGCTTGTGACTAAGTGGCTACTAAAAAAGACTGGACATACCCATTTGCAATACCTTGGGTTGTCTTCTATTGCAAATGGTATGCCATCATAGGGGTAATTTTCATTCTTGGGCTACCATAGGGTCTCAAAGGCAACGTACCCAATCTGGCGAATTTTTATGTGAAAAAAATGAAACACAAGCCTTATATTTGACGCTGTAACTTTTGAAAACACCATAAAACCTGTACATGAGGGGTACTGTTGTACTCGGGAGACTTCGCTGAACACAAATATTTGTGTTTCAAAACAGTAAACAGTATCGCAGGAATAATATCGTCCGTGTAAGTGCTGTTTGTGCGTGAAAAATGCAAAAAATGTCACTTTTACTGGCGATATCATCGTTGTAATACATTTTACTGTTTTGAAACACTAATATTTGTGTTCAGCGAAGTCCCCCGAGTAGAACAGTACCCCCCATGTACAGGTTTTATGGTGTCTTGGAAAGTTATAGGGTTAAATATAGTGCTAGCAAATTAAATTCCCTTTACTTTCGGCATGGGTTGTCAGGCAGGTCCCGCTAATTGTAATTAATTAAGATACCCAATTACGTAAAATTATTACATAAATATATATGTAGCATTAATATATGTATATATATATATACGTATGTGAATATATATGTATATATATATATATATAATTTTTAAAAATATTTTTATTTCTATATAGGTATATATATAGTGATATATACGTATATATTTATGTATATAGATATATATATTATTTTGTTCTACGTGTATTTTGATATAAATATATATATATTAATATCACAAAACAGTTAGAACGAAATAACACACATCTATATATTTTTTTATTATTTTTTTTATTATTATTATTTTTTTTTTTACGTATTTACATATTTAATTTTTTTATATTATATATAAATATATATATAACAATAATTATATATATATTTAATCAGTATCAGTCTACGTGTAATTTTATATTTATATATATATATATATATATATATATATAATTATATATATATATTAATAGTAAAATACACCTATACAGTGTACGTGTGTGGATGTATATGTGTATTTATATATATATATATATATGATCTAAGTATATATTATTATTTTTTTACACTTTTAACTTTTATTTCTAGCCAGCAGGAGGACCACCTGTCATTACAGGCAGCCCCCCTTCTGGCAATGCTGCAGCCAGCTATCCCGGCCATGTGATTGTTAGGTCCTCGCAAGGACCTCACTCTCACATGGCTGGGGGGGCTTCCAGGGGGTCGGATGTGCTGCGGGGAGCTCCCTGGGAGTCCCCCCAACCGCGATCGCCGGCGTGGGATCGCCGGCGACCGGGTAAGTAATGAAAGACCGGAGGGCGTACTATTACGCCCGGCGGTGTTTAGAGCCGCCTAAAATAGGGTGTAATAGTACGCTATCCGGTCTTAAGGGGTTAATCAAAAACAGAAAGTTTGCAAGAGGTTGTTCTTGATGGACTTGAGTGTTTATTTCAACTTATTAGCATGTAACCAAACTGTTGGGAAAAATAAATTAAACCAGGAAAATATATCAACTCCAAGGCTAAACATGTTTTATACCTGAGTTCCTTTAATGGTTCATAAATAAATAATGTTTAAATGCTATGCCAGATACTTAAACGGGATGCATAACTTCCCAGGTCTTTTAATATTTTGTTGACTTATCCTTTATGTTTAACAAATATGTATTGGATTTGAGAAATACAATTTTATTAAATGTAGAAATCCGTAGTACTGTGTTGAGGCTCTGCACTTAAACTGAGAACCTTGTCTATCATTGTTATATGCTCTGGTATTTTCCCCTGGACGTCAGCATAGAGAGAACATATACAAAGGAGGAAAAACATAAACACTGTTATTGTTTCTTCTGCTGCTATTCAAAATGTGCCCTGGCTGTACAAGGACTGAACTAAATTATGATGTCAGTAGCCAGATCTTTACAATATACTGTTTAAGAAACAGCAAACACATAAAAATACAGTTCTACAATTGATAATGCTACTTAAAATCACCTTTCTCAGCAAACCAATATTGATTTCAGTTGGTCATATTGTGTTAAGCTCACCACTATTTACAGTACCCCCAATATTAGTGGGTCCTACACTAATTGTCATCTGTTCAAAAATGCTTATGGCCTCCCTGTGTGATTTCTATGTCACAAATTTGTCTCTTGCTCTCTCCTTAAGAGCCACACTCCATTCTCACCTCATCAGTTCTGCTACTTTCCCAGCTTGTTTGTTTGCTGTCCACCTTGCTGCCCACCTTGCTGCCCAATTGTGTTTTCTTTTTTTTCTTTTTTTATTCTTTTTTTCTCAAGAAAAACTATTCGGCACAGATTTAGAGAATGGCAAGTCATTGTCATCACATTAAAGGAGCACTATAGTGCCAGGAAAACAAACTTGTTTTCCTGGCACTATAGGGTCATAAGGGCCCCCCCCCCACCCTAAGGGCCCCCTTCCCACTGGGCTGAAGGGGTAAAAACCCCATAAGCCACTTACCTGTCTTCAGTGCCGGGCACCCTCTGTGCTGGGGAAC
Organism: Pelobates cultripes; assembly: GCA_933207985.1. Lineage (NCBI taxonomy): Eukaryota > Metazoa > Chordata > Amphibia > Anura > Pelobatidae > Pelobates > Pelobates cultripes. The sequence continues at coordinate 302,730,958 of OW240915.1, read as the reverse complement.
TCTCAACCCCCTGCCGACGTCATATCCGAATGCACATGCGTGGCAAGAGCCGCGCGCGCATTCAAACAGCACATATGATGTCCACAGTGAGAATCACGGAATTGCCTCTAGCGGCTGTCAGTGAGTCAGTGAGTCAGTGAAACTGCTATGTTTTCAGCTGCAGCGTTAAAACTAGAGGGACCTGGCACCCAGACCACTTCATTGAGCTGAAGTGGTCTGGGTGCCTATAGTGGTCCTTTAATCAGATGTGCAAACAGGAGAGAGTGTGGTGCTCATGTGTATGGTCTGAGGACAATATGCAATGAGGTTTTTTTTTTTTTTATTGTAGTGGTAAGAGAAGTTCTACAATGTATTATTGAAAGGTGTGTGCCCCATGGGGTTTGGAGAGAATCCACTGAAAGCAGGAGCCCTAATATGAGTGAACCACCCCAAGGGAGATATTAAGCTGTTCGGTGAAAATTGTGGGGATACTATGCATGTAGAAACCCTTGTAGCTATGGTTTGACTATATTACTATGGTGGTCATAGTTAGGTCACAGCACTGGTAGGCTGGGGAGGTCAGGTTGCTCGAGGTTTAAACTCCGGGATCCTCGCTGGATCTAAGTGAGACAGGCCTGTCTTGCTGGTCTCCACCTACCCTATTGTGTTTTTATACCCCACTTCCTCTAGACTGTAAGCTCGTTTAAGCAGGGTCCTCATCTACCTGTTGTTCATGTATCAATTTGTAATTGCCTCCTTTATTGTTGAATTTCCCCCCTTTCATAAAATTGTAAATAACTTTGGAATAAGTTGGCACTATCTAAATACCAATAATAATAATAATATTAATAATTCCAACGTGGAAGACAAATTAAATGGTGCTAGTTGTAAATGTGCTAACAGGTATTTAATTAATCTGTTGCAAGAGCATTGTGAATATATATAATACCAAATTCATGTGATAAAAACACAATACAAAAAAATGCAGTGTCAAAACAAAACAATTAAAATGAAAGTGCTTTGATGTATATCCTCCCAATTCATATATCTGCTCTATACCAAATGAAAATAATAATTAAAGTAACACTACTATCCATAACCTCCTCAAAACTTTACTTTCCCGTGGTCACCTCCAAAGGGGGATCTGAAGCTGGTGGGCAGGATGGGATGCTAGACCTTAAAGGTATCTGGCCATATAGTGGAACTTAATCCCCATATTTGTTTGCTGAGATAGGTGATTTTAAGTAGCCTTATAATTAATAAAACTGTATTTTTATGCGTGTGCTGTAACATAATCTGTATATTGTATACATTTTGGTGACTACATCAGCACTATTGCTAAGAAATGCATGTTCCTCGTGTGCTCCTAATTCCCTTTTTTTCTTTAGTAACCAAATATTTAACATATGTTTAAAAATTAAATGGAGCAGCACACGAACATTGTTCAACACAAGTTATAGGTGATTTTCAATGGAATTCGATAGTGTAATTTCCATTACATTTTCACTCTAAAGGCACTAACACTAAGAGGCTCATATACTATTTAATCAGAATCTTTTTTTACATTGATAATGATGTTTTGTTTATTTATTATAATTTTTTTTAAATAACACAAAATGTCTTTCCTATCATTATTATAAGGTAAAAGTCAACTTTACATTGACTTTTACCACAAGTGTTCCACTCCTATTAGTCTATTATATATTTGGCAGGGAAGTTGATGACATGCACATGAGCTTTACAATGCTACTTAATTTCTAAAACCATGCTGGCAACACTGGCTTGGAAAATTCCTCAATGATTTAGCTCCTTAGTAGAAATAATTCAATCTCCTGCAGGAAACAGGGCAAAGTTAGAACTATTCACATTACAATCCATCTTAAAACCTGGCTGCTGTCGAATTTGCAGCACTCTTAAAAGAAAATATTTGAAATCCTTTAAAACAAATGCAAAAATGTTATTTTGTGGAAATATATATATATAAATAAAATCCAGAAAATACCGTCACTCTTGGAATTTTCAAGTTTTCAATTTAATGTCAAATCCATGTCAGGACATGGACTTGACATTAAACTGAAGACTTGAAAACTCCCAGGGTGCTGGCATTTTTTAGATTTTCTATTTCATATTTTATCTGAACACCGGGTCTGAATATATTTTGTTGTAGGGCAAGAATCTCTGAACTGTTTATATATATATTTGTGTTAGAGTGATAGAGAGCAATATAGGAATAGGGTAATACAGAATGGAAAAATCCATTGAGGTGTGTTGCAACCGACAATGCTGGTAGGCCTGTAAAATAAAGAGGGCCCACCTAAGGTTAAAAAGAAAAGAAAAAGAGGTTATGATTGTGTAGTGGGAGTGGTGGGAGGGACATGCAAACCGCTAGAGCAAGAACGGTGTGGAGCAAGGTGAGGAATCCCTTTAAGTAGGGAAATCATGTCCCTCCAACAACTACAGACAAAATCCATAATATTTGTGTTCGGGGCAAAATAGCCATATAGAGTGATAGAGAGCAATACAGGAATAGCGTAATACAGAATGGAAAAATTGGTTGAGTTGTGTCCCGGAACCTACGATGCTGGTAGGTCAGTAAAATAAAGAGGGCAAAAGGAAAAATACTGTAAATAGTTAATACAGTCTACAATCAACATACATACTTATACCCAAAGCTATATGATAATCCTTGATGGAGTTCCAATACTAGTTGTGGAATGTACTGTGAATAAGTTGAGGACTTACAATGAACTAATGTTTAAATATGTGTAGTGGTATAATTCTGCTAGAAGCCATGGATGCCGCCCCTAAAGAGTGACCAGAATAATTGAATGGTTAAGGCCTGGTCTTCTTGATTAGTGTTCTGTCATAACTCATGAATGAGATATATTTGATGGTTGTGCGATATTTAATTTTAAGATGGCATAAAGCAGACCGTAGTAAAGAAAACATGGCAAATATGTCATTAATAAACTGCACTAATTTTTGGTCAGAGAATACGTAACCAGGAAGGCCGTAAATAAGCATGAATCTGAATTGAAGGAAAAAGGGTTGAAAGGATACGTAGGTTGGACCATGCATGGGTCCAACATAAATAGTCACGTCTCTTGTTGGCCCATGCATATTGTTTCATAAGTGGGACTGGGTAACAGTGGGGCAAGTAAGCAGAGGGGGAGGGAAGAGGAAAGGTTTGACTAGTCCTGATCTAGTGCAGCCTAACAGCTTTGCCCATTTAAGTGAAGATGTTGAGAGCATTAGCTCAGGAGTACCTGTACTGCAGGAAGCTGTTCCTTCTAACAGCTGTGGGAACAACCCCACTAGTACGGGTGGGGTTGAGAGGGTAAGGAAGTCTAGACAGGTTGTGGTGGTAGGGGACTCTATTATTAAGAGAGTAGATAGGGTAATCTGCCACTCTGATCAAGTCAACCGGACAGTTTGCTGTCTCCCAGCTGCTCGGGTCTGGCATGTTGCCGACAGAGTGGAGGGATTATTGGGAGGGGCTGGGGATGACCCAGCTGTCATGGTCCATATTGGTACCAATGACAAAGTCAGAGGAAAATGGAAGGTCCTAAAGAGTGCGTTCAGGGATCTAGGAGGTAAGCTAAAGAAAAGGACTTCCAAGGTAATATTTTCAGAAATATTACCTGTGCCGCGCTCTGGCACAAAGGCAGTGGGAGATGAGAGAGGTCAATGCGTGGCTGAAGTCTTGGTGCAGGAAAGAGGGTTTGGGGTTTTTAGAGCACTGGGCCGATTTTGCGCTTGGGTACAACCTGTATAGTCTTGATGGATTGCACCTAAACGGAAGAGGGTCTGCTGTGCTGGGGGATAGGATGGCTAGAAGGTTGGAGGAGATTTTAAACTAGTAGTAGGGGGGGAGGGTCAAAGCAATCTAGAAAATGGAGATAGGATAGAAATGGGATGGGCTTTAGCTCAGAACAAAGGAGGTGGAGATAGGGGAGGGGAAAGCTCAGAACAGAGGAGGTATGTAATATTGATAATTCACTAAAAGTACAAATGACTCATGGTAATATTAAATGTATGTTTACTAATGCAAGGAGCCTATATAACAAAATGGGTGAACAAGAGGCAATAGCATACACTAAACAATATGATATAATAGGAATAACAGAAACATGGTGGGATGAGACACATTACTGGGCAGTTAACTTAAATGGGTACACATTATTTAGGAAGGATAGGAAAAACAAGAAGGGTAGTGTGGTATGTTTGTATGTCAACCATGAGTTAAAGTCAAATCTTAGGCATGTGGAGTGTGATGAGGAAAATGTGGAAGCTTTATGGGTAGATATCTGCTTGGGGCAAACAAAGGGAAATAAATTATTGGTTGGGATTAGTGATGTCGCGAACCCAAAATTTTCGGTTCGCGAACGGCGAACGCGAACTTCCGCAAATGTTCGCGAACCGGCGAACCGCCCGAAACGCCATTGACTTCAATGGGGAGGCGAATTTTAAAACACACAGGGACTCTTTCTGGCCACAATAGGGATGGAAAAGTTGTTTCAAGGGGACTAACACCTGGACTGTGGCATGCCGGAGGGGGATCCATGGCAAAACTCCCATGGAAAATTACACAGTTGATACAGAGTCTGGTTTTAATCCATAAAGGGCAGAAATCACCTAACATTCCTAAATCACAATCAATATGGATTGACACCTGACATATGACATATTGACACCTTGACATATGGATTGACACCTGTCCTCAGAGCCCCTGATGCACACGGACACAGAGCAGAATAGAGACTGGTCCCCCTACATAGGGTCACTTGGCAGATATGGATTGACACCTGTCCTAAGGATCCCTGATACACACTGACACAGAGCAGAATAGGGACTGTTCCCCCTACATCGGGTCACTTGGCAGATATGGATTGACACCTGTCCTAAGGTTCCCTGGTACACACTGACACAGAGCAGAATAGGGACTGGTCCCCCTACATCGGGTCACTTGGCAGATATGGATTGACACCTTGTTACAAACTGCTATTTGTAACGGCCCTTTAAATGGCAAATTGCCCTGCTTCCCTGGGTTGTGGAGAAGCCTATTTGCCAGCCTCCTCCCGCATGACTATGGCCCCTGGGAGATTGTGAAAATGTATGCACTTTTATTTGGTGTGTATGGCCCTTTAAGACTGTCGGTGGGCATATTGGGGCTTATGGACTCTTTATGTGACTGGTGCTGGCCCTTTAAACACCTTTTTTGGGACATCAGGAAGATTGGGACACTGCCCCTTTAAGGCCGTGTCCCCAGACTTGTTGGGGACACGGCCCCTTTAAGACGGTGTCCCCTGTGTCCCCAGACCTGGTGCAAACCCTTTGTGCCTGCCTTGCTATTTCCCACTTGGTTCAGTAAATGGGAAATTATTTCAGCTGCAGAGACTAAGTCCCATTCGCGATGGGACTTAGTCTTTTTTTCAGCCGTTTTTTCAGCCTTATTTCAGCTGCAGAGACTAAGTCCCATTCGGCGATGGGACTTAGTCTTTTTTTCAGCCGTTTTTTTCAGCCTTATTTCAGCTGCAGAGACTAAGTCCCATTCGGCGATGGGACTTAGTCTTTTTTTCAGCCGTTTTTTTCAGCCTTATTTCAGCTGCAGAGACTAAGTCCCATTCGGCGATGGGACTTAGTCGTTTTTTCAGCCTGAAATAGACCGACCTCACAGCCCAAATCTATGGAACTGTTTTGGGCAGGAAAATGTGCTTGCGGTCGGTCATAAAGGGACCTCCAGCTAACTTTTTAACCCCTGATGGATTTGGCTGATTTTTGGTTATGTTTATGTTTTAAGTGTGCTGATTCCAAATATGTAATTATGAAGATGGGATGTGTAGTTTTAAAGTTACAGGGTATGGCTAAAAACTGTATTTTTACTGCCTGTGTTTAATTATGTTAATCTCTTCCCAAACGTCATTTCGTTCAAAGTGGAGAGAATGTTAAAAAATATATTTTTGTTCTGAGTGTGAGAAATGCTTTTCAGCCGCTTCTAATCTTAAGCATCATTTGAGGAGCCACAGGAGAGAAACCTTATTTGTGGTGTGTTTAGTATTGTTCTGATCAGTTTAATACCTTCCGCGTCTCCTATCAGTGGACGTGTATATGGCAGCCATTTTAGGAACCGTACACCTGGGACCCGAGCAAGGTCACCTCGTTCAACAGGCTTGCAGCGTATCCTCCAGGAAGAAGAGCCTGAACCCTTACCGGCTGCACGTGTCTTACCTGTACATGGAAAGCTGCTCTGGTTCCTTGATGAGCCAGTTGCCCGTGAGTTAACATGTCCCGTGGAGAAGCACTCTGTCCTGTAAAGCCTCACCAAAAAAAAGGAGTGGTGTGTTTAGCATTGTTCTGATCAGTTTAATACCTTCCGCGTCTCCTATCAGTGGACGTGTACACGGCATTGATTTTTGTAACAGGGAGATGGAAGAAGAGGCTTGGTCGGTCCTCTTACTGCAAATTTGGGGCACTGCGCGGTCAAGCTAGTGTGACACCAGATAGGAGTGGTGTGTTTAGTACTATTTTTATCAGTTTAATACCTTCCGCGTCTCCTATCAGTGGACGTGTACACAGCATTGATTTTGCAACAGGGAGATGGAAGAGGCTTGGTCGGTCCTCTTAATTCAAATTTGGGGCACTGCGCGGTCAAGCTAATGTGCCACCAGATAGGAGTGGTGTGTTTAGTATTGTTCTGATCAGTTTAATACCTTCCGCGTCTCCTATCAGTGGTCGTGTACACGGCATTGATTTTGGTAACAGGGAGATGGAAGAAGAGGCTTGGTCGGTCCTCTTACTGCAAATTTGGGGCACTGCGCGGTCAAGCTAATGTGACACCAGATAGGAGTGGTGTGT
>OW240915.1:302680171-302724024 GCA_933207985.1 Pelobates cultripes | reverse complement strand
GGGTAAATCGTTAATTATTGGAGATTTTAATTACCCGGATATAAATTGGGATAGAGGGACTAGTACTTCAGTAAGGGGAATCCAGTTTTTGAATGTGTTAAATGACACCTTTATGTCACAACTGGTACAAGCACCAGCTAGAAAGGATGCTTGTCTGGATCTCGTTATAACAAACAATGTTGATCTTTTAACCAACATTCAAGTAGGGGAGCATTTGGGAAATAGTGATCACAATATGGTAACTTTTTAAATAAACTCCAAAAGCATGTGGGGTATATTAAAACGTATAATTTAAAAAAAGCCAATTTTGATAAGATTAGGGCAGCTCTACAACATATCAACTGGCATAAACTCCTTAGTGATAAAAACACTGTGGAAAAATGGAAACTATTCAAACAAATATTAGAAAGGTACATTTCACAGTATGTACCATTGGGTAATAAATATAAAATAAACAAATTAAAACCAATATGGCTTAGTAGAGAAGTAAAACAAGAGATTAAAAATAAGTAAAGGGCATTTAAAGCATTAAATCGGACAAATCAGAGGCATCCAATATAAGATATAAGGAAGGCAATAATACTTGCAAAAAGGCAATTAAAGTGGCTAAACTAGAAAATGAGAATGCAAAACCAACCCCCAAATTTTTTTCAATTACATCAATTCTAAAAAAACAAAAAATGAAATTTTAGGTACACTGAAAACAGAGATGGGTATGTTAGTTAATGAAGACCAGGAAAAGGCAGAAATTTTAAATAACTATTTTTCTTCAGTATATATTAATGAGGATCCTATGGCAAGAGATAAGCAGATGATTACTGCAACAAACTTACAGATAACTTGTGATTGGATAAGTCGAGACAAGGTGCTACAGCTATTAAAGAAAATTAATGTAAATAAATCTCCGGGGCCTGACGGTATTCACCGACGAGTACTTAAGGAGCTAAGTGGGGAAATAAGTGAACCTCTGTATTTAATTTTTCAAGATTCTTCTTTTTCAGGTATTGTACCGGAGGATTGGTGGAAGGCAGATGTTGTTCCTATATTTAAAAAGGGTTCAAAATCCTTGCCTGGAAATTATAGACCTGTGAGCTTAACTTCTGTGACTGGGAAATTATTTGAATGGCTATTAAGGGATAATATTCAGGAATTCATTGGGAAGAACTGTGTTATTAGCAATAATCAGCATGGTTTTATGAAACATAGGTCATGTCAAACTAACCTAATTGCATTCTACGAAGAAGTAAGTAGAAGTATAGATCAGGGTGTTGCAGTGGATGTGATCTACTTGGATTTTGCCAAGGCATTTGATACGGTTCCTCACAATAGGTTAGTCTTCAAACTAAAAGAAATTGGTCTAGATGAATATTCTTGTTCTTGGGTAGAACATTGGCTTAAGGATAGAGTACAACGAGTTGTCATTAATGGTAAATTTTCAAGCAGGCCAAAAGTGGTAAGTGGTGTCTCTCAGGGTTCTGTTTTGGGACTGCTTCTATTTAACATATTTATAAATGATCTTGAAATGGGCATTGAAAGCCATGTATCAGTGTTTGCAGATGACACAAAACTTTGTAAAGTAATAAAATGTGAGCAGGATATTGCCTTGCTGCAGAGGGATTTGGCAGACGAAATTTAACTTAGAGAAATGCAGTTATGCACTTCGGGGTTAAGAATGCACAAGCAATTTACATTCTAAATGGTAGTGAACTAGGGATAACCACACACGAGAAGGATTTGGGAATTGTTATAGACAACAAATTAGGCAGCAATATGTAATGTCAATCTGCCGTTGCTAAGGCCAGTAAGGTTTTGTCATGTATAAATAGGGACATAAATTCTCGAGATGAAAATATAATTTTGCCTCTTTATAAATCGCTGGTAAGACCACACCTTGAATATGCTGTGCAATTTTGGGCACCTGTTATAAAGAAAGATATCATGGCACTAGAAAAAGTGCAGAGACAAGCTACAAAATTGATAAAAGGAATGGAGCATTTTAGTTATGAAGAAAGGTTAAAAAATGTAAATCTCTTTAGTTTCGAAAAACAGTGCCTGAGAGGGGATATGATAACATTATACAAATATATTCGGCGCCCGTACAAACCATTATCTGGAAATCTATTAATAAACAGGGCTATACATAGGATGGGAGGTCACACATTTAGGCTGGAAGAAAGGAGATTTCATCTGAGGCAAAGAAAAGGTTTTTTTACAGTAAGAGCAATAAGGATATGGAATTCTTTGCCTGAATAGGTGGTTTTGTCAGAGTCTATACAGATGTTTAAACTGCAGTTGGATAAATACTTGCAAAAACATAACATACAGGGATATAATTTCTAATTAGTGTGGTAATAGCTGCTTGATCCAAGGAGACATCTGACTGCTATTTTGGGGTCAAGAAGGAATTTTTTGCCTTCTTTTGGATCAATAGCAGAAACATATGTGAGGAAGGCTGAACTTGATGGACGCAAGTCTCTTTTCAGCTATGTAACTATGTAAGGGAGGAAAACATGAAGGTTAAGATGCATGTCCCGATTGGAGTGATAAGGCTGGGTGATACCTGGTCTGCTGAACTAACCTGTCGTGATAAACATAGAGGCAATGAAGGACCACTTATCTGTGACCTAAAATTAGTAATGAGCAGAGAGACTTAGGTAATCAATAGGAGACGACTAAGGGTCCAACTTGAAATACCTTATAACATGGAGGAAGAATACCGTGTACATTGATAATCTAAAAATCTGCCATACACAGGAGTCATATGCTGACTAAGGTAATTGTTATAAACATCTAAGAGACTAACCAATATTAACCTTGCAAATCAAACTGAGGGGTTAATACACTAGCTGACTGGGGGAACGCTGTAAACAAGATTAGGATAAAACAGAACAAAGAACGTGGATAATCCAAAAAAATGGAGTCCACGGTGTGTCAAGAGAACCCTATAGGGGGTAACCCTTAGAGATAAGTATAAAGTACTAAGAATGATCCCTGGCTAAAAAGCGCCATAGGAACACAGAAAAGAGTTCTCTGGGTATGTGATTACATGAAAAGTAAAAATAGAAATAAAAAGTCTCTTTATTATAGGGTATAAATTCCCCCCAAAAAATAAATAAATAAATAAAACTTAATAAAAACTAACACACACTAAAGAGAGCAAGGTAAAGGGGGAGACAGAAATAAAGTGATACTAAAAAGTGTCACAGCAAGAAGAAATCTTGGTATACAATCTCTCCCCTAAAGATATGTAGCGATTTGGGTAGAAACTATCCTGTATAACAGAGTATAGCAGTTGCCGAATATCTGCCTACAATGCTAAATATGGATACATAGTATCTCCTCAATTAGCTATAGCTGGTAAGCATAAGAGATCAGCGAAGTGAACTGGACTGTCTGTTAACCAGGATTTATGATAGAGGACACTAATATAGCCTATGCTGAAAAAGGGATTCCACTAAAAATCCACTGTTAGGAACGCTAAGGCTATCCTGAAATAGAGGAGTCCATCTGAAGAAACTACCCACCATTCTAGATGAATATCTTATAAAGTCCCAATCATTGCTCTCTAACCCCTAAAGTGCTTAAATTAAGTGCTGATTAGGATAAGCAATTAGAATAACTAGATGGCATATATGTGATTAACAGTATATAACATGAACTTAACCTATTAGTATTGAGACATAGATAAAAATTCTAATAATGATGAACCTCTTGAAAGTATGCAAATTGTGAACCTGTCACATAACGACACTTGTTGATGGATACGTGAGCCGAAGATGTTACCTGAAAAATTAATGGATAGCCCAGAGACAGATTAGTGGTGAAACGTAGATAAGTGATAAACATGGCAATGGTCAAGTTGATAAAAACCAACATATATATGGGAAGATTAACAGGGAGTAGAATAGGTGGAGAAAACTGAACAGTAGCAATATTGTATAAGCAGAAACTGTATGTAACTAGGTGCAGTATCAGCAAGAATATATGATGAATAGTATTTACATAGACCATAACAATGGACAGATATCTTCAGTAGAATTGTAATTGAGCTAACAAGTGTATTGGAAGCCAACCACCAACAACCCCTAATTAGAATAACTAAACAAAAGTAACCTGCTTTAGCAGATGAGCCCCATGAGGCTACACATGATGTATGTACAGAAAATGTATGTACAGGTTAATATTGTATTTCTTTACCCTTTGTATCGACCTAAGAATGAGAATGACCTAAAATAATATAGCCAGTTGCGACCCCTGCTATGTAGGGGAGACAAATTGAATTTCGTGGTACTTTGTAGAAAGAGTTAAATAAGCTGTGGTTGGCCATCCATAGGCTTCCATGAGAATGAGGAGGAGTGGCTTAAATTGATGATTACATGTTATTATAACAATTTATCACCATGAAACTGATAAGCGTGGTATCGCAACTTGTCTGTATGCTAATTCCCTTATAGATATAAAGCTTCTGGAAAAAGGACAGATAGCACGTCAGAAAGCAGACAGCCAATTGAATATCTTGAACATACCATAACACGTGTTTAATATTGACTTATGTAATGTATGCTCGAATGCGTAAGGATGTAAAGGTGAACCAGAGTGAGGCCTTGAGTATGAAAACGTGAATGAAAGGTAATGTTGAATTATTATTATTTTTTTTTGCTAATGGCTTCTATCTAAATGGTATTGTAATAATTGACATTGTTGACTGGTAACCCAATGCAACTGAATGTACCTAATATGTATCCAGATTTAGGATAAGGAGCCTAACCTTAGTAATGAATGATATACACCAAGTCGAGAATTTAGGTAATGTACTATACCGAACTAGTGATAGCGTCTCATCACTAGTTAAGTGTCCAAGACCCGGGCTACCCTGAATATAGAAACATATACAAGCAACAGTATTCCTATTAGAAATGGTAGTAAAATAGGTGCAAAGAACATAGAACATACTGTTTTGACCCAAGTGAGCATTAGAGACATAATGAGTGAAATCTTCATGTAGAAATCATGTTTATTTAAGTGAACATATAAGAAGAATGACGAGTCATGCAATGGATAGGGACATTGCGACTCTAAACGAATGAGGGGGCCCCTACAGGAAGGATAATTCCTAGCGTTGGGAAAATGTATTGCACATCATATAAGAGAACAATATTACATGACCTTCCAGCATAAACCCGGTGTGAGGTAGTATAGAATTGAGAGTGTAAGTGATTTCTGAAACCGATATTTATTTATAGGATAGGCATACATCAGAAGTGAGAGGCATAGTTAATTAAACTTAATGCAAAATTACAGTATGAATGGCTGTAACAACTCTGAATTGCAAATCTTGCAAACAGATTAGAAAACCAAAATCGTTCGGTTGTTTGAACCAAACCGACAGGCACATGCAGTAGTAAAACGCTGCAAAATAAAAATTAAACAACATTGTCCGGGAGTTTAACCGAACTGATAGTAACACAAAATGCAATAAGAAAGAAGTATGTGAAACTGAAAGCACTTGAAATAGAACTAAACCATGATGACACCTTGAGACTGATACTATGGCGCAACAGTTAGGTCAGTATCTTTCGGTTTGGCATGGTTCCAGTTCACTTCCACTGGAGCTGCCATGGAGGGCTGAAGAGTGGATGATCCTGAAAACAGAGAGCATTGGTCCGGTAGAAAACAGCAGGTACCAGGTGAACCATGTAGAGAAACAGGTAAGTTGCAAGATGGCGACCTGCATGTGACCCAGAAGTAGTCACATGCAAATCGCTAGAACAAGAACGGCGTCGAGCAGGGTAAGGAGTCCCTCTAAGTAGGGTAAAGGAAATCATGTCCCTCCCACAACTACAGACAAATGCCTTAATACATATATACATATACATTTTAGCTGTGTAACAGGATAAATAACAATTTCAGCCCATCAGAAATATTCCCCAGAGGAGGAACACAAAATCAAGTTTGCTTTTTTTCAGTTCATCCTTTCATACCACCAACTGTCCTTATTCAAAGATTCAGTCCAGAATTTGGTCCTTGTCCCACTGTCCTGTGTTGGTATACTGCTTTTGGAAAAACTAGTAATACGTCCCTTAATAATAGGTAAAAGAACACGATTTTGGTCTTTCATCTTCATGGTGCTTTTGGGAATACCAGAAATAAGTCACAGAAAGTAAGGACCTTTTGGGCTAAAGAACATGACACTTTGGCCTTTCATCTTCATTACCATTATTCTATATCATTTATTCTTGACCAGACCATATGACATGCATATCCCAGCTATCCAATATTGCAGCGCATCCTGACTTACTCTACATAACATCCACTTTAAACCTTCCCTATAAATGTTTTTCTTTTTTTTAAATTTATCAATTTTAATCTACATTTTCTCAATTGTTTCCATAATAGTAGTGAAGTTGATTGTGTACAGCAGGCCATTAAAATGTTGTATGTCTGTTCATAAAACAACTGTTCCTGTGTGATACAAAAGATAGGTACAGCTAAGTGTAGTTGTATGTTTGTTTTGTCTTTGTATATTCACATTGCCGAACAGCATCAAACATGAAGAACCTAAAAAAATAAAAATGTGCTCATATGTCTTTATATGTGCATATTAAATTAGAAGCATTTAAGAAAAGAATAGAGTGCTCATTAAAATGTAGCAGGATTTTTTTTCATGCAAGCATTTACAAAAAATAAATGTGGTAAGTTGAGTGGTAAGGCACTCATTCATCATCTACTACTGACTTCCTATTGAAGGTGGATACAATTGATCTGTTATTCATAACTGTTATGCTTTATATTCCACACATGGTTTGAGACGTGAACTCATTTTTTTTTTTAAAAATCCCTACTATTTATATTTAGAGGAGCTAGAGAAAAGATTGCCTTTTGATGATGCCCTAGGCAAGCAAAATTCTTTAAGGCTTTCTATTTCTCCACAACAGTCTTGACTTCTCAGTGGAAATCTTTGGAGATCTAGAGCAAACTGAAAGCTCAAACTGTCCTCCTTGTCTTTATTGTGGAATGTAATGTAACCACAATGGGGGGCGGGGGGGCCCTGATCTGACATCTCATTTCTTGCTGTGTACAAGATTTTATCCACAAAGTTTAACGAAGGTGTAACATGTTTCTCTACTTTAGTTATAATATTTAATTTTAGCCCATCAATATTGTTTTATTTTTTATACTGTATGTTTTGCAACTCATGCTTTTTTTTTTCATACGTGTCAAAAAGTGACCCACGGGGGTGGGCTGAATCGCCCAGCTGGCTGGTCGCAGGTCTGATGAGCTCCTGCTTGATCTTACTTATTGTGCTCCCATTAAGAGAAAATCTGACTAATCCCTTGACTAAACGCTACCAGTGCTACCACAATGACTTACTGCTCTGCTAGCGGAACTTACGTCTGGAAGCTGTGAAGCCCTGCGGGGAGATGGTGCACCGGGAGCTTGCGGCCTACTAAAGCAAGGGGTGGGGTGGACGGCTGCCGCCTCACTTACTTACCGATTGCCTGGTGCAGCTCCTTGATGGATCGTCTCGCAGGCCCTGTTTCCTCCCCTTTGGACTGGTGGGGGTTATATTGCATGTTTTTCTTAACGTTAATCATTCTCTGACCTGCACACTGTCTTGCATTCATTCTTACCCAAAAAATGTGTGCTAGTGTTCTACATGTCATGATTTATTACTTGTTGTTACTAAGCTTGCTGTCATGGCGTATCTAGCTCACCTGTTCACTACTGTAAATAAAGATTGACAAAAAAAAAGGGACCCAAAAATGACCCTGTATTGAATTACCAGCTTTTATTCTGAAAATGAAAATTGTTTTATATTCGCTCCATTTCACTTAAATTATTATTTTTTTTTTAAATAATTAAAATATTTTTATTTCTAGTCTAATGTCTGTGGTAATTGAAGATTATATTACAATTAGTAATTAGGAAATTATATTAAAATTAGTTTAATTTATTCCGAAATGTTCCCACCTGAAATAAAGAAAAATATTCTCCATCTACCAATCTCTATTTATTTTTTGTCTATTTTAAAATGGACACAAATATACAGTGTATGAATTGCTTTCAGGTTTAGACATTTTATAGAAAACCGACATATACTTGCCTTGATTTAATTCTTTTGGATAGACTTTTCAAATGATCACACTCTTGGTGACTTTTGTAGATAATCAAAGTTTTTGTTATAACAGATTGTGATAATTTAAAAAAGTTCTATAAAAAAATTAAATTGAGATTGACCTGTTCATGTCTACTTTATGACATCAGCTTCTATGCCAGTATTTTATACATTTTCTAAAATAATGCACTATTAGAGATATCATATAAACTTTTATTCCTCAATATTTATGTAAATTATATATGAATAGATGGAAAAATACAATGGTAGAAAGTAACATAATTTAAATTATTTTCAATCTGCATGTATAGAAAATAGATGATTTAGCCTGTGCTACCAATGCTTTCCTCTCTCTTTAATATAATTGTATATTTTTAAATTAAAAAACATGGTGAAAAAACATGGTTAGTGAATAATATTCACCTTTGTATCATTAACAAAATTGCACTGCAATAGTATAGTATAGTATAGGTCACATCTTTCAGATGTTCTAAATGGACAATAAAATTATCCATGGGATGCATTTTAAATGCAAATATAGAATACATCATCATTGATAACATTAAACTCAAAATAACTCTGTAAGTATATTGTATATGTTTAAAACATTAGATGAGTAGATATTAAAGCTTTTTTATTCAATCTTAAATATGCATTTTCTAAAGTCATTCAAGTCAAGATAGACAGCTGATGATAAATGGATAGATACATAGATAGATAGCTTGATAGATCGATGATAGATGAAATATAGATAGACAGATATTTTTATTGATTGATAGATCGATGATAGATGGATAGATAGATTGATATATTGATGATAGATAGATAGATGATATGTAGATACATAGATAGATAAATGCTAGATGGATTGATAGATTGATTAATTGATTTGATATATAGATAGATATATTAATTAATTGTCCAATAGATCAATGATAGATAGATAGTTGTCCAATAGATCAATGATAGATAGATAGATAGATAGATAGATAGATAGATAGATAGGTAGGATAGCTAGAAATAAAGATAGATAGGTAGATAGGTAGATAGATGATTGGTAGGTAAATAGATAGACAAATGACAGTTACATATTTTTTTTTCTTTTCAAAGTTAACAGAGAATTGTAGAAAATATCAGTATGTAACACAAGCATTTTATGTCTCAGTAAAATAGATCATAACATATTTATTCACTGTATTATCGTTATGATCTGTATTTTCCCTTTCTCCCCCTCATATATTCTTATAGCAGTTTTTTTTATTTTTTTTTAAGTTGAAGCGCACATCATTTCACATCTGATAAAATGTCTGGCAAATGGTGACTCCTGCACACTTGTGAAGGCATTACATTGATCACTAATGGACCTTCTTTCCATGCCTCCTACATACGAATTTTCCAGTAACTGCATATGTTCCTTGCAGTAAAATCCTTCTTGGAAAGCAAATACAAGTATTACATCTGATGCTGCTGAAAACCACTGTTTACATTGTAGGAAAATAATATCTGAGCCTAAATAACCTGGCGAATTAACAAGATAAAGGTCAATGAAATAACTTTAATGTGTGTTTAATGTGTTGTTGCCCTTACTATGCTAAGTGATAGGACAATGTATTAGACAATAAACTGAAAAGAAAACATTGATGAAAAATCTTATTTTTCACAATGTTTTTAAGTAAGATCCAAGAGGCTGACGTGCAATAGTCAGGGTGCTTCTAATTGGTATACAACTCTAGTGGCAACGGCAATAATCCCAAAATATAAAATCTAAATTAATCCACGGGTTCAACAGTTTAGGTGCACATACTGTTATTTATTGGTAATAGGAACATAGTAAACAGACACAATGTTTTGACAATTAGGCCTTAATCATGTATTTGATTTGTTTACTGTGTTAATTTTACCAATACATTGGATTTTTGCAAATAAACTGTTGAACCCGTGGATTAATTCAGATTGCATGTTGGTGGAGACCATGGATCTCCTGCATGGAGTACAAGACTCTGTACATGACACCACTTAAACTTACTTGAGTAAAACATCACTGTATTGCACTACAAACCCAAATAAAAAATGTTATGTTTAGAATTAAAATATAAACCAATCAACAGGAATTCTCTTTACACAAATCCTGAAGCTATGTACAACAGTCTTAGTAAATAATACATAGAAGTTATTTTTTTTTTGTCTGGTAGCACTGCTTCCAATCAGGGATCATTTAAATGGCAGTGCAAGGACACAATGAAAATACACATAGGGGACTGATAGTTTTTCCTTAAGTAGCTCCGGGCTGACTTCCAAGAATTTGAAAATCCTATATATCAGACACAATAGACCCATAGAACTTATAAATAAATGTATAGACATTGTCATAATATGCATAGTTAATGTTTGAAAAAATAAAAATGGCAGGGAAATGGAAAACATTCATAATCTAATCTATTATAAAACTAATCTATTATATGTAATTTAAATTCATGAGACTATATCAATCATCTGTCGGACTTGAATTGTGAAGAATTAATTACATTTCTTATATTATTATATAAACAGAATAATTTCTTTAATAAAATATTATTTTTCTAATGTCTTATATAGTAGATTTTAGGCAATGATTCAAGGCATGTATATCTCTTTTCCCATGAAAGACCAATGGATAGTCAATATTTGAATAGGAAATGCAATATATTATACTGTTGAGAATGAAACTCTCACAATGTATGTAAGATAATCATAACTCATTTAAACGAAATGTTATTTTTTTTTATTCAACATATTTTTCATTTTGCATTTATTGATAAAATAGCATTTTGGTAACATACCTATGATAACAATATATATCAATAGGATTGTGTGTACCTCTTTGTCAATATCATTCTTTCTTTACAAAACATACATATTAATTTAACACAATAAACAATAGTGAAAATAAAATATTTATATGACAATCACCAGACTAAGTATGCTTTAACGGTCTTTTACAAAAACAAAATTCAACTTTGCTTTCTCTCTGTGTTTCTACAAGTTGGCTATTTTCTTATTAAGTACTTTCTATTACATAGGTAACTTCATGCTCGTTGCCCTCCTGAAAAAGTAGAATTGTATTTATTTACACTGTTATTGTTTCATATGGAAAACAGCACAGATGTGTGGTAACCAGATGCAGAATGTTGCAAAGTAAACCATAAGATGATTAAAATGCTCAGAGAAAGTATACATTCCTTAAAAGACATCATCAGTCATGCCCTGAGTTTGGCAAGGACAATCCCATTTGTAGAACCTAATGCTTGCTAATTCATATATGGCATATGCGGGAAAATATACGAAACAAAAAACAGTTATCTTCAAAACCATGTGGTATGAGTATTGTCTATCTTACTTCTGCTAGTATTTTACACAAAATTGATTTTGTTTGCCTCATTGGCAGTTTACTTCATGTCAGTATCATGTATAAGCTTCATGCTGTGACGGTTGCATTTAACAATTTCACATTTCCCCACTCCACTTTAAAGTTCAACCCATATTACTTTCCTTTGTACTGTATAAATGTTTTGTCCTTTTTGTATATATATAAAAAGAGTTTACAAATTCTGCAGTCTTTGCAAGCCCTCCCCTTCTAACCTCCTCAGACTTTATGTGGCTGTCCAATTACAGACTTCCCAATGATGCTCAATCGGACGTCTTGGCAGACACGGTTATATTTTAGATTCATTTGTTAAAGTGTAATTTCTATTAAAATATGCACTTTTTGTGACATACTCTTCACACATAAAGCACTTTATCAAGCTAAATTGCGTTTGGTGTGTGGGATGTCCCTTTATTCTGAAAAGCTCCCTAAATATATTTAGTTTTTTGAGTATAAGTTATTATTACAAAATTATGCCACACCCATACCTCTCAAGTGTCCCTATTTGGGAGGGACAGTACAAATCAATCTGCCCCTCTTTTATTTCCTAATGTCCCTCTTTTCTAGGAGCTCTTGTTTGTGTGTTTAAGTATATAACAAAGATCCACAGCAATAATACTCACAGTATCTTTAAATTACATTAGATATGTTTAGAAATCAGTCTGTGTAAATAAGATACATTGTTCTCATTCTAAATTACATTTTAGTTGCTCATTATTATTAGTAAGTTACCCCAAATTTCTCAAACAACCTGCCCTGGCCACACCCCCCCCAAGACCCTTAAAATTATAGTATCTTTCTGTATCCATTTGATATGTCAAGGGTATACACAACCTATCATGTAATTGTATTATACCATACAGCAAGCTACAATAACACATATATACAATTATAAAAAATTTCAGATTTGAGGATACTCACGTCGGAAGTTGGCCCCCTTTTTCAATGCACTATAGCAATAATACTGAATTGAAGAAATCGGGCAAAAACCACAGCTATAAATCTATATACTTGTATGCACATGTAGTTAGGCAAAGGCAATTCAAACCATCTTCATTCATTAAACTTATTTAAAATGCTCCACAAGCTAAAATAGACTTTTATTGGCTGAATAAAAAGGTCTTAATTTGTAAGCTATAAACAAACAGTCACGCATGAATATGGCTTACTTTTCTAAACTACCCTTACCTTTTGTGTCACTATGCCCCATTACCTCTGGCATGTAAACTAATTGAGCAGGACCCTCAATCACTCTGTTCCTGTTTGTCCAACTTATCTGGTTACAAATACATGTCTTTTAGTCCATCCATTGTACAGCGCTGCAAAATTTATTGGCACTTTTTAAATAATAATAATAATAATAATAATAATAATAATATTTCTCTCCTGTGACATCATCTAATGAGGAGGTAGGCATGTGGATATAGCAACCTTACTTGCATAAGATAAGAGAATGTTTAAAGACAGGGAGCTCATATTCGTCTGTCACTCAGGGGATTGCCATAACGACGAGTGACAAACCTTGTCCGTCATCCGTTAAAATTAACCCCGGATCGCCGCTATCGTGGCGATCGCGGGGTTATTGGTGCTCCGGTCTGCCTCTATATTAGAGGTAGACCGGTAGCACCCGATAGTGCTGCCCCAGCACATGTGTTCGCTCTGAGCTAAAATAAAAGTTGTGATAACGTTTAAGAAAAAAAAAAAAAAACCTTTACCAGTCCAAATAAAAATTAACCCCTTCCCTGCCAGTCGATCACTGCCTACAGTGATCAAAATACAGATCACATTATTATACTGTGATCTAATTTTTTTTAACCCCTGAGGATTAACTTTTATTTATTTTTTAACCCTCAGGGGTTCAATATATTTAATTAATTAATTTAAATAATTTATAATTATATATTTTGCTAGCTGGGGTGGGTGGGAGTTATAGGAAAATGGGGAATTTACTGCTAGTGCTGCTTACTGCTAGTTAGGGGTAAACGGTAAAAAAAAAAAAAGCTTAGAAAAATGTTAAATCTGTAAAAAGATTTTAAGAAAGTTTAGGAAAGTTAAAAAAAAATTAATAAGCAAAACAAAAGTTTAAAAACTAGTTTTTAAAAGTAAAAAAAGTTTCAAAAAGTAAAAAAATACATTTAAAAATGCTCATTATCACTACACCTGTTACAAACAAGAGAAAAATTATCCCATGCTAAGGTTCAAAATATGCCTTTTGAATTACCCCATGGTGTATTCTTTAATAAATAATATGTGTTTGTGGGGAAGTTTCAATAACCAACCGTCTAAACTACTCCAAATTGGAACATGGACACAGCGTAAAAATTCAAAGTTAGAAAAAAACTGAATGGCTGCATCTCAAAAGCGCCCCTTAAACATCCACATATACCTGGCAAAGGTACATACAGTGGTATTGCTGTACTCATAGCTGAGCAACATATGAAAGATTATACAGTCGTAGCACACAAAGGGTTTGAAAAATATACTGTGCAAACTCACTTTGTGTGTCAAAAAGGCAGAAAAAACCCCACTTATTACCACTACACTTGGTACAAGCTAGCGGAAAAATGATCCCACGCTGAGGTTCAAAATATGCCTTTTGAAATACCCTGGGATGTCTTCTTTAAGAAATGGTATGGCTTTATGGGGTATTTGGATTATATAGCCTGGTAAAATACTCTATAATGGGACATGGGTACAGCGTAAAAATGTAAAGTTTGAAAAAAACTGGAATGGCTGTGTCCCAAATGTGCCCCTCTGATGTCCACATATACCTGGCAAAGGTACATACGGGGGTATTGCTGTACTCAGCCAACATAGCTGAGCAACATATGAAGTATTATACAGTCGTAGCACACATAAGGTTTGCAAAATATACTGTGCAAACTCACTTTGTGTGTCAAAAAGGCAGTAAAAACACTTATTACCACTACACTTGGTACAAGCTAGTGGAAAAATGATCCCACGATAAGGTTCAAATTATACCTTTTGAAATACTCTGGGGTGTCTACTTTAAGAAATTGAAGCCTTTGTGGGGTAGTTTGAATTTAAACCCTGCTAAGATGCTTAGAAATTGCACATAGGCCCAGCGTCAAAATTCAAAGTTCAGTTTGGTCTCCTATATGGAACTGTAGCTTCACAAAATAGTGTCAAAGACATTCATTGGGGGTGTCTTTTTACTCAGAAGACTTAGCCGAGCATAATTTGGGGGGTTTGAACTTAGTGGCACACGTGAAATATACAAAATGCCCAGCAAAAATGCAATCCATATGTAAAAAACGCACAAAATTATTTTTTATCACATACTTTAACATTTATTGGTGAAAAAATGGGGGCATGTTAAGGCACAATATGCACCTTATGCACACACCAACTTTACAAAATACACCTGAGAATTTCTTTGTTATAAGTTTGTGTGCCAAAAACCAAAAAAAACCCACAATTTTACTCCAATATTTAGCAGAGGTTGGCGGTGAAATGGCTATGTAGAAAGTGTCAAAACAACCCTAGGTAAATAGCCTGTGATGTCTACTTTATATAAATATATACTTTTGTGTGGCAATTTTGTTTTCTTTTATGGCTATTAAGCTTACAAGACAAACATACCAAATTCTAAAATCGCTCCACATTAAAAGTTTATTTTACTCCTTGTGCTTTGTGACCTGTAACTACCAAAAAAAAAACTTAAACTCCCAGACACATTATATATTCATTAAATCAGAACAACTAAATTAATTTATTTTTAATTACTTTCCTTAACCTGCACTAATTATGCACACATTATTATTGCAAAAACTGTAAAAAAACTCAAAAGTTTTCATTTTTTTTCATTTTTCTGTATTTTTTTTATAATAAATAAGCATTTATATATATATATATATATATGTCTTACATCAAATTAAAGCCCTTTCTGTCCTTTAAAAAATGATATATAGTATGTGTCGGTGCAATAAATTGGTAAAATTCAAATTGCAGTTGAACACAAACAGCAAAAAATTAAAAAAATGCTGTTGTCATTAAGTGAAAGACAAGCTTCTGAAGCTCTGTCCTTAAGGGGTTAATAAAAAATAATAAGGTTAATAATAATAATAATAATAATAAAAAAATAAAACATACCTTTAATACATTCTATCCAACATTTCTAGTCCACTCAATTCTACTGAAGTGCTATCTATGAATAAAATTATATTTTTGTTAAGAGCAGTATTTGACCTATTTTAATGCATTTTTAGGATCATCACACTAAGCATTTATGATATACGAGGCAGGACAATCTTAACAATGTAATACTTGTCATTGATTTGTACTACTACAATGTCTCTTCCCATATACCCCTCTACTAAAATATAATCCCTAAAGTGCTGAAACATGAGTAGCAGTATATACATTCACCCATTCCAATACATGAGAATCTTTAAGACATTGATTGATAGAAAATGTTTACGATTGAAATATTGTACGTGTCCTATTGTATTGTCACAAAACATACATTGTGTGGCTATTTCCCTGTGGGATAGTATTCACTGTTATGTCTTTTGTGCACTTTCTTGTTGATGAATGAGAGTTCTTAACAGGTACAAGAGTTCCAAGACTCTACTATATATCATGATGAAAGCTATGTATGTTCATTGACATATAATATTATTTTTCACCTACGCTGCCTGTGTGTTACTAATATCTTTTATGGTTATGTTCTTCAGAGACTAAGGTAAAAGGATTTTAACTGTTGACTGGTCAAATAATGTGTAATCTGTTAAATGGAGACTGATATGATAAGCAATGCATTTAATGCATTATATAAGTTAATGTTTTGATATTTTATTTTACATTAGAGGTAAACAGCTTGTATTTGATTCTCACTATTTTGCCATTTTCACCATTTTGTTTTTTTTCTCAGTAATGTCTGGGTGCTTCGGACATTTGTGAACATCAATGCTAAATAAACTCAAGTCCAAAATGGTTTGTGATAGTCCCTGATTAAATATGAGGTAGCTAATGAAAAATATGGGATAGGAAATGTTTGAACTGTATTCAGACCAATGAAACCATTGGGCACATAGCCCCTTCCTTTATTCCAAGGTTGGACTTTTATTTTTATTTTTTATTTTTTATAATATAAGTGTGCACAATTTGAACTCTATTATAACGATACCAGCAATTTACCCATTTTCCTTTAAAAAAAAATATGTTTTATCAATTTATTTTGTGTACAGCCAATTTATTGATACAATAAGACCAATAAATGTGTTTATTTTAAAATGTATGCGTAAAAAGTTTAAGTATATATATATATATATATATATATATATATATATTATGTTTGCTCTTTTCTTCCAACTTGCTATTAGTTAAAAATATCATAAACATAATTGTTAATATCCTAGTAAGAGGGAGGAGAAAAATGAATACAAATGAAAGAGGGGATAGAGTTTTCTTCCTAGTAGTGTAAAAAATTCTTCAATAGATCTAAGACCTAAATACAATTTATCATAGCAAATAATTGGCTCTCGTGATGAAAGCACAGTAAAGCCTATTTAATACTGAATCAGGATCTAAATCTAAAGATGATATTATATCTAAGTGGATCCTTTACTAGTTGTAAGACCTAAACACAGTTAAATCTTCATAGGTACCTTGGCTTGTTCTGCTGCAAAAGCAGTAAACACTACTTTATACTGAACTAGGATATACATATAGATCTACAACTGGTATCTAGTCTGAGTGATGCAACACCATCATAGCGAAGGATAAAAAAAAAAAGAACATCAGTTACCAGGAGGATGACACCTGGAACCTACATGACCATAAGATAAAACTACTATTTAGCAAATTTTCCTAATGTTGCGAATAAAGAAACAAAAAAACACCCAAAACTCATTTCGGTACTTATTATGCATCTTTATCAGGGTTGAGATTATACTGAATGTGAAAACCTTATAATAAAGCCACTCATAGGGTGCGACACCCCTAATATCATCCTATCAGGTAACTGAGATGAACTACCTCATCTTTAATTAATTTCTCTAAGTTGAGGGGGATTGATTAGCAACCCTTACTACTAAGGAGATATTCATAAGACTAATCTAATAAATGACTGGGCATAGATCAGTGACAATGGAGAGTGTGGGGGGGGCAGATAAGAACAATCCTGACCATCAGTAACCCCCCTTTTCTTCATTTGGATACTACATTTGATTTATATTATATTCTCCTTCAGTCTAGTAACCACAATAGAGTAACCAGCCTCCAAAACTGGGGGAAAGGGGACATGCCCACCAGTTAGTGAATTCCATCTACAGGGCATATTTTGTCCTAATATATTGACTGGGATGCCACTAATAACCACAAATTCCAATGAGGTTATCTAATCTGCCTGTTAGGCATTCATGAAGTCTCAGATAAATAGTAGACTTTTAAACTTTAAATTATCTTAAATAAAGAAACTTAACCAATTAATACCTTGCTACCAACTTCAATATACGTTGGCATGAGGAGCAGTTGATGATAGGGGACCTATAGTCTGTCATTATATTGAATTGATAAGCTCACTTGAATAGCAAAAGTTGTCCCTTTGCTTTGCCATTTGCCCTTCACATGAATGAGCAACACCAACTCTAAACTACCCATATTACTGGTAGCTTGTATAAGGTGTATGTCATGCAAAATAAGCTTCATGAAAAGAAAAATCTATCTCAACATTAAAAAAATCTAAGTATCTATAAATCTCATAAATATAGGGGAATGTGGTTAATATCCATATTTGGAAGCCCCTACAAATCACAGAATAATCCTATGTACCTGGCTAAATCTGTAATCTAGAATAAAGTGGGTGTATGAGAATCCTTCATTGAGTCCCAAAGGGGAAAGTGTCTTAAGGTGGCAAATCCAGACAATGCCTGATATGAGATAGACCATACCGATATTTTGTTATTGTAATTATCTGGTGCATACAAAGATAGACATTTTTCACCATATCCATAATCTTAATCTTAACAATTTGATGAGCTAGCTCAAACTGTTATACATGTATAGAGAATGACCTGAATCGGAATCTTTAACACAGATAAGTTTACTGGATACATTAACTTGATACAATGTATTAGAATGGAAACGTATACGGAATTTGACATAAATATATTTACTTAACTTCATATATTTTTCTCTTTCTTTTATCTTTTAATAGATAAAAGACGCCACGCAGAACCTATAAATATTAATGTATAAAGATAATCCATCCAGTTAAATGATTGTGTCTGCTAGTAACAATGAAAATGAGAAGAGATATTGGACAAGACATGTATTACCAATATCATTAATTTTAAAGCCCACATATTCATTTATATCTTTGTTAATCTCAGGATTAATTGTGAAGCCTTATTGGTAACCTGTCAAGTAAATAAATAAAGTTAGATAACAACAATGTCGCTCTATGGTTTCTTTTAAATAAACTACAATTACATAAGTATAACCAGGGATATAAATATTTTATATTTTTCAAATTATATTTGTGATTATGTTGAATGACAACACATTTAGAAATACATTTTATTTGTGTTGGTATCTTCAGTAAAATGTATTTTGGTATAAAAATAAGTGAAAAAAGTTGTATGCACCATACATTTTGTATAAAATAAATGGTTACTTAGCTAATTATGCATTAATGAAATAAAGAGGAAATTTGCTTAAATTTAAGCTTAAATGTGCATATAGGGTACATTTTGCAATTATTAAAACCAGTAATGGAATTTTACTAAATGGATAGGTTGTATAAACTTAGTATCGTAACATGGTACATGTAGAAAAACTCAAAATAAACAAGTGAAATGGTATCTAGTCTTGCACGGCCAGAAAAGGCGGCTTGTCAGAATTTAGAAACTGAGAATTGAATTCATAAACCAAATCAGAAGAACAAAAGGGCACAACATGGGCTAATCAGTGTGCTGCAATATATATATATATATATGGGATAGGAAATGTGTATATATATATATATATATATATATATATATATATATATAATATTATGTATAAATTTTGTAGTGCACTAATAGGATCATGTTCACATTATTTGTCTCATAGATTAAGTGAAAAAATAACCAACAAAGTAGAACAAAGCAGTATATATATTATATATTTATTACATTTATAATATATAAATAGATTTTTTTTTACTGTTCTTCCTTTCTGCCATCTATTGCCAACTTCTCCTGGCCACCATTAATCTTTTTTTCCCATCAATCATCTCTTTTTTTGTGCTATGCCTGGAATTGAATATCATGAGCCTGAACTGAACACGCTCAGCATTGCAGGGTTTGGTTGGTTTGTTATTCAGGTACCAAGTTCTGCCAAATTGAAGTTCAACCCAAAATTAATCTCCAAGTCTAATAATATAAAGATAAATGGAATAACAGGAATGTATTATTATTCACATTACAATATATGTATTAAATAAATATATTCATATTTCACACTACTTTTTTTGATAAATTATTTGTATTGAGCATCTCAGCTGTGGTAAAGAGGAAAATGTGCCAGGTCATCTTTAATGGCAGCTAAACAAAAGACACCAATGTCCCTGAAAATATCAATGATGGATTGTATAGTACTATGTACTAAAAGACTCAATGGCAACCAGGAGGACAATTTGGCACATACTTGCTTGCATCTCTTTGCAATATGGCCATATTAATACTAATATTTTAACAGGGTGTAATGCAACTTAGAATTATTTTTAATAATTATAATTATTTGCCATAAAACAGTTAGTTTTTTTTTTTAGAGTTAGTGTTTTTATGATCTTTATTGAAAGATATAGTTAAATCACACAGATTTTTATTTCTGTTGCGTATGATTTAAGAATAAAGAAAATATCAATAGGCTTTATGCTGGAGAATTAATCACATATGTAGCTCTGAAATCAAAATCTGATTCTCATTTAAAGTCAACAATTGCAAAGTGTGCCTCTTGTAAACAGTACTTCTTCAATTTTCTTTCTGTTTGGTTGGATGATGATATTTTTATATTTGTTAGGAATTGTATATTCAAATTTTGTAAAAATATGATGAATCCTAGATGCTTCCTAAGACACATTTTATTTCCAAATATGTATCATTTTCTTCTCATTCTGTACTCTCAGTTTTCTAAAGCCTGTATGCCTACACCTTTGTACTTTGCAGTTTGCGTTGAAATGGGAGGAATTGGTGATTTCTATTTAAGTGAGAAGCGTGTGTGCTCATGAAATATATATAGTGTATATATATATATATATATATATATATATATATACACACACTGCTCAAAATAAATAAAGGGAACACAAAAATAACACATCCTAGATCTGAATGAATTAAATATTCTTCTGAAATAGTTGAATGTGCTGATAACAAAATCACTCAAAAATTAAAAAATGGAAATCAAATTTTTCAACACATGGAGGTCTGGATTTGGAATCACACTCAAAATTAAAGTGGAAAAACACACTACAGGCTGATCCAACTTTGATGTAATGTTCTTAAAACAAGTCAAAATGAGGCTCAGTAGTGTGTGTGGCCTCCACGTGTCTGTATGACCTCCCTACAATGCCTGTGCATTCTCCTGATGAGGTGGCGGATGGTCTCCTCAGGGATCTCCTCCCAGACCTGGACTAAGGCATCTGCCAACTCCTGGACAGTCTGTGGTGCAACTTGACGTTGGTGGATGGAGCAAGACATGCTGTCCCATATGTGCTCAATAACTTATAATAACTTTCCAAGACACCATAAAACCTGTACATGGGGGTACTGTTCTACTCGGGAGACTTCGCTGAACACAAATATTAGTGTTTCAAAACAGTAAAATGTATTACAATTATGATATCGCCAGTAAAAGTGACGTTTTTTGCATTTTTCATGCCCAAACAGCACTTACACGGACGATATTATTGCTGCGATACTTTTTACTGTTTTGAAACACAAATATTTGTGTTCAGCGAAGTCTCCCGAGTACAACAGTTTTATGGTGTTTTCAAAAGTTACAGTGTCAAATATAAGGCTTGTATTTCATTTTCTTCACATTAAAATTCGCCAGATTGGTTACGTTGCTTTTGAGACCCTATGGTAGCCCAAGAATGAAAATTACCCCTATGATGGCATACCATTTGCAATAGTAGACAACCCAAGGTATTGCAAACGGGGTATGTCCAGTCTTTTTTAGTAGCCACTTAGTCACAAACACTGGCCAAAATTGGCATTTTTTTGCATTTTTCACACAAACAAATACTAACGCTAACTTTGGCCAGTGTTTGTGACCAAATGGCTACTAAAAAAGACTGGACATACCCCATTTGCAATACCTTGGGTTGTCTACTATTGCAAATGGTATGCCATTATGGGTGTAAATTTCATTCCCGGGCTACTATAAAGTCTCAAAGGCAACGTAACCAATCTGGCGAATTTCAATTTCAAATGTAACGTGCTATATTTGACCCTGTAACTTCCCAAAACGCCATAAAACCTGTACATAGGGGGTACTGTTTTACACGTGAGACTTTGCTGAATACAAATATGTGTATTTTATTGCAGTAAAAGCAAACAGTATTATGACATTGACCGTTAAAATGTCATGTAGAACTAAAAAAATCCAATAAAATCTTATTTTCTCCCATTTTTTTCATATTAAATTATGTTTCATAGCTAAATATTTGATATTAAATGAAAGCCCTGTTTCCCTTGAATAAAATGATATATAATAAGGGTGGGTGCATTTAATATGAAAGAGGTGAATTACGGTTGGACAGACATGTAGCGCAAATGCCAGGTTTTGTTTACGTTTTGTTTCATTCACAACGTGTACATTTGTCTCAGTCCTTAAGGTTTAAATAATGAAAAAAGCATTTACATTCATAATTACATTTTAGTTGTTTTCCTAAAACACACAATGAACAGTCAAACATAAACATGATGATATAAATCAAGTTATATTTAACTTTTGTAGATTTCAGCAGTTGAAAAGAAAAAGAAACAAATTGTGAATCTAAAGAAAATTTGTTTGATCAGCACAGTAGCTACAAACATGATTGAAAACCAAGCTTTATCAGATGACCCAGCCTACCACAGTGGTGATGATGTTAACTACATACATCAAAGAGATGAGCTCAGCAAGCTTGTTGCCATTGAATTGAGCTGACAACTAGAAATTTGGAGAAATAATTCCATATAAAATGTTTCCGTACTGGATAGTGCAAAAAAAGACATTTATTTTCACAGGAAAATAATGTCAGTATATTCATGAGAAGAACATAGTGAATTGTTTTGAAGTTCCTTAGTCAAAGGAAAATTTTCTAAAATTGGATAAAACTAATATACTAGCAGGTATTTCTCTGGGTGTGGAGAGCAAAAAGCTAAACCAATTACCTATTTGGATAGTGTGCCCAAATAGAACACAATTTTCTTTTACATCACCAGAAGAAGCTCAAGTGAGTTTAACCCCTTAAGGACACATGACATGTGTGACATGTCATGATTCCATTTTATTCCAGAAGTTTGGTCCTTAAGGGGTTAAAGGAACAATAAACATAAACCCCTTAATGTTATACCCATGATGCTGGATTGTATTACACTCAATGTCAGTTCTCTGTGACCACCCATCATGTTTGCCCTACCCTTAAGGTTGTTTTTGGAATAATTCCATCATGTGCCATTTTACCAGGAGGGGCCATTCACTTAATACTTGAGGCTCCCCTCTTTCAGTTGGGGCAAAAATAATTTTCCCTATACAGACCAATGAAATGTGTGCAGCACTCACAGTGAGCCATGTACACACCACTTTAAATTACCATGGCTGAACTTTCAGTGATGCCTTATTGATGTTACTGAGGATTCCCTCCAACAAGACACCAATCTCTGACACCCCCTTGCAGCATAATCACTGGTTGCAGAGGGTGATCATCATAGAGGTTTCAATGCTGCCCAAAACTAATCACTGTGTGGGATTTTGGTAACAGTGGGTCACAATCCACCTGCTGACATCAGCAAAGAATTCCTTCTAACACTATTCTAGTGTACGGGTTAGTGTTTAGGTTAGCTTTAGGATTATAGTTAATATTTAAAGTTAGGGTTACAGTTAGGGTTAAGGTACAGAAATACAGAAACATAAAAAACAAGCCAAGTCAGGATAATAGAAATACACAGGTTAAAAAACAAGTCAAGTCTAGATAATAGAAATATACAGGTCAAAATACAAGCCAAACCTTGTCCCCCATCACAATGATGCCTACCTGCTTGAGCATTCTATCTCTGAGCAGAATCAACCGAGAGCTGGTGTACCTGTTCCCAAGTACTAAGAAAACCATATCATGTGCTCATTCAGAGCTGGCATACCCTGTGAAGAGAATGCAGTCTGGAGAACAAAAGGGAATGAGAAATGAGGTTAGTGGTCTTGGTCACACCAGGATGCCCTGAGTGCTTGATTTCATGACAAAATGATGTAGCCTCTTGTCTGGCGTCAGGGGTAACAAGCAACTTTTTTTATCAGGGGATTCAGACTGAGAAGACATAATGCGATTCAACAGTGAAGAGAATACAGAAAGAATTTTCACTCGCATAAAATTGCCTGGACAAAGCATCAGCATGGTCCAGGTCTATAAGTAATTATATAATTGAATCTGGACAAGAAGAGAGACCATCTCACCTGCCTGGAATTTAGCCTTTTAGCCTCTCTGGGGTAGAGGAGGTTTTTATGATCTGTTAATAACATAATAGGATCTTGTGAATTATTTTTCTGAAAGGGTGGTTTTATCAGAGCTTGTACAGATTTTTAAACAGCGACTGCATGAATTCTTGCAATAGCATGATCTTCAGGAATATAATTAATATGTGAATTAACAGTCATAATTACATGAAAAGAGATTTGTGTTCATCAAGTTCAGCCTTCCTCACATATGTTTTGCTGTTGATCCAAAAGAAGGCAAAAAACCCAGTCTGAAGCGCTTCCAATTTTGCAACAAACTAAGAAAAAATCCTTCTTGACCACAAAATGGCAGTCAGATATCTCCTTGGATCAAGTAGCTATTACCCCACTAATTAGAAATGATATCCCTGTATGTTATGTTTTTGCAAGTGTTTATCCAGTTGCTGTTTAAACATATATATGGACTTTGATAAAATCACCTCTTTGGGCAGAGAATTCCATATCCTTATTGCTCTTACAGTAAAAAAACCTTTTCTTTGCCTTAGATGAAATCTCCTTTCTTCCAGCCTAAATGTGTGACCTTGTGTCTTATGTATAGCCCTGTTTATGAATAGATTTCCAGATAATTGTTTTTTACTGGCCCCAAATATATTTGTATAAAGTTATCATATCCCCTCTCAGGCGCTGTTTTTCCAAACTAAAGAGGCAAAATTATATTTTCATCCTGAGAATGTATGCCCTTATTTATACATGACAAAACCTTACTAGCCTTATCAACATTGCATATTGCTGCCTAAAACCAAATCCTTCTTGTGTGTTGTTATCTTTATTTCACTACCATTTAGGGTGTAAGTTGCTTGTGCATTCTTGACCCTGAAATGCATAACTTTGCATTTCTCTACATTAAATTTCATCTGCCATTTTAGTGCCTAGTACCCCAATCTATCTAAATCCCTCTGCAGCAAAGCAATATCCTGCTCACATTTTATTGCTTTACAAAGTTTAGTGTAATCTGCAAACACTGAAATATGGCTTTCAATGCCTATTTCAAGATCATTTATAAATATGTTAAATAGAAGCGGTCCCAAAACAGAACCCTGAGGGACACCACTTACCACTTTTGTCCAGCTTGTACCATTAATGACAACTCATTGTACTCTATCCTTAAACCAATGTTCTACCCAAGAACATGAATATTCATCTAGACCAATTTATTTTAGTTTGAAGACTAACCTATTGTTAGGAACCATATCAAATGCCTTGGCAAAATCCAAGTAGATCACATCCACTGCAACACCCTGATCTATACTTTTACTTACTTCGTAGAATGCAATTAGGTTAGTTTGACATGACCTATGTTTCATAAAACTATGCTAAGTATTGCTAATAAAGTTCTTCCCAATGAATTCCTGAATATTATCCCTTAATAGCCCTTCAAATATTTTTCCCAGTCACAGAAGTTAAGCTCACAGGTCTATAATTTCTATATAAGGATATTGAACAGTTAAATATAGGAACAACATCTTCCTTTCTCCAATCCTCCAGTACAATTCCTGAAACAAAAGAATCTTAAAAGATTAAATACAGAGGTTCACTTATTTCCCCACTTTGCTCCTGAAGTACTCGTGGGTGAGAACCATCTGGCCCCGAAACTTTATTTGCATAAATTGTTTAAACTGCTGTAGCACCTCATCTCGAGTCATCCAATTGCAAGTTATCTGCAAGTTTTTTGCAGCAATCATTTGCATATCTCTTGCCATAGGATTCTCATTAATATATACCGAAGAAAAATAGTTATTTAAAATGTCTGCCTTTTCCTGGTCATTAACTAACAGACCAATCTCTATTTCCACTGTACCTAAACTTTATTTTTTTGTTTTTTTAGAACTGATGTAATTGAAAAAAAATTTGGGGTTGATTTTGCATTCTTTGGCTATCAATTTCTCATTTTCTAGTTTAACAACTTTATTTGCCTTT
This sequence comes from Pelobates cultripes, assembly GCA_933207985.1. Lineage (NCBI taxonomy): Eukaryota > Metazoa > Chordata > Amphibia > Anura > Pelobatidae > Pelobates > Pelobates cultripes. The sequence goes on along the minus strand of OW240915.1, from coordinate 302,697,865 downwards.
TTGCATGCATTGTTGACTTCCTTATATCTTATATAAGATGCCTCTGATTTGTCCAATTTAAATGCTTTAAATGCCCTTTTCTATTTTTTTTAATCTCTTGTTTTACTTCTCTACTAAGCCACATTGGTTTCAATTTGTATAGTTACATAGTTATATAGATAAAAAGAGACTTGCGTCCATCAAGTTCAGTTCTTTGACCCAAAGAAAAATCTGACTGCCATTTAGGGATTGAGAAGGAATTGTTTTCCTATTTTATTGTAAAATTGTAAAGAATTTCAAACTGGGATTTTTTGTCTTCTTTTAGATTAACAGTAGAAACAAATATGAGAAAGGCTGAACTTGGTAGATGCAAGTGTTTTTCAGCCTATGTAACTATGTAATATGTCATTTCAAATTAGAGCAGTTTTTTTCCCCCTAAAAATGGTATATAATATGTGTTGGTGCAATAAATGAGAAGGGTGCATCTGGAATCCAAAGGTTCAAAGGGGTGAGACTTTAGAGCTTGGAGAACCAGAGGCAAGTCCAAAGATGGAGTGAACGGCTTAACCAGAGTTCTGATTTTTAGAACAGCTTTAAGAAACCTGGCCGTGTCTGAATCAAAGGCCCACTTGTGGTTAGTTAAAGCCGACAAGGCAGATACGTGAACCTTCAAGGTGTTGTAGCTCAGACCCTTCTCGAGGCCGGACTGAAGAAAGTCTAAGATATTCCCTGTGGAAGGACACTGGATCGAGACATCCCTCGAGGAAGCCCAGGAAGAGAAAATGTCCCAAATTCTATAGTATGCGTTAGAAGTGGAACGCTTCCAAGCCCTGAGTAGGGTGTCTACCACCGCATGAGAGAAGCCCTTATTCAACAGCCTTTCCCTTTCAACCTCCATGCCATCAGGTTGAGGGAGGACGGGTCTGGGTGGAGAACAGGGCCTTGACACAGATTGTCTGGGACTCTCGGAAGACTCCAAGGTGGCTCTACACAAAGGCTCTGCAGGAGAGGAAACCAGGGTCTGCGCGGCCAAAACGGGGCTATAAGTATGAGGGAGACGCGAACCATCCTCATTCTCCTTAGAATGGGAAAAAAATCAGAGGAAAAAGGGGGAAGGGGAGAGAAGTGGCAACTGGATGTGGAAGGCTCATCCTTAGAAGCTTCCTTCAAACTGAGAGTCTCGCGGACCCTGGATATCAAATGGTCAATTTCAGCAGGTTCCAGGAAATCTGGAGCTGGAAGCACCTCATTCTCAGCAGAAGAACCCAGATCTCTCAGGGATTCCAATGTCATACACTCCACATCAGAGACGTCTGGAGAACACTCCGAAGGTTCCAAACACCTTGGTCGCTTGTGGGACTTCTCAGCTTCCTGAATGCCCAGAGTGACTGCTTGTGAAATATACTGCATTATGTCAGGCGCAGGTTGGATGGAGGACTGCCTTTGAGATGGGCCTGCAGCTTGAGATAGGCAAGAAAAACAGAGACGTTTCCCCTCCATTGTGTCCTTCTGGACGACAAGCTCTAGTCCCCTTAGAACTGCAGAAATAGGGATAGAACAGTGTATCAGTGATCCGCACTCTTTTAAATACCTGATAAAACAAACCATAAAAAACATGGCTTACCTATAAGACTTAGGTTGTGACCTATTGTGAGGTGGGGAAGAATTAGAATCAGAGGAATTTGAGACTTCAATATCCATCTGCAGAATCAAATGCAAGAAAGAATCTCAAATTGAAATTCAGAACAAATTGAAGGATACCACTTTAAAAAAATAAAAAGACATTTACCTTAAGGAAAAGCAGATGAAACAAAAATCCAGCAGGAGATAGAAGGAAGCAATCCAGCGTTCACCAGAATGATTCCCACAAGTGTGAGAACCAAGGGGCTGTTAAATAGGCATCTGACATCAGAGCTTCCACCTGTGCGAATCAGACTACCAAACAGGCGAATTTACAGACAAATTTACAGACGAATGAACAGGCGAAATAGCCATTCATGTGAACAAACAAACATTCACCAGAATTCATGCAAATGACTAAAATTCATCCATACGCATGTGTGTTCGAAAAAACGAACGCCAAGTGAAAATGAAAAAAAGCACAGGGACTTACCCCTCAGAAGGATGGCAGAAAAGGCAGAGGGAAGCCGGAAAACAGGAAGAAGTCCAGACCAGCAAGGTACACGTCCAGGTCCATATTCACCTGCCCACTGTTACCCCTAGGGTCACTGCAGCATTAGGGAACCAGGCCACCTTGGGTTACAGCAAGTACCAGACTCTCCAGGGGGTCACCTTTGAGCTGGGCCGTGTAACTGGAGACTTCCCAAGGGAGAGAGGCTGAACTCCCAAGGGGCCAGGGGAACAAATCACCAGGTAAGCCATAAAAGAAAAATAATAGTTCCAAGGAAAAAACACATGTCCTATAGGGATAGGACAGGAAGAAAAAGACTGAGGGAGGAGGGGATAGGAGTGTCAGTGTCTTACCTGGGTTGGGAGTCTGTAGCGCAGATATGTTGCTCACCCTTGCAGATAGCCACAGGCCAAGGTGGCCAGGTAAGAATTCACCCGGCCTGTGGGTCTGTGCACGGGGGCTGTGCAGGATGTAGTACCAAGTCGCAGGACAGGCAAGGACTCAAACAGCAGGATCGTCAAAGGATAGCCGAGGTCAAAGGATGCCAGAAGACAGGAACAACGAGGAGTAGCCGAAGTCAAGGGATGCCAGAGGTCAGAGTAAACGTAGTCAGAAGCCGGGGTCAATAACAAGTAGCAGCTCAAACAACAGGAACACTGGTACAAAGCACACAACAGGATCAAAGACTTGATCCTGATCACAGGGCGAGGCTGAGTTTAAATACCCTGCTAATGTCTGATCAGGGTCAGGTGCAGCACAGCCAAATTCAAGGTACAGCCCCCAGAGTGATAGACAAGCCAGGATGAACAGGACCGGAATGACTTGCAGAATACAAAAGCTGCTGTGGCTCAGAGGTAGGAAGCAGGACCAGGACTGCAAAGTTCCCCGGTTCAAGTCCCTTGTTGGGATCTCCACGGGTGACCACGTCTAGCCGTCTGTTTAATGTGACGAGGAGGTACTTATACATTTATTTTAATTAGTTCCTGTCTAATTAGGGATAGGGAGGAGCTACCCATCGTTGTGCTGCCATATATGGCCAGGAAATAAATATATATATATATATATATATATACTAAAGCCTTATTTAAGTATTTTTGCACAAATCCAAAATCATTTCATTGTTTTCCTGTCATCTTGATAGTAATATCTTAAGAATAAAATGAGAGAGATTAATACAATATGATGTAAAGGATGCAGGCATTATTGATTAATTGATTTGTACCTGTAACAGAATTCATTTTGCCTACACTACTATTAGATCATTGTCGTTTGTTGCTTCCACAACTTTGGTCTCATGCTAATCATTTCTCAGTGGAAGCAAACATGTTTAATACATTTAACATTCATATAAGGAAGTAGTAGTTGGAAATACAAGGTTAGTCATTTTCCATTCATATGATCAATTTTGTTTGAATATTTCCTTTCATGGCAAGTGCTCGTCCAGTCTAATGAAGTGTTAGCTGCTGGAAAATAATGTTGTCACAAATGAATTAACTACCATGCTATCCTTGCTTAGCTCTGACCATAGTAGGTGGCACAGAGACAAAGGGGGGCTTTCAAGCAGGTTTTCGCATGAAGCCAGTTTAAAACCCACCTGGGTAAGAAAAGCAGTCATTGCTGGAAAATGAGAGTTAAAGTAAAGTGATTTTAATTGCTTGCCTGCAGTTTTGCCAAGTACAACAGCTAGCTGTGAAATACTGTGATTGCTTAGTCTACAGATAAATACACGGTATGTTTATGAACATTTTTTTGCAGTTCTAAAGTAGGTTTAATTCTAAAAGTTTTCACATTATCCTCTGATCTAATAACCTTAGTTAAACCACTCTCATGTAAAAACTGGAAGATATTTTCAAAATTCCCAAGGATAAAAATAAAACTACCTATTACCATCACAAGGGGGGGTTGTCTGAAATCATATTTCTTCTTATAAAATGGAATATAACTTTGTCACATTTAATTCCATAGTGCAATATTATCAGGTATGCTCTGTAGAGAGATAGTGTTACTTTTTTTTTCAATATCTATCCCATAATCATTTGTAAATATTTAAGCATTAATAAAACAAAAAATGATAAAAAATTAATTTAAAGAATGCTTACAAAAGTTAGTCAATTGCTACAAAAACACAACAAATACAAACGAACAAATTTTGAGATACAACAAATTTCACTTTATATAATAAATTCACAGTTTATTAAGCAGTTGCTTTTTGTATGTTTCAATTATTAAATAATTTAATATGGTGCACAGATATTCATTCCTAGCATTAAACGCTATACATGGTTAACATTCAGTTGATGTCATGGTAATAAAATAAATAATTGCACATGGGTAATATTAATTCCTTAAATTATAATATATTGTGACTTACAATACAAAGAGAAGCTTTATAACTTGTGTGCTAGCTTTAACCAGTAAGCGTATTAAACAGCAACACTGGCCAATTGGCTTATATGAAACACATACAGCTGGTGAGTTGGATATGATCACTCACAATGAACATACTGTTTAAGTCAGCGGAACATGTAATGCTATAATTTCACATTGGAGAAATACATATATTTTTACACAATCTTAATCACTTTCTGACGACACATGTTGCTTTTCTGCCCTTATTTTGAGGGCACAAAGCAGATGGTTGAAATATAATACCATCATCAAGTAAAAAATAGTTAAATATGAATTTCAGTTTAAGAACTTAAGGAGACTTATCACATTCTCGGAAAATACTTTTAATAATGTAAAGAGAGTGAATATATTAATGCGGCTTAAAACGTTTCCAAAGCACATTATTGATATTCTTTGAAGAGGTTGCCCTTTGGTTCACTGGAATAATACACTTTAAATTCTCCATCAGATAACTTTTGATTTACGTCAGTGAAATGTTTAAACATTCCAATGTCTTATAATTAAGACCTTCAATTATAAGGCAATTTGTTAAATATTATCAGTGATTATTGAACAAAAGAAATAATTGTTGGGATTGTCAGGAAGACTGTCTTATTTTAAGGTAGTTTAAATGACAATCACTTTGTGGTAGAAATAATGTAATATGAATGGATTACACTTGAAATCGTGATGCATAGGAAGTTCATACAGCTAATGGCTTTGCAAATTAGCAGCCTCTTCAGATTAAAATAGTGCTTAATGTTAATAACATGGCACAAATATAAATTTTTGACCCTTTGCTGAAAGACTGGTCATGGCACTCACCTCCTCACTCACTCTGCAATAAATGTAAAAAATAATCTTTATGGCTGTATTCTAGCAGACAGGGTAGTAGACGGATGGAGGGTTCTGGAAACAATATGCACATAACAGGGCTTAATGCAGGATGCAATAGCAGCCTGTAATGCACCATTATACAGATATTTGGTACAACTGTGATTTGTGTATTGTACCCAGAGTCAAACAATTATGTATAGTTCTGATGGCATTTTTAATAAGTTCCATTCCCAGAAATGTACAAATACTTACAGGCAAAGTATTGATAATCTCTATTGCTGTCAATTCTGATGTATGTGAAAGCATGTCTAGATAAATGCTTTTATATATATATATATATATATATATATATATATATTTATTTATTTTAAATTCCCTATTTTATTGAGGTAAGAATACCAAATTACAGAAAAAAAAGTAGCATAGAATGTTTGAAGTTAATTAGCTTTACATCGGTAAGTGTATAATGGAACATTCACTTTCAATATACCTTGGCTTTTGGTTTTATAACATAAAGGGGCTTTGTGGGCAGCAGCTGACAGTGTATAGTATTATAACATGGATTCCTGGTGCGAGGGTGAAAAACTGCCCTACTATGAGTTTCTGAAATATTTGTAACATGGCCTCCTCCCAAGAGGGACAGTGCATATTGAGAAAACATTTTGTGCCAAAAATAGAGGACAGGTCCCACGTGTCACGGCTCCCCACGATTCTGTCAGCATGGCTGCACTAAAACATATTGGCCACACTGACAGAAAAATCTCATACTTACCTTGGTCGCGGCAAACCGCTGCCCGACCTCCTTCTATTCCGCTCCCCAGCGACTACGGCTAGAGCCGGCCGCTGCGGTTTCGGTTTTAATAGGAGACTTACCTCCACCCACATCAAAGAAGGCGCCAACATGCGTGCAACGTCACGTCATGGACAAGCACATTTTGGGGTCAGAGGTCAGAGACAGCCAATTACAGCCTAAGGAGAGTTATTTAAACCCAAATTACCTTTCTGTCAGTGCCCTGTCGCTGGTTATCCAAGAGTGTGTTCCTGATTGCATTTTTCTGGTATTTGACTTTGGCTTCATTTTGACTTCCCTAATTTCTGGTTTCCTTGACTTCTTGCTTTCTTTATCATTGTGTCCCTTTTTATGTCCCTGACCTCAGCAAGTATTTTGACTATTCTCAGGTACGTTAAGTCCGGCCATTCTAAGGTCGGGTTAGACGTTATCCTTAGTCCTAGGTGGGGAACTATTCTGCGTGCTGGATCAACTATAATCCTGACACCCCGACTATACCCTTATTGTTAAATGGCTGATACTGTTATGTAAGGACACTTTAAACATAAGGCTGCTCAAACTATTCTAAGGTGGTCTTGAGTACATTTACATGGTGGAGTAATCTCGCTAGGGGTGAATGAGAAGTGTGTAGGTGTTTGTTAAGAGTGTCAGCTCAGTCGAGTGGGTGCATAAGAAGTATATGCTTGTATTTAGTGCCATGCATTATTTGTGAACCTAAATGGAGGTATATGCTTGAGTACCATAAGACCATGAACCCCAACCATCAGTGGACACAGAGGGGGGAAGTAATAATATGGGAGAGCTCATAACTCTTGTGGCTATTAAGAGCCTGCATTATGGCATATAAAATCTTGGAGGGTAGGTTGTGTACCTGACTAGGTTTGATGAGCAGAAGGTGGTGTTGTGTGTTAAGCAAAATAAAAGCTAAATAGAAAACAAAAATAAAATAATACAATATAACAGAATGCTTGTGACCAATAGGTAATTTAAGTCGGTGCCCCTCGTTCTTCTCCACCTCAGGGGACAAAGGGTCTTACTTTTTCCAGGTACCAGGAAGGTGAGGCTGAGGAGGTTGCTGGTTGCCTGGGTCTTGGGGAGAACCCCAGAGCTTGAATGCGGTGCCCTCTTTGTTTACTGTTAGGGCTTTGGGCAGTGTCCACCTGTAGTCGATACCGGCTTCACGTAGTTGGTGTGTCACTGGGCTCAGTGACCGACACCATAGTAAGGTTTTGCATGTCAGGTCTTGATAGAAGGAGAGTTGGTATTACTCAAATGTAAATGTAGTTTTTCCTTGAACCGCGGCCAGTATAGGTTTTTTTGTCTGTCACGGATTGGCATCGGATAATGACATCCTGAGAAGCTGTGGTCAGTGCCTGCTTAGGCTTCTTGATTAAATGATTCAGTAGAATTCAATCTTTTTTGCCTGAGTGTGCACGAGAAGCGTGTTAGTGAGGCGGTGAAGGTAGTGGAGCAGTTATGTCATGCTGATGGATTTCGGTAATCCCCGAAGTTTAAGATTAGTGCGTCTGTTACAATTTTCAGCCAGATCAATCCTTGTTGTCAAGATAGAGTGGGTTGTCATTAGTTGTACCGTTTCTTTTAAGCCTGTTACCTCCTGTCTCAGGTTGAGGATATCCTCCTCCGTGGCCTGTGATAAATGCTAATATTTAATACCCTCTATTAAACATTACTAGAAAAAATGATTGCAATACAATTTCTAAAACAAGCTATCTCATCAGTAAATCATCAATAATTCAGTGAAAGATGTACAAAAAAATGTAAAAAGTAGATTGTGTGAATTTACATAATTTTAGCTTTTTAGGTAACTGTTAACTGTTACTAATGCATGAAATGTATGATTTATCCAACATTTTAAGCTTTAGCTGCTTATCCTATGTTTCAAATTAACGCTTTGCTATTTTTAAAACAAAACAACTTGTCAGTAGAGAGATTAATTGATCTTTTCTGAATGTGTTCATGACAGTCACATGATGAGATTATTCTTATCTATTAGCAAGGTAATCTCTCTTATAGTTGCAACAACAATATGAACAAGCTAAGACCATTTAATTTCAATCATCACATTTAAAATGTCCTGCTTCTTTTGACCTTCTGGACGTTTTTATATATTCATTCATTTCATTATATTAAAAGTTAGCTGAGACATGAGTCTCTGTCAATCTATCTATCTATCTATCTATCTATCTACCTGTTTGTCTCTCTCTCTCTATATATATGGCTAAAATTGTCTCTTGATGTGTATATATATAGCGTAGATTAGATTAGCCGTATTAGTCCAGTAGACAAGATGTCAACATACCAGAGTATTGCAGTATGCAATGATACCTTTTTTATTGGACTAACAATGTTTCAAAGACAAGCTTTCGAGAGTTTTATATAATAAGATACATATATATATATATATATATATGTATGTATATATATATATATATATATATATATATATATATATATATATATATATATATATATATATATATATATATATATATATATATATATATATGTATATAACTAAATGTAATTTTATGGCATCATAAATTCAGCTTAAGAAATATGTTTGCAAGTAGTTAGAGAATTACAGGTTTTTTTTTTCTTCCAATGTTATCAACATGCCTTATATTTTCAATTATGTTTATTATAATTGGAACCTTAATAGTGCAGATTTGCATTTCGGACAGATGGCATTTCTTAATTCTTGTAGAAGTCAAACGGTGTTAAATCTGCCTTCATTAACGGTTCTGGTCATTCTGTAACATTATAACTTTGCAAATAAAGAACTAAAATGTTTAAAGGTTTAAATATTTCCACCGTGATGATAAAATAAGGGAATTGCTTCCTTTTATGAATGTGAATTAGTTGTTGAAAAATACACTGACATTTGTGCAGACTTCACATGGCAAAGAATGGCTCGACGCTGGAAATAGTCATGCACGTGGATGAGAATGATGAAGTGATAGATTGCCAGTCACATGCTAATCCAGGAGTCCCATGTGTCAGGCAGGCTGGTTGTATTGTGCAGTTTCCACTTTTGTAGTACATACAATTTAACACATATTTGCCATATCTTCCTGAGACCCAACCCATTAACTTGTGTTCTCTGTACTGGACATTACTTTCACTTGCATCTCCTTTTATTCTTTTGAGCTACTCTATCAATCTCTGCTGTATTGTAAAGAGAACATCCTGGGCTTTCCAGTGATATGTAATGTGATCGGCTGAGACGCTGGGAACCTCCTTTTCCTTTGAATAAAAAATGGAAGGCATATTGGAAGACAATTTTTTCCTCGGTTTCCAGGAGGATACAGACGGTTGCCTGTCAGAGTTCAGAAGAAATTGACTTGTCCAAGAATGATCCTATCATAATATTACAGAATTTTCTTCAGTCTTAGTCTTGGAGATCAGGATACATGAAGGAACAGCTATGTCTGGAATCACCTTATTATGGAAATACTATTGTTCCTTTACTCCATAATGTTTTAGATAATAAGCTAAATTACATTTATACCCTATTTCATTAAATAATAAATAAGAACATAAAAAAATCAATCTGAGATTTTTACATTCTCACAGCTACTTTGGCATCCTAATGGTATATTAAATCAGGAATGAGTAACAACCGTAATATTTCTAGACATTTAACCCCTTAGGAAATGAGGCATTTATACAGGTCTGATAAAAAAAACAAAAAAAAAACGAGCAATATGTTGTTCAACCATAATTTACCTCTTTCACATTAAGTGCACCCACACGTATTACATATAATTTTGTTCAGGAGATACAGGGCTTTCATTTCACATCAAATATTTATATATGAAACATAACTTAATATGATAAAATCTAAAAATGTTTTAGAAATTAAGAAATTGTTATTTTACAAGTTCTGCACGGCATTTTAACTGTCATTATACTGTTAGCTTTCACTGCAATAAAATAGACATATTTGTGTTCAGCAATGTCTCGTTGTACCTCCCATGTACAGGTTTTATGGAATTTTAGAAAGTTACAGGGTTAAATATAGGGCTTACCACTTTTCCATTTTGTGTTCAAAATGGGGAATGTACATTTTTGTGTCCTTTTGTAGTAGCCACTTAGTCACAAACCTGGCCAAAGTTAGCACCTTGTTCATATTTTTCACACATAAATGGTCCTTTCCATAGGCGTGCGCACGGGGTGTGCCGGGTGTGCCTGGGCACACCCTAAGCCCCGTGGCACGCCTATGGTTTGAGTCCTTTTTTTGAGCAGGAACGCTGTTCCTGCAGGCACTCAGTGCCCCCTGTTTCACCTCTTGCCCCTGTCATGGGGAGGGCAAGAGGTGATGGATTCCCCCCTCCCCCCCACTCAGCGCGCGGCGAGGGAGCTCTCTGCTGTCTGCTCTCTGCTCCCTCTTGCCGCGCGCTGATGTCATATTCCGGCTCCCAGCTCCAGCAGACAGCCCGCGCGGTGAGAGGGAGCAGAGAGCAGACAGCAGAGAGCTCCCTCGCCGCGCGCTGAGCTGCAGAGAGGCGCCCGCCCCCACTGGACCCCAGGGAAAAGTCCACCAGCACTCCAGGTAGGAGGCTGGGTGGACATTGTTTTTTAAAATTAAAATATAATAATTTGTGTGTGTGAGTATGTGTGTGTGTCAGTGTGTGTGAGTGTGTGTCTGTGAGTATGTGTGTGTGTCTGTGAGTGTGTGTGTGTGTGTCAGTATGTGTGTCTGTGAGTGTGTGTGTGAGTATGTGTGTGTGTCAGTGTGTGTGTCTGTGAGTGTGTGTGTGTGTGTCTGTGAGTGTGTGTGTGTGTGTGTATGTGTCTGTGAGTATGTGTGTTTCTGTGAGTGTGAGTGTGTGTCTGTGAGTATGTATGTGTGTGTGTCTGTGAGTGTGTGTGTGAGTGTGTGTCTGTGAGTGTATGTGTGTGTCTGTGAGTATGTATGTGTGTGTGTGTCTGTCAGTGTGTGTGTGTGTGTACGTATATATATATATATATATATATATATACACACACACACACACGCAGAGCCGGCGCTATCTGAGTGCCGGCTCTGCTCTAAGCCTTCATGGGCCGGCGGGGAGACCAAAGATCTACCTCACCGGCCCACAGCAGCATGGAGGGAGGCAGTAGAGGACCCAGGGAGCTCTAGACAGAAGCTCCGCCAGGTTCCTCTCGCGATATCTGAGCGTTGCTGCGGCAACGCTCAGATCTCGCGAGAGTTAACTCTAGCCCCGCAGGCTAGAGTTCACTCTCCACTGGACCACCAGGGATGGCACATGGCAGCAAGGATTTACTAATCTGCCAAATCCCTCCAAACATACAGCACACACACATACAGCACCTACACACATACAGCTCACACACACACACAGTACACTAACCGCACCCTCACAAACACACACAGCACCTTTAAAAAAAACACAACACCCTCACACACAGCACACTAACAGCACCCTCACAAACAGCACCCTCACAGGACAAACATACACACACAAACACCCTCACACACAAACAGCACAGTCACAAACACGCACCCTCACACACACATCACACTAACAGCACACAGCACACTAACAGCACACACAGCAGTGTGTGTGTGTGTATGTGTGTGTGTTTATATATATATATATATATATGTATATATATATATATATATATATAGATACATACACACACACACACACGCGTGGCGTGTGTTTGTGCTTTAGGGTGCACACCCTAATGCAATAGGCTGCGCACGCCTATGGTCCTTTCACTAATGATATCATCGTGCTACATGTTACTGTTTCGAAACACTTATATTTGTGTTCAACTAAGCCTCCCAAGTACAACAGCAACCTCCATGTACATGTTTTATGGTGTTTTGGAAAGATACAGGGTTACAAATAGGGCTTGCAAATTAAATTTTCTGGACTTTCTGCCTGGGTCCCCCAGGCATGTCCCTCAAATTGTAATTAATACAATTACAATCACATGGCCCAGACAGGTTGAATTGGCACTAGGGGACTTCCTGGGTTGTCAGGTACACCATGGATGAAAAGCCAGGGGGCTGCGATTCGCAGGGCGTGCTACGCTGCTCTCACATTCTGATGACACAGTACATGATTAATATTAGCATTTATACTGATCAGACTCAATATTAAAACCACTGACAGGTGAAGTGAATAATGTTGATTATATTGGTACAATGGAATGTGTCAAGGGGTGGGATATGTTAGGCATCAAGTAAACAGTCGGTTCTTGACTTTCATGTGTTGGAAACCGGAAAAATTGGCAAGCAAAAATATCTGGCTTTGATAAGGGACAAATAGTGCTGGCTAGATGAATGGTTCAGAGTATCTTCAAAATGACAAGTCATATGGGGTGTTCCCAGTATGCAGTGATTTGTACTTACCAAAAGTAATGCAATAAAGGACAACTGGTGACTCAATTTCAATGTCAAGTGTGCCCATGCTCATTGATGCACGTTTGGAGTGTTGGCTAGTCTGTCTGGTCCAATCACATAGTAGAGCTACAGTAGCTCAAATTGCTGAAAAACATAATGCTGGCCATGAAAAATGTCAGAACACAGAGTGCTGCATATGGGGCTGTGTCGACCCATGTCCACTAGCCAAAGCACCTTCAATAGGGACAAAGAAAGATGCCTTGCCTGATGAATCACACTTTCTTTTAGATCAGGTGGATGGTTGGGTGTGGGTGTTCAGTTTACCTGGGGAAAAGATGGCAGCAGCATGCACTATGGGAAGGAGGCTGGCTGACAGAGGCAGTGTTCTGCCAGGAAACTTTGGGTCCTGGCATTCATGTGGATATTACTTTGACACATACCACCAACCTATAGATTGTTTCAGATCACTTACATTCCTTTATGGTAATGATGTTCCCTGATGCCAGTGACCTCTATCAGACGGATAATGCACCCTGTCGAACTGCAAAAAATGCTCAGGATTGATTTGAGGAACATGAGAAAGAATTCAAGATGTTGGATGTTGGATGGGGCCTTTAATTTTTTAATGCTTAGCAAATATGCCTCCATTACAATAGTATGGGGGTCTTAGTGATCGCCATAGAATTTTTAAATATTAACTTTTATTATTTTACATTTTCCATGTGGCAGCTGCCTTGCAAGCACTAGCCAACTGACAAATAATTAACTCTTGAAAAGTTAAGAAAACTTGGTCTGCAGAGGGTTCTTAACTATTTGTCTGCTGGTTGATCATGCTGCCAGTGGGTAAATAATTTGAAAATGTCTTTGAACTCTACCTGCCTGGATTTGCCACTTTCAGGCCAGAACTTCATCTATCCACCAGAGTTCGGCCCAGCTGAAATCTGGACCAATTTCAGAGCTGTTCATGGGCCTGATTTACAAAATCTGGACATTGATGAATTCCATCAACAATGTCCAGATTTTGCATCTGAATGGCCCATTATGCAGTCGAATGGTTTTGGTATTGTATGTTTCTCTGTACAATTTAATAATAGTAATAACAATAATAATAATAATATTAATGTAATGTCATTCTGGACACTCATTTTAAATGGATATCTTGGCACTGGAGGACATGCAAAAAAAAAAAGCTACATGTTTACAACAGGACTGTAAAATAAAATGAGCTATTGAAGATTGCCTTTACAGCAGAAGAAAAGGTTGAATACACATTTTTTTAATAGATTTACTAGATTAAAAAAGCACCAGATACATTTGACAAAGTGGGATACAGAGGTAGCTCTACACTTTGTGAGGCCTTAGCTGATCTTGAACATGAGGTACACACCCATGTGGATACACATACCCAAATACAAACTACCAGATAGACATACACTCACACAGTGATTCTCGATGCCAGACACACTGACAAACATAACCACACATTCCTTCAGCCATGAAGAGGCAAACATACATACCCACTGCCAGGCACACAAACACCAGCAGTCTCACACATACACACACATACACACACTAACAAACATACATATACAAGCACCCTACTACAGGCCCTGCTCTCCAGTCAGGAGAGTTAGGTGGCAGCGAGGCCCCAGTGAGTGCAAGACTTTAGCTGGCTATCTAAATTGCCTAAGTAGAAAGCCACCTGTGGTTGGATATTCAGGACTATGATAGCTAATATACATGATAGAAACATAGAAATATAGAAACATAGAATGCGACAGAAGATAAGAACCATTCAGCCCATCTAGTCTGCCCAATTTTTAAAAATACTTTTATTAGTCCCTGGTCTTATCTTATAGTTAGGATAGCCTTATGCATATCCCACGAATGCTTAAACGCCTTTACTGTGCTAATCTCTACCACTTCAGCTGGAAGGCTCTACCATGCATCCACTACCCTCTTAGTAAAGTAATACTTCCAGATATATTTTTTTTTATTCTTTATTTTTCAGTGCAAGCAATAACAATAGTGTCAATGTGACCAAGAGATTATAAGGATAGAAATCATTTTAAAACAGTGGGTTAAAGTACTTGGTACAGCAGGAAGTCGCACTTTTTTTTTTTAAAGCAAAGTCCTAACAGACTGTAACATGTCGGTAGTGTGGTCATGTGAATGTGACAGTGAGAATGATGTACCGGGCATGAAGCGTGTGTTGCGTTGCTTGGTCTGCTGCCATCATTCTGTGAAGATCTGTCAGCGAGGCCCTAAGGTCGTCTTTTGTTGCTGGCGCTGACCCCCTTGTGAGCACCTGGAGAGGCTGTTGAGCTGCTTCAGCTGTCTGATTGGGCCCAGATCCTTGAGCTTCCACAGCCTGCTGTGTACTTGTGGCCATTTCTGGGTGGTCCCATGTCGGGATAGATTTTGTTTGCAAGGCTTTTTGGAGCATGACTCCTATATCCCTGCTTTCGGGCTTCTGAGACCGTCAGCCCATGATGCGCTCCGGGGATGGAGGGAGTGAGTGTCGGGTGTTCCCGAGTTCACTATGTGTCAGGGAGCTGCCCAGGAGTGACTCCAGGGAGAAGTGTGGTGGCTGGGGGTAGGCCGCAGCCTTGAGTTTCGGCGTGGGTCACCCGGCGGGATACCGGAAAGGCATTAATCGATGCAGAAATTCCCCCTGGTTGGGATGGTGGTGTTTTCTGCAGTGTGATGTACTCGCATGTTGTGGTATGTGGTGATAGATTTCACAATTGTTGGGAGCAGACAGATATGGCGTCCGTCTTGTCCCGCTGGCAAGCTCCACCCCCCCAGATATTTTTAAACCTTTGCCCCTCTAATTTAAGACTATGCCCTCTTGTTGGGGTAGTTTTTCTTCTTTTAATTATAGTCTCCTCCTTTGCTGTGTTGATTCCCTTTATGTATTTAAATGCTTCTATCATATCCCCATCTCGTCTTTTCTCCAAGCTATGCATGTTAAGTTCCTTTAACCTTTCCTTGTAAGTTTTATCCTGCAATCCATGAACCAGTTTAGTAGCCCTTCTCTGAACTCTCTCTAAAGTATCAATATCCTTCTGGAGATACGGTCTCCAGTACTGCGTACAATACTCCAAGTGAGGTCTCACCCGTGTTCTGTACAATGGCATGAGCACTTCCCTCTTTCTACTGCTAATACCTTTCCCTATACAACCAAGCACTCTGCTAGCATTTCCTGCTGCTCTATTACATTGTCTGCCTACCTTTAAGTTATC
Organism: Pelobates cultripes; assembly: GCA_933207985.1. Taxonomy (NCBI): domain Eukaryota; kingdom Metazoa; phylum Chordata; class Amphibia; order Anura; family Pelobatidae; genus Pelobates; species Pelobates cultripes. The sequence continues at coordinate 302,682,113 of OW240915.1, read as the reverse complement.
AGAAATAATCACTCCTAAATCCCTCTTCTTTTGAGGTTAGTACTCTATCAAATATTCTGTACTCTGCCCTTGGTATTTTTACGTCCAAGATGCATTATCTTGCACTTTATCCACATTAAATGTCGGTTGACACAACTCTGACCATTTTTCTAGTTTACCTAAATCATTTGCCATTTGGCTTATCCCTCCTGGAATATCAACCCTGTTACATATCTTAGTATCATCAGCAAAAAGACACATAAGATGATATAACCAGGTTGTTAAATAATCTGATTCCCAATTTGGAATCAAGTAGAATGTTTCCCTTCTTGCAGCACTGGACTTAGAAACTTGGAAATTGCTAAAATGGGAGGTTGGTGAAAAAGTGAACTTGATAGATTATGTATTTATTTCATCACTTTTCTATATTAGTTTTTTTCAGAGACAATAGAGTCAAGTTGCTTTTAAACAAGTGTAAAATATAACAAATTAGCTTTCATTTTGACATTCTCTTTTACTAGTAACATAAAAATGAGATTACTCTATAAACACAACATTATATGTAGGGTAAGTATAGGTCAGCGTGCAGATAGAGACTTTCTAGTTTTGTTCAAGGAGTAATAAGTGCAGTCACAGTGGATAATGAATCCAATCTCTATGTCAGGTAACCTCTAGGGGTAGACATACACAGTAAGTGAGGAAATAGTTACATAACTTTAATAATATTTCACAAGCATCTCTCTACTCTATGATGGTATCCTTGAAAAAAGAATAGGTTATGATAAATGCAGTTAAAGGTCATGTTTGATGTCTGGTAAGCTCTACATGGGATTGCAGCTTGCTACAACTTTGAAGGAAAACCAAACCCTATGTTCCAGAGTAGTATTTATTTCACACTGGAAGAAGCAATCCATTGTAGAATAAAGTTTCCATGTTTTCAAAAACGTTAAGGCCATTGATTCTTTGTAGCAAATCCATTTTAAACGAGAAATTAAGTTTAATGATAAAATTGGAGGTGTGGAGTGTTGAATCTATACTTGGAATATGATCTTGCAACCTACCGTAGCTATGACAGCAAGACATTTTTAATTCGTTATATAAAGGTTAGGAAAAGGTTGTACAATACGGAAAATAAGGAGAAGGGTATTAATAAAAGAAAGATAGGTCGTCATTACAGAAAGTATGGACTATGGTATAGTTCTGACCCAATGTGGGAACATTTGAAACAGGTTGGAGCTTTATTTCTACTTGAAACAAAATGTTGATTCAATGAGAAATAACCATAATGAGACATTTTTTAAATCATTTCCCAGTAGCAAGCAGTGAGCAACAATAGAGTCAAGTTGCTTTTAAAATGCAGTCTGGAGTTATGTCACAGCAATCAGTAGTCCATTGACACAGTTCTCTTTTAACAATAGCCAAATGAGGTATAGAAAATACATATTAGTTGAGAACTATACAACTCTGATCCATGTAGGGGTTTCTTTAACTCACCCACAAATACAGTCAGTGGCGTACTAAGGGGGGGGGCGGGGGGGCGGTCCGCCCCGGGTGCCAGCAGGGTGGGGGGTGCCATGGCCAGGCCCCCCGCCCCCCCCCCCATGCTGCAGCCGCCCGAGCGCTCTGTACGGAGCCTCAGGCGGCTGCAGCTTTTCCCGGGCGGTGCGTTCATGAGGGCGGACGCACCGCCCGGGCGCAGCCTGAGGAGAGGGGCTGACAGGAGGGAACGCTCCTGTCAGCTCCCTCACTGCAGCATGGTCCGACGGGTACAGAGAGCAGCTGTCTCCTGTACCCGGCCGGACTAACAGGAAGTGCACACTGAGTGTGCACTTCCTGTTAGTCCGCCGGGTACAGGAAACAAAAGCTCCCTGTACCCGCGGACTATACTGGGCTCGGCCACGCTACAGGGAGGTAGGGGGGAGGGGGAGAAAGAAGAGGGAGAGGGGGGGTGAGAGAGAGAAAT
>OW240915.1:302656322-302680071 GCA_933207985.1 Pelobates cultripes | reverse complement strand
GGAGCTGCTTCCCGTTCTCCCAGAACATTGATTTTTGTGACCACGGTTACAAACCGCCTCCAGAGAGCCTGTTCTGCACCAGACCAGTGGAGCCAGACTGCAGCTAGAGCCCATCATCATCCTCATCTGGTTGTAAGTAGGCAATCTAGTATATAATTCGTGGCACTAAGCTCTAATTTACCTCACATTAAGAAACACTATAGTCCCCAGAACCACTTCAGCTTAATGTAGTGGTTCTGGTGTCTATAGCCTGTCCCTGCAGGCCTTTTAATGTAAACACGGCGGCACTGCAGCACTGGCGTTAGTTAACATGGCAAATCATATGGGTGGGGCATTGTGATGTCACATGGGGGGGGCGGCAAACTTTACTTTTGCCTAGGGCGGCAAAAATCCTTGTACCGGCCCTGGCTGGAGGGGCTGCTGTGTGAGCTGTGGCCGCACAGTGTCCCATGGTAGTTAGGGTGCCGTGCGGCCAGTACAGCTCTCTCAAGCAAACAGCTGATAAACTGGCGCACGGAGGAAATGTGTATGTGTGACTGTCTGCCTGTAACTGAGTGTGTGACTGTCTGTCTGTAACTGAGTGTGTGACTGTCTGCCTGTAAATGTGTGTGTGGGGCTGCAGGGATTTTGTAGAAGGGGTGGGGGTTTTGTATTGGGACAGGAGTCTTTATAAGGGGGGATAAGCAGGGGATTTGTGGAAGGGGGTTGCGGGGGTTTTGTAGATGGGGCAGTACAGGATTTGTAGAAGGGGCAGGACAGAGGTTTTGTAGGAGGGGCAGGGCAGGACAAGGGTTTTGTAGGAGGGGCTGACAGCGGTTTTGCAAAGTTTACAAATTGTAAAAATAAAAGAAATAAAACCTTTAACATTTTTTACAGGTTTTTTTTTTGGGGAGGGGGGTGGGGGGGGGGGTGCCAAGCACAGGATCCGCCCCGGGTGCCAAATGCTCTAGGTACGCCCCTGAATACAGTATTCTATTGAACTTGAAGTTGCATAAAATGGAGAAAAGAAACAAAGACAAGAAATAGTGCAGAAAGTCTATGAGATATTGGCTCCGTAAAATAAACCTTTGTGCTCTTAGGACAGCAACATACTACTTTCACGGAGACGTCTCCTCCAAAGGGGATATAAGAAGAGAAATGACCAATGTGTGGTATTATAGACTTATATACTTTCAAACCATATGGTAAGTATTAAGCTCACCATTTTTAGCGCCTTCAATTTCTGGCTCTAAGGGTAATAAGCGGAGTGCCAATTTTCTGGGGTTGGCACCACCCCAATGAAGATTCTTTGAGGCTTCAGAAAGGGCTTTATCAAAATAACATATAGACTATGTATAGACTATGTATAGTATATAGTATAAAAACCAAATTGCTGAAATGGGTTTCACTCATCCATGAGCTTCCTCAGTCAGCTGTAGTGTAGCCTCAATAATCTTCTGTTTTTTAAGTGTCCTGTTGACCCTCTAGACCCTTCTTTTGAAGTCACATGTAGTTATTTTAGCCAATCATAAATCCATATTTTTGTATCATCCCTTGAAGTCATTATTTTCACCTGTATGTCTAAACCCTCTATAGGGTAATTAAATTTGCCACTTTTTTTCATTGGTAGTCAGTGGTGCCGGTCTGGATGTGTCACATCCTGTTGGTGGCTGGCGGAAGTGACGTTGCGGACCTAGCCATTCATTACGTCCGCGCTCCTCCTAGCTGCAGCTAACCTCCGGATATTCACATTGGTGGCCAGTGGCATAGGTCGTGGGTGTGTCAGTCCTGTCTGTGACTGGCTGAAGTGACGTCGCGGTCTTAGCCACCTGCCACATCCGCCAGCCAGATCCGCCAGCCAACCGCGGACACCTTGATCGGCTAAATTTAGTGGGAGGATACATATTGTTGTGTCGGCGCTGGTTGGAGGGCAATCATTGTGACGTCACAACAAGTTGTGCGTCGATCCGTACCCTCCAGCATAAGCTACACAGTTTCCTCACAAGTATAGATAAATATCGCCATTTTAAATATGGGCAAAAGAAAGGCCAAAGATATGAAAAAAAACAGGGGAGGGACAGAAGGAAAAAGAACAATAAAATAAACACTAAATAAAACATAAGTATATATAATATAAGTTGATATTTTGTTTAAACCATAATCACAAAAAATATTTTCTAGGAGAGAGAGATATACCAATAAAAGTTGGATAAAATGGAAAAACTAATCTGAAACTAAGGATTAAAAATAAAACATTTTTAATTTTCTAAAAGTTTATGTATATAATTCCAAAATTAAACACAAAGATTTTAAAAACTTTTGCATAGGAAACACTGTAAACAAATAGTATTAAATAGTATGTTGTGAGCGACTAATATCATAAAAAAAAGAGTTAAAATTATTGAATAGGGAATTTTAGAAAACGGTATGCAATTTAGAGGGCTTTTTTTTTAAGGAGTGGTTTATTTGAGGAAATGGCAAAATTCAAAGCCAATATGGTAGTTCTGTTTGGAATAGAAATGAACTGTACAAAAAAAGATGATTTGCATCTTTCTCAAAAGTGAACATATTTTCTCAGTGAGCAGTTCAGAGGTTTAGCTAGGAAGTATTTAAACTAGAAGGGGGGGGACAAAAGGGTGATAAAACATTAATCCAATTGGCCCCCAAAACAAGGACAGAAAGTAACTGTAGCGAGCGTGTTAAAAAATGATAAGCTTAGAGTCATGTCTACAAATGCTCGCAGTTTAGGGAATAAGATCCATGAACGTGGCAATAATGGCAACTGAGAATATAGATTTAGTGGCTGTTACTGAGACATGGTATAATGAGAAAAATTACTGTGATATAACAATACCAGGGTACTCTTTATACAGAGAAGGCAAGAAAGGGGGTGGGGTGGCCCTGTTTGTGAAGGATAGCATACAATCTAACCTAATAAAATTTAGTGAGGCAAACATAGAGTCTGTTTGGGTTACGTTAGAATTTGGAAATCACACAGTAACTCATGTAGGTGTGATTTACAGGACCCCTGGACAAATAGAAGAGATAGATAATCTGCTAGTTGAGGAAATAGCTAAAATGACAATGAAGGGTGAAGTTATTATCATGGGTGACTTTAATCTTCCGTATGTGAACTGGAAAACCAAAACAGCTGCTTGTGCCAGGAGCACACATATTTGAAACTCCCTACTGAGATTGTCTAAAACAAGTCATTGAGAAACCAACTTGTAAGGAGGCCATACTAGATTTAGTGTTAACAAATGGAGATTTAGTATCAGATATTACTGTAGGTGATCACCAGTCAGTGTGGTTTAATATAAGAAAAGTGACACACCATACAAAAACAAAAGTTTAAGATTGTAGAAAAACAGACTTTTCTAAAATTAGAATATGCGTAAAGGACTCCTTAACAGACTGGAGCAGTTTAAATGGAGTCCAGGAAAAATGGGGTTATTTAAAAGTTACACTCCTGAAAGCAACAGAAAATTCCATTAGACTTGTCAGGAAGAGCAGAAAAATTAAGAAACCTCTGTTGTACTTCTCAGAAGTAGTCAAAATAGTAAAAAACTAAACGTTACTATGTAGTAATTATAAAAAAAACAGAGTGAGGAAGACATACATATCTATAAGATTAAGCAGAAAGAGGCAATGCAATTTATAAGAGCCTCCAAAGCACACACAGAAGAGAGAATAGCACAGACAGTAAAAAAGGATAATAAAACAGAGATTTGTTTTAGATACATAAATGACTAAAGGAAAGTAAAACATGGATTAGTTAGAGTAAAAACAAAAGAAGGAAGATATGTAGAAGAAGATAAAGTTCTTGCTGGCTGCCTCAATCAATATTTTATTTCAATATTCACAGATGAAAATGAAGAAGAGGGACTTCAGTTAAGAAAAAGGACAAATGGGTAATTTGGTACATGTGTGTTTACAGAGGAAGAGGTTCAATTTCAACTGTCAATAGTAAAGACAAATAAGTTGATGGGGTCTGATGGGACACACCCAAAGTAATTAAAAGAACTTGGTGTACTAGCAAAACCATTTATGGATTTTTTTAACCAATCATTGTGACGGAACGCTGGCACTCCGACTGAGTACCTCCACCAATCGATGCTCCTAGTGCTCGCTGAGGACTCCAAGCACTCCAACCGACACCATCAGCACTGCAGACCCCACTTCCAGCGATGCAACTGCGCCGGGGTCTCTGCTGTTTCCACCCACCCTGGACCCAAGGCCAGGATCCAGCTTCCAGTGGGTGAACCTCTCTTTCCCCAGAGAGCAGGAACAGGAACAAATCAAGCTATTGCAAGAGCTTCCTCTGGGGAGTAAGTGATTATAGCAATCCCCAGAGTGTAGGTATCCCTTCCCCAAAACATGAGCCAAGGCTTAATGCTGGAACAAGACTGATTTACTGGCACACAGAACTCACAATTTATGCAACACAAAACTCCTCCTCTGGGCCAGGCTAGATAACTGAGTTTCTACAATACACAAAGCTCAATTATCTGCTGGCCAGAAACATTACAATTTCATAAAACACACAGGGACCCCAAAACATGCAATAACCCCATAAAAAGTATATCCTTGGAACCGGGGGATCTGGGTGAACCACATATCCAAAATTCACCCAGATCCGTTCAGTACTTTGGAAAATACAGTTTAATGCAGATTCTGCAGAACATATACAGGCTAAATGAAAAACAATTACTGTATAATGTGTCCCCTGCTGTATAGTCCAAAACCACTGCACGATGTCTCTGTGCACCAAATACTGGCGAGATGGCACAGTGTTGAAAAGTCCAAACAGTGTCTGTGAGTTAAAATGGCCGCCATCCATTGTTCTCACCATGTGCTTCTGATACAGGAAATGGTGGCCACCCAGTAACTCCACAGTATGTCCCCAGATGGTTCTTAAAGGGCCAGCAGCAGCACAACACAAATCCATTATGCCCAAATCATGTCTTTAAAGGGCAATACATCCCAGGGGCCATAGTCACAGGGCAAGAGGCGGGCAAGCAGTCCTCTCCAGGCACAAGTGGCGAAGGGCACTTCGTCACAATCATTATTAACAGGAGTAGTCCCAGAAGATTGGAAATGAGCGAATGTACCCATTCTCAAGAAAGGTAGTAAGAAAGAGTCGGGCAACTAGAGGCCAATAAGCCTTACTTCAGTAGTGGGGAAATTGATGGAAACCATGTTAAAGAACAGAATTATTGAACATCTAAAATCACATGGATTTCAAGATCAGAGACAACATGGGTTTACTTCAGGTAGATAATGCCAAACTAATCTTATTGATTTTTTTGAATGGGTAACTAAAATAATAGATCAGGGAGGTGCAGTAGACATCGCTTACCTAAATTTCTGTAAGGCGTTTGACACTGTTCCACATAGAAGACTCAGCAATTAACTGCAATCTTTAAGTTTGGATTCCAATATTGTTGAATGGGTTAGGCAGTGGCTGAATAACAGACAACAGAGGGTTGTAGTCATTGCAGTATACTCAAAGCAAGGTCTAGTTGCCAGTAGGGTACCTCAGAGATCTATACTTGGACCCATTCTTTTTAATACTTCTATTAGTGATATTGCAAAAGATCTTGGTATCTTTTGCAATATCACTAATAAAAATATTATGTATGTCTTTTTGCTGATGATACTAAAATTCGCAACAGGGATGATGTTCAAGAAGCGATAAACCAAATGGCAAATGATTTAGGTAAATTAGAAAAAAATGGTCAGAACTGTGGCAACTGACATTTAATGTGGATAAGTGCAAGATAATGCATCTTGGGCGTAGAAACCCAAGGGCAGAGTATAGCATATTTGATATCCTACTAACCTCAACATCTGAGGAAAGGGATTTTCGAGTAATTATTTCAGATGATTTAAAGGTAGGCAGGCAATGTAATAGAGCACCAGGAAATGCTAGCAGACTGCTTGGTTGTATAACCAGTTGAAAGAGAGAAGTGCTCATGCCATTGTACAGAACACTGGTGAGACCTAATTTGGAGTATTCTATGCAGACCCGGAGACTGTATCTTCAGAAGGATATTGATACTTTGGAAAGAGTTCAGAGAAGGGCTACTAAACTGGTTCATGGATTGCAGGATAAAACTTACCAGGAAAGGTTAAAGGATCTTAATATGTATGGCTTTGGAGGAAAGACAAGACAGGGGCATATGATTATATGATTTAAATACATAAAGGGAATCAACACAGTAGAGGAGGAGACTATATTTAAAAGAAGAAAAACTACCATAACAAGAGGACATAGTCTGAAATTAGAGGGACAAAGGTTTAAAAATAATTTCAGAAAGTATTACTTTACAGAGAGGTTAGTGGACGCAATGGAATTGCCCTCCAGCTTAAGTGGTAGAGGTTAACACAGTGAGGGAGATTAAGCATGCATGGGGAAGGCATAAGGCTTTCCTAGACTTAAGATAAGACCAGGGACTAATTAAAAGTATTTCAAAAATTGGGCAGACTAGTTGGACCAAATGGTTCTTATCTGCCATCTCATTCTATGTAATATTCAGACCTTGGGGCTCTAAGGTCCAAAGGTTGAATATCCATCTCATTTTATTCTGGCCTAGGATTTTATTAAAATCTCCTCCTTGCCAGTGAATACCTGAAAATTGTGAATATCTGAAAATTGTAGTCCATTGGGGTTACTGTTGTGTGTATTTTTGAAGAGGTGTGACACACTATGACCGTCATATCCTTTTTTGATGTTTCTTATATGTTCTTCCACCTGTGTATGCAAATAACATTTGGTACGGCCCACATATTTCAGGGCATTCTTGTAAATAGATCATGTTTTTTGAGTGGTACGTGATGGGATTTTTTATAGAAAATTCTTCATCTTGCTTTAAATTAGTAAATTTGATCACGTCTTTTCTTATTATTCAAACTTCTACACGCTAAGCACATGGCGCATCTGAAAAAAACATTTCTTGTGTCTATTGGTTCTATATGGCATTCTTTTTTAATATGATTTTTTACTTGTAGTGGATTCATATTAGGGACCACTTGTTTTTTCTGATAGAATGCTGGATAATATGGGGACTTCTTTTAGAATGGGCCAGTGTTTATTTATAATTTTCCTAAGCTGTCTGTTGCCATGGCTATAATTACAGTTAATTGGTATATCAAGCCCCATATCCATTTTTATCTTGTCTTTATCTTCAAATAGGGTTTCCTTTTTGGTGTTTAAAAGTTGATTAAAACTTTCTGATAAGTCTAACTCTTTATACATCTTCTCTAGTAGGCTAATTTTTAAGCTATCTGCTTGTTCAATTAACTAATTTTCCTCTGTACAATTTCTTCTAATTTGAAGGAGTTAAGACTTTGAAATAGCCTTCAACAAAGGTGAAAAGTGACAGCTTGAGGTATGTATGAAGCTATTAATGTCAACTTTTTAAAAGTGCGTACTCGTTTTCATCTTATTTTCTTCAATAAAAATGTCCAGATCTAGAAAGTCTTTACTAAAATTCATGCTGTGAAGGGATACCCCCATCACCATTTGTCTACTTGTACTCCCTTCTATCAGCCTTCCCCAGTCATTCGTTCTTTTGTTTGTTCCATTCATTATTTTTTTCGGTTCCCGAACCGAGACCATCCCAGAGACTAATTAGAACTGAGAACGCCATGTATCTATACGTAAACTGCAGACTAATTGAATGCTTCTAGGTGGCCGCCATTTCGTGCATACGAATACACATGGTGAGAACAATGGGTGGCGGCCATCTTGTCTCCCAAACGCTGCCTGCGGGACTTGGTTTTTGAGTGCCTGGAACTGTTTTCGGCAACGCACTCGCATGAACACTGAACTCTTCTATGTTCCCTTTCCCAGCAATTTAGACAAACGACATTCAGGAGTTTCAAACTACCGAACACAGGGAGCATTCTCCATGAACCACATAGACTTTACCTATTGTGGTTTTCGTATAAAACCCCACAAACACAAACTGGCTCTTGCTACATTTCTTCTGGAACTGTTTCCCGGCTTCAACCTCATGACAGACCCGTCAACTCTCCCTGTGGTGCCTTTCGGTAACTACCAAACGGATTTGGCTGATTTTTTTAATATGTTGCTCCCACAGAGATTTGCTGGGCTTTTATGTATTTTTGGGGTATTTCAAGAAATTGTGAAAAATTTTACTTTTCTGACCAGAGGATAATTGAGTTTTGTATGTTCTCTAAACTCAATTATCTTGCTGGCTCAGAGGAGGAGTTATACACTGTATAAATTGAATGCCTGTGTTCTCATTAAACCAGTCTTGTCCCAGCATTAAGCTTTGGCTCATGTGTGGGTTATTATGCGACACCAGCGATATTGGAACCTGTGGATTATTGGCATATTATTTTATAGGAAAAGGGAATGCAAGACGGGGATACCTTCTGAGACCGTCACACATGTTTAGTGATATACCCCAATCATTATCATTTATTTTTTTGATAAATTCATTAAGGCAATCCTACGTGCCTTTCCAAATAAAAAGCAAGTCATGTAACGGCGATAGGTCACGAGGCCCTCCACCTAGCCATCTCCATGATGTATATACTGGAGCTCCCAATATGCCATAGCTGGGTGTGAACCTCGTCCCCATTACTGTTCCACAGGCCTGTTAATAAAAATCTCCACTGTACAAAAAATAATTACTAGTTAAAATAAGGTGAATTCCTTCTGTGATAAAATTAATGTGCTCTGGTTTAAAATGTGATTGTTCTAAAAAATATCTTGTTGCAGCACACCCCTCTCATGTGCAATAACAATGAAGAGGAAACTTACAACTGCAGTCACTAAAAAAAATTGTCTTCCCAAAACAGTTGATTTATATGCCTAAGTATACTTCCAGTGTCTTTGAGATAGCTAGGTATTTTTTAAACTATGGGTTGTAGACTGTAAGGTGGTATAAGTAGAAACCTACAACTGTAAGTGGAGCACTGAAGGACTTACACCACGTGACTTGATAACAAACTTGGTTTGTAATACATATAAAAAAATAAAAAATACAATAAAGTGCAGATAGCACTTGAAACAGGATAAGATAAATTGTGGTGAAATTGGAACACTTACATTTAAAGGAGCCTGTGTGTGAATACTGGCTCCGTAATCAAGCTTTTATGCTTTTAAGTTAGCATCAAACCTCCAATTCACAGTATGGTATATCTCAAAGAGAAAACATAGGAGAGAAAGGAAACAATGTGCAGTCTGTTAGAAATGGTGTAAAAGGTGAAATTAGTGGAATGCTCACCTTATTCAGAGCCTTGTAATCCCAGCTCTATAGTATAATGGTTTTGTGCCAATATTTGTAGGAATGGCACTACCCCTATGAAGATTCAGTAGGCTCCAGGGGACTTCTTAAAATATTTAAATGTATTGGTGCAATGTAAACATATAACATATATAATATAAAATTAAATTAAAATTAAAAGAGTCCTGAATATGGCCGAAACACGTTTCAGTCTTGTAGAGCTTCTTCAGTGAGCTGTAAGTGTGGTCCGGTGAATCTTTTATTTTTAAATGTCTTGTAGTCTTTCCCCTTAACTCACATGGGTGTGTAATTGTCCAATGGCGAGATCTTGAAGATGTTTCTAATTATCATTATAAAGTGCAAATAGGGTAATTTTAGAAGTGATTTGCTAAATTTCGGCTCCGTTTATATATTTAAATATCATTGGTGGTCAGTGTTGTTTCGCGGAAATGCGTGACCCGCATGTTGTGGTTGGCGGAAATTACGTTGCAGGTGACCGCAAGCGTCACCTATCTCCAGCCACATGGCGTCATGATCCAGCTCAAGCCCTCCCTCCATCTCACACACTGGCACCTGTCTGCGTGAGAGAACCCCTCGAATCAGGACGGATCAAACCATCACAAATATTCGGGTTAGGCATGGAAACTGCGCATTGAATTGTATGTTGTGTCGTCCCGCGTATTATGATGTCATCCCGGAACCTCCCCTTTCTCGGTACAGCTCATGGGAGCCCATGTGTGCCATGGTGGTGGAGGGAAATAGTAAGGGCAAAAGGTGTATGGGGGAAAAGAAAAGAAGAGGGAGAGGACATATGAAAAACGATAAAATAAAAAGAGCAAAACATAGATTAATATTAATATATTATTATTATTATATTTATAGAGCGCCGTCAAATTCCGCAGCGCTTTACAATGGGTGGATGAACAGACATGTAGTTGTAACCAGACAAGTTGAAAACACAGGAACAAAGGGGTAGAGGGCCCTGCTCAATGAGCTTACATGCTAGAGGGAGTGGGGTAAAATGACATAAAAAGGTAAGGATAGTATTAGACTAGTGACAGTTGCAGAAGAGGAATCAGTCAGGAGCTATTAACAGTTTAATATATGTAGCTCTTGAGTTAGAAATGACTTTTATCATTTATATTTATATAAAAAACTTAGTAATGTTTTTTTTTAAATGGACTGATAGTGTTAATAAATAGATCTAATACACATAGAATAGGTGCATTTATGGAAAATGAACAATTATTTTTAAACATGATGGTTAAATATATTATGTTCTTCTAAGGCTGAAATATTGTGTCCTTAAAGATATAGAAGTTAAAAGTGGATGAATAGAAACAATAAAAAATCTATATTAAAAATATATTTGGAATGTTTATAGTTAAAATGCTAGTCATTAAGTACTAAGTGTAATTGATTGGAAGAGAAATCGCTGTCTAATATAGAGGCAGACACGGTTGCTGATGCCCTGGTTAGAATTTTCACTAGGGTTGGGTTCCCTAAGGAGATCCTCTCCGACCAGGGAACCCAATTCACCGCTGTGCTCACCCAGCAGCTGTGGAAGGTGTGTGGCATTAAACCGTTGCTCAGCTCACCCTATCATCCACAGACAGGTCTCTGCGAGCGCTTTAACGGTACCCTCAAGCAGATGCTGAGGACCTTTACAGATACTTGCAGAGATTGGGAGAGATTCCTGCCTCATCTGTTATTTTCCTACAGAGAGGTGCCCCAGGAATCTACTGGGTTCTCCCCCTTTGAGTTGCTTTATGGTAGAAGGGTCTGCGGACCCCTGGATCTCATTAGAGGCCACTGGGAGGGGGAGACAGAGCATAGTACCCTATGTCCTGGAACTCCGGGACCGCATGGAGAAACTGTCTCTGATGGTAAGAGAGACTCTCCAGGCGGCCCAGGGGAGACAGTAGAGATGGTACGATCAGGGTGCCCGACAGCGAGTCTTCCAGGTTGGGCAGAAGGTATTGGTGCTCAAACCTGTGAAGGCCAACAAGATGCAAGCGTCTTGGCAGGGCCCATACAGAGTAGTAGCACAGATATGTGATACTACCTACCTTATAGCCAGCTGAACAGATGAGAGGATTCAGAGATCCTTTCATGTGAACATGCTGAAGGAGTATCAGGAGAGACCTGAGAATGTTGCTGCAGTATGCGCCCCTGCTGCAGATGACCCTGAGAATTTACCCCTTCCCGATTTGTTAGAAAGGGACCCCCAGACTGACCTCACTAACCTTGTACAGCTAGGGGACAGGTTAAACCCCACCGAAAGGGTACAAGCGAAGCAGCTGTTGTGGGAGAAGCAGGCGACATTCTCCCAGGAGCCAGGTTATACTACCGTAGCTGTACATAAGGTCGAGACCCCTGGACAGACTCCCCTATGACAGCCGCCCTATCATATCCCTGAAGCAGTCCAAGAAGGAATACGAAGGAGATACAGGAGATGACCCAGCTTGGGGTCATCGAATCCTTCGACAGCCCTTGGGCCTCCTGGTGCCCAAGAAGGACGGGACCACTCGGTTCAGTGTGGACTACAGGCGACTCAACGAGCGGACCACCACTGACGCCTACCCGATGCCTCGGGTAGACGAATTACTAGATCATATTGCCAGGGGGCGCTACCTGACCACCATAGACCTGTGTAAGGGCTACTGGCAAGGTAGAGGCAGTGGCTAACTGGCCCACACCTACCACTAAGACCCAGGTATTGGCCTTCTTGAGGACGACAGGGTACTACCGACGTTTTGTCCCTGACTACAGCACTATTGCTAAGCCCCTGACCGACCTGACTAAGAAGAACTTGCCTAAGCAGGTCCTGTGGTCTCCAGCTTGTGAAGCTGCGTTTCAAGCACTAAAACAGGCTCTTGTGAATGCCCCTGTCTTGGCTGCCCCAGTCCCTAACAAACGCTTTCTCGTCCATACAGATGCTTCCATGTATGGACTAGGGGCTGTGCTGATTTAAGTCAGGGAAGATGGAGGAGAGCACCCTGTCGCATATCTCAGTCGAAAGTTACTACCCAGGGAAGTGAGTTAAGCGGCAGTGGAGGAGTGTTGGAGCCTCTTACGGATCCCATTCGGGAGATTACCGCTTCCCCTGATGGTGGTTCGTATACAGCAGTTTATGCGAACGGAGATAGTGAGATTGCGAAGGGGGAAGCTTAACTAAACGGTGGTTTCCCTCACAGGCACCAGGGGTGTCTTAACAAATACATTTGTAAAAATAAAAGAAAAAAAGAAAAAGAAGAAGAAATAAATATGTGTTTAAATTACTCCAATTCCCTTGATTTGTCAATAGGCTAGTCTCTTAGTGGGATTGGTAACAAATATGAAACAAATATCTCTCTTTGTTGCTACTCTGAATGAATAACAAAGTGTAGTTATTCAATCACGGACAGTAGCATAGATAGCCAGTTGAACTAAAGTGTCAGGAAGGAAAACATTATTAAATTCAATAGTCCATGTAGTATGGTACTAATTAGTATGGAGCTACATAGGTTGAGCTAGTATTAGTAGCAAAGGTTTCATGTAGGTACTTCCAATCCAATTTCTGTCTAATTGTCTTAAAAGGAGGTACAATTCCTGTCTATAGATGCACACTATCGCTGTAGATCTAGCTATCTTGTCGGAAGGTAAATACCTATACTGTGCCTTCAAGGGCACCTATTAGCTTTGTGTACAGATTTCAAAAGTTTCTGTCTATATGTGCCTTCAGAGGCACCTATCATTTGGTAACTCCTTAATGTTAAGAATAGCTTCTATACTAATTAAAGTACTGCTGGATCAGAGAGAATAAAGATGATGGCTGAATTTAAATAGCTGATAAGTTTGATCAGCTCCCACTGTAAAATACAGTCGAGGGAGAGTACAAAGAACTCTAAAATCAAAATGCCGATATGCAATTATCTTCCGAGCCTGATACCCGATGCGCGTTTCGCCAGGCAGGCACTTCAGGGGGAATTAAGTACTGTGTAATTATGTCTAAATTAATGGGTTGTAAGGTCCTCAGGTTGAAAATCCACTTCATTTCATTTTGTCCTAAGCATTTGTTGAAATCTCCTCCATGCCAGTCCCCATGACTTTCTGAATACCCATAAACTTAAGGTCCTTAGGGTCACTGTATGTCTTTTTTAAAGTGCTGTGATACACCGTGCCCTTCATATTATTTTTTAATGTTTCTAACGTATGTGCCCACAAGGGCATTCCAACTGATATATTACATGTACTGAAGGACAAAAAGTTATTAATCCTTTTATATGGAATTCTTCATCGTTAGTGCACTGAGGCTAGTGGTGTTGTGGAGAGAGGCACTGAGGCTAGTGGTTTTGTGGAGAGAGGCACTGAGGCTTGTGGTGTTATGGAGACCGGTTTGGAGACTATGGTGAGGCCTAATAAAAAGCAGTTGTTGTTGGGGGATTCCATCATAAGAGGTGTGGAGATGGACAATGGTGGTCTTGTGAGGTGTCTTCACGGAGATACTGCTCACAGAGACAGGAGACGTATCTGTAATATTGTTAAGCAAGCAAAGCAGGAAGGGGAATTGGATGTACTTGTCCATCTAGGGACAAATGACTTGGCTTGCAATGAGGTTTCAGAGGTTAAGGAAGTTTTTAGTGTTTTTGCCAATGATATACGGCAGGTTGCTTCCACACTGTCATGCTCTGAAGTTCTGCCTGTGCATAACACTCAGAATGACAGGCGGATGTATATTAGGGACTTTAATTTGTGGCTTGGTGAATGGTGTCGGGAGCAAGGATTTGGCTTTATTTCTCATGGTAGCTCTGTTTGGAATGGAAATAAGCTGTTCAAAAAAGATGGTTTGCATCTTTCTCAAAAGGGAACAAATGTTCTCAGTGAGCAGTTCAGAGGTTTTACTAGGATGTATTTAAACTAGGAGGGGGGGGCAAAAGGGTGATAAAACATCAATCCAATTATCCCCCCAAAACAAGGACAGAAGGTGCCTGTAGCAAGTGTGTTAAAAAATTATAAGCTTAGAGTCATGTCTACAAATGCTCGCAGTTTAGGGAAAAAGATCCATTAACTTTTGGCAATAATGGCAACTGATAGTGTAGATTTAGTCGCTGTTACTGAGACATGGTATAATGAGAAAAATGACTGGGACATAGCAATACCAGGGTACTCTTTATATAGAAAAGATAGGGAAGGCAAGAAAGGGGGAGAGATGGCCCTGTATGTGAAGGATAGCATAAAATCTAGCCTAATAAAAGTTAGTGAGGCAAACATAGAGTCCGTTTGGGTTACGTTAGAATTTGGTAATCACATAGTAACTCGTGTATAGGCCCCCAGGACAAATTGAAGAGTTAGATAATGTACTTGTTGAGGAAATAGCTAAAATGATAATGAAGGGGGAAGTTATCATCATGGGTGACTTTAATCTTCCTGATGTAAATTGGAAAACAAAATTAGCTACTTGTGCCAGGAGCACACATATTCTAAACTCCCTACTGGGATTGTCTCTAAAATAAGTTGTTGAGGAGCCAACTCGTAAAGAGGCCATACTAGATTTAGTGTTAACAAATGGAGATTTGGTATCAGATATTACTGTAGGTGAAAGTTTAGGATCCAGTGATCATCAGTCAGTGTGGTTTAATATAAGAACAGTGACTGAGTCACACCACACAAAACAAAAGTTTTAGACTTTAGAAAAACAGACTTTTCTAAAATTAGAATATGTATAGAGGAGTCATTATCAGACTGGAGCAATTTAAATGGAGTCCAAGAGAAATGGGATTATTTAAAAGTTGCACTATTGAAGGCAACAGAAAATTGCATTAAGCTTGTCAGTAAAAGCAAAAAATTCAAGAAACCACTGTGGTACTCCGCATATGTGGCCAAAATAGTTAAAAACAAAAAGTCAGCATTTAAGAATTATAAAAAAAAACAAAGTGAGGAATAGTGATGTCGCGAACACAAAATTTTCGGTTCGCGAATGCGAACTTCCGCAAATGTTCGCGAACCGGCGAACCGGGCGAACCGCCATAGACTTCAATGGGCAGGCGAATTTTAAAACACACAGGGACTCTTTCTGGCCACAATAGGGATGGAAAAGTTGTTTCAAGGGGACTAACACCTGGACTGTGGCATGCCGGAGGGGGATCCATGGCAAAACTCCCATGGAATATTACACAGTTGATGCAGAGTCTGGTTTTAATCCATAAAGGGCAGAAATCACCTAACATTCCTAAATCACAATGAATATGGATTGACACCTGACATATGACATATTGACACCTTGACATATGGATTGACACCTGTCCTCAGAGCCCCTGATGCACACGGACACAGAGCAGAATAGAGACTGTTCCCCCTACATAGGGTCACTTGGCAGATATGGATTGACACCTGTCCTCAGAGCCCCTGATACACACTGACACAGAGCAGAATAGAGACTGTTCCCCCTACATAGGGTCACTTGGCAGATATGGATTGACACCTGTCCTCAAAGTCCCTGATACACACTGACACAGAGCAGAATAGAGACTGTTCCCCCTACATAGGGTCACTTGGCAGATATGGATTGACACCTGTCCTAAGGATCCCTGATACACACTGACACAGAGCAGAATAGGGACTGTTCCTCCTACATAGGGTCACTTGGCAGATATGGATTGACACCTGTCCTCAGAGACCATGATACACACTGACACAGAGCAGAATAGAGACTGTTCCCCCTACATAGGGTCTCTTGGCAGATATGGATTGACACCTGTCCTCAGAGACCATGATACACACTGACACAGAGCAGAATAGGGACTGTTCCCCCTACATCGGGTCACTTGGCAGATATGAATTGACACTTGTCCTAGGGATCCCTGATACACACTGACACAGAGCAGAATAGGGACTGTTCCTCCTACATAGGGTCACTTGGCAGATATGGATTGACACCTGTCCTCAGGACCTGATACACACTGACACAGAGCAGAATAGGACTGTTCCCCCCTACATAGGGTCACTTGGCAGATATGGA
This sequence comes from Pelobates cultripes, assembly GCA_933207985.1. Lineage (NCBI taxonomy): Eukaryota > Metazoa > Chordata > Amphibia > Anura > Pelobatidae > Pelobates > Pelobates cultripes. Next base: position 302,663,832 of record OW240915.1, on the reverse strand, counting down.
TTGACACCTGTCCTGGGGATCCCTGATACCACACAGAATAGGGAATGTTCCCCAACATAGGGTCACTTGGCAGATATGGATTGACACCTGTCCTAAGGATCCCTGATACACACTGACACAGAGCAGAATAGGGACTGTTCCTCCTACATAGGGTCACTTGGCAGATATGGATTGACACCTGTCCTCAGAGACCATGATACACACCGACACAGAGCAGAATAGAGACTGCCCCTACATAGGGTCACTACAGATATGGACTGACACCCGTCCTCAAAGCCCCTGATACACACCGACACAGAGCAGAATAGAGACTGTCTCCCCATATAGGGTCACCTACAAGATATGGATCGACACCCTCAGAGCCCCCTGATACACACTGACACAGAGCAGAATAGAGACTGTCTCCTCCCCACATAGGGTCACTCTTGGCAGATATGGACTGACACCCGTCCCTCACAGAGACCATGATACACACCGACACAGAGCAGAATAATAGGGACTGTTCCCTACATCGGGTCACTCTTGGCATATGAATTGACACACTCTTGGTCCTTAGGGATCCCTGATACACACTGACACAGAGCAGAATAGGGACTGTTCCCCCTACATAGGGTCACTTGGCAGATATGGATTGACACCTGTCCTAAGGATCCCGGATACACACTGACACAGAGCAGAATAGGGACTGTCTCCCCTAGACAGGGTCACTTGGCAGATATGGATTGACACCTATCCTCAGGATCCCTGATACACACTGACACAGAGCAGAATAGAGACTGTTCCTCCTACATAGGGTCACTTGGCTGATATGGATTGACACCTGTCCTCAGAGATCATGATACACACTGACACAGAGCAGAATAGAGACTGTTCCCCCTACACTTGGCAGATATGGATTGACACCTGTCCTATGGGTCCCTGATACACACTGACACAGAGCAGAATAGGGACTGTTCCCCTACATAGGGTCACTTGGCAGATATGGATTGACACCTGTCCTCAGAGACCATGATACACACTGACACAGAGCAGAATAGAGACTGTTCCCCCTACATAGGGTCACTTGGCAGATATGGATTGACACCTGTCCTCAGAGCCCCTGATACACACTGACACAGAGCAGAATAGGGACTGTTCCTCCTACATAGGGTCACTTGGCAGATATGGATTGACACCTGTCCTCAGAGACCATGATACACACTGACACAGAGCAGAATAGAGACTGTTCCCCTACATAGGGTCACTTGGCAGATATGGATTGACACCTGTCCTCAGAGACTATGATACACACTGACACAGAGCAGAATAGAGACTGTTCCCCTACATAGGGTCACTTGGCAGATATGGATTGACACTGTCCACAAGGACAAGCTGCAGGCTTCCTGGCAGGGCCCATACAAGGTGGTAGAGCAGGTTTGTGATACCACCTTTGTGATCGGTGCGGTCACAGGCACGAGGCAAGCGCGATGCTCCATGTGAACATGCTCAAGCCATACCACGAGCGCACGGAAGAGGTAACCGCGATCTGTGCACCTGCCACTGAAGATTATGATAATTTGCCACTCCCAGATCTCCTAGACCTAGAGGGCCAGAGCGGAGACCTGGGAGAAGTACAGTTAGGAGAACGGTTAGACCCCCAGGAGCGAACCCAGGTCCAAAGACTAATCCAGGACAAGGGGGCCACGTTTTCCAACCTACCTGGGTACAGTCCGTTAACCACTCACAAAGTTGAAACCTTAGACCAGACCCCACTTCGCCAAACCGCCTATCGCATACCCGAAGCAGTTAAAGAAAATATTCAGAAAGAAATTGAGGAAATGATGCAGTTAGGGGTGATAGAACACTCTGACAGCCCCTGGGCCTCCCCGGTAGTACTAGTACCGAAACGGGACGGCACGACCCGTTTCTGTGTAGACTACCAGAGGCTAAACGATAAAACAACCTCAGACGCCTCGTCTATGCCCCGGATAGACAAGCTCCTAGACAAAATGGCCAGAGGCCAGTACCTCACCACAATAGATCTGTGCAAGGGGTACTGGCAAATTCCATTAGCCGAGGACGCCATCCACAAGTCGGCATTTGTCACCTCGTTTGGCCTGTATCAGTTTAATGCCATGCCATTCGGGATGAAGAATGCCCCGGCTAACTTTCAGAGGATGGTAGATCGGCTACTGGATGGGTTTCAGGAGTATGCCTGCGCCTACTTGGATGATATAGCCATTTTAGCTGCTCCTGGCCAGAACACCTGACCCACATAGGAGCCGTACTAGACCGGATTAGGGAGGCTGGATTGACCCTAAAGCCCAGTAAATGCCATATAGGAACGCGTAAAAACCTCCCTAAGATAGTAGTATGGGCCCCAGAGTGTGAACAGGCCTTCCAACAGCTCAAGACGGCGCTCATTAAATCACCTGTACTTTCTGCTCCTGATCCAACTAAACACTTTCTCGTCCATACAGACACTTCTATGTTTGGATTGGGAGCAGTACTGAGCCAAGTCGGAGCAGATGGCGGCGAGCAACCCGGGGCTTATCTAAGCCGGAAACTTTTGCCCAGGGAAGTAGATACACTGCCATTGAAAAGAAGTGCCTGGCGGTGGTGTGGGCCCTCAAAAAGCTGCAACCTTACTTGTATGGACAACCGTTTACCTTACTCACAGATCACAACAAATTTGGGGCACTGCGCGTGCAATTTAATGTGCCACCAGATAGGAGTGGTGTGTTTAGTACTATTTTTATCAGTTTAATCCCTGTTACGCCCCCTATCCGTTGATGTGGAGCAAGACGCAGCAGCAGAAGAGGACTCAGCCGAGGAGGTTATGGAAGAGGATGGAGTAGGAGGAGTAGAGGAGGTGGCAGCAGGCCTGCCTGCAAGTCATGGCGGTGTCACCAACTCCTCTGCAGAGCCACGCATTCCATGCTTGGCAGCCGTCAGCAGGCTTGCCCAAAGCGCAGTGTAGGTAATATACCTGCCCTGACCATGCTTTGCAGACCAGGTATCAGTGGTCAGATGGACCCTTGCCCCAACACTGTGTGCCAGACATGCCATTATTTCCTTTTGCACAATCGAGTACAGGTTGGGGATTGCCTTTTGTCAAAATAAATTTTGTCCGGGTACCAGTGAGTGAGTGGTGGCACTGGGCACAGTATCCACTGTGAGCCTGACACACCTGCTGGCAGACAACTAACTGCTATTCAATCTATAACAGTGAAAAAAGTTTTTTGTTTTTAAATGCAAGCTATTGTGACACCAGATATGAGTGGTGGCACTGACTGGGCAAATGGGCACAGTATCCACTGTGAGCCTGACACAGAAGCTGGCAGCAGTGGCAGACAACTAACCGCTATTCAATCTATAACAGTGAAAAAAGTTTTTTGTTTTTAAATGCAAGCTATTGTGACACCAGATATGAGTGGTGGCACTGACTGGCAAATGGGCACTGTATCCACTGTGAGCCTGACACACCCGCTTTAAGGACACTGACTGCTATTCAATCTATAACAGTGAAAAAAGTTTTTTGTTTTAAAATGCAAGCTATTGTGACACCAGATATGAGTGGTGGCACTGACTGGGCAAATGGGCACAGTATCCACTGTGAGCCTGACACAGAAGCTGGCAGCAGTGGCAGACAACTAACTGCAATTACATTACACAAAAAAAAAGCAGACTGATGTTCTAGCCCTAAAAAGGGCTTTTTGGGGTGCTGTCCTTACAGCAGAGATCAGATGAGTCCTTCAGGACTGTAGTGGACACTGTATACCCTAACCTAGCTATGCATTTCCCCATCTAATCAACAGCAGCTACACTTTCCCTCCTCTCACTAAGCATGCAGCTTGAGAATGAATCTAAAATGGATGCTGTCCAGCAGGTGGGAGGGTCTGCTAGGGAGGGTGTGCTGCTAATTGGCTGGAATGTGTCTGCTGACTGTGAGGTACAGGGTCAAAGTTTACTCAATGATGACGAATAGGGGGCGGATCAAACCGCGCATGTGTTCGCCGTCCGCGCCGGACGCGAACACGCTATGTTCGCTGGGAACTGTTCGCCAGCGAACCGTTCGGTGCATCACTAATGTCCAATAGGCCTGCTATTTGCAGGGACCCTAGTTGGGACCTGTTTTACATGTGTGACCCCTTCCCAGGGTGCATAGTCCCTAAGCTTTCCCCCAAGGTATAATATGTTTTAATGTATGTAAATGTGTCCTGTTGGGATCTCCCAGAGCAGGAGATGGATATCTGTAACCCATCCCCCCGCCTGCCTGGGACAAAAGAAAGTGTACTGAGGGGGACTGTGTATAAAATGAATCTGTACCAATGAAGGATTGTCAGAGTTGTACTTCCAGAGCTGTGTGTTGTCCAATTACTGGGGGGAAAAAAAGGGTAATCACTGTGTTAGATGTTCCAGCGTGTAGAGGATGCAGCGGGGAAAGTCTTTTGTAAGGACTAAGTAGCTCCCAGGACCGTGTGCCGTACAGCCCCTGGGAGCGAAAATAGCTATTTCCCCTATCCAGGCACAGCTAGGAAGCCGGGATACAGGGAGCTCCGCCACAGTATTCCTAACACTGTTCTTTTAATAAGCATTTATATACACATTACTATATATGCATTCACTGAGGTTGATGAGAAATGTATAGGTTTTCCTTAGAAATATAAAAAAGAATGCAGATGACAGACCTAAGCAACTTCCTGATTATAGAGGAGATAGAGTTTATGAATAAGCAGATAAACTAGATTAACGGTGAGTATATTTTTTGAAAGGGACATTTTAAGCAACACAACTACTATAGCTCTCCTATTCAGTACTGAACTATAAGCAATTTTCTTTTTGGTGTAGAGGGGCAACCTTCATATCAGCAACATTAATAACTTGGAATTAACAATTGTACATTATAAATTTTAATTTTATGTAAACCTGATAATATTGTTTGGCTGAGGGTGCAGGGCAAACCCTAGCACAAGCACTCATAGCCAGTCACTCATAGCCAGTCAATTTATTCCAAGATGGATGAAATTAACATTGATAATATGAAAATATTCTGCATTATCAAAGTCTAACAAGGGGGTGGTCTCTAGGCGCAGCAATAACCCCCAGTGTAATATCAAACATCTCTATTGTTTGATATTGAACCAGGGGTGACATAGTGAGCAACAGTGGTTATTTTACTTAGGGTGTTTCTTCAACATTTCTTTTTGGTTTTTTATATTTCATCTTGATAATATTGTAAAAAGAAAAATCACCTAAAATGTCCCTTTCACTGAGTTGTCTCAAACTAAAAGAAAAAACCCAAAACAAACAAACTTGAGAATCTTGTGGCTCCCAAAGGGCAACAATAACAACAGTCAATACATGAGAGGGTAAAAAATAAAACAAAAGTTTAAACATATTTGGAAATTATGCAATTTAAAAGTAAAATAGAAAATCATGATATGATTGCAGCATTGAATTCAGAGGTCTTTGTTAAAGAAACTGTTGAATGGAAATGGTTCGGGGAAATAAAATTGAAAACAAATATTATTATTATTATTATTATTATCATAATAATACTAATATTAGAAATGGGCAGACTAACTTGTTTCTGTGTTCCATTAAAACTTACAAATCTCAGTTTTTACCCAAGGACTCTAAATATCTCACAAACTGGAGAAACATTCCGTTCTCTCTTCATTTTTATTTTAATGAATACTTAACATTCTTTGCAGAGGTACAAGCACAAATGATTGATCTGGGTAATTTTAATCCTTACTGTATCAGTGTTAAAATGGGCTGAAATGGCACAGTCATATATAACTGAAGGCAGGTATCTGTGTTCATGCAATGTCATATCTATATGAAATATACATTGTATTTTTTTTCTCATTCAGGAGACCAGCTCATAGTTAATCATACAAGAACAGGTGAATTAGGTCCTGTTTAAAAATGGTGGTTAATTATAGGTATGTGACATGAATTCTTACGATGATATAAAATCTGAGCTATACATATGGGATGATTTTTTTTTCCATTATGTTGTGGTTACAATGCATTTTATTGCATTTAACATGAACTACTTAACTCTTCACTTCAATGCAACTCATCCTTCAAGTACTCCGCAGGATTCAAATGCTTATCCTTTCAATGGTACATTTCTAATTAAGTTATGTTAATTGCTATGAATATATTTTATTAATTACTAGGATCCTAATGATTGCTCTATAGTAATGTTTTCAAACATTAATCAGCTTGTGACCAACTTTTCTTTTTGTTTGAATGGTCAAACCTAGAGTTGCGCGAACCTGAACTGTGAAGTTCGGGTTCGTACCGAACATTATGGTTTTTGGACCCCGGACCCGAACACGGACATTTCAGTGTATGTTCGGGTTGGAGTTCGGTGTTCAGCGATTTAATGGTGCATTTTGAAAGGCTGCAGGGCAGCCAATCAACAAGCGTTTGACTCGTGTGCCCTTAGAAGCCATCACAGCCATGCCTTAGAAGCCATCACAGCCATGATGGCAGCAAGTGACCCAGCCTCTATATATAAGCTGGAGTCACGTAGCGCCACACGTCACATGAGTTGTTATTAGTGTAGGGAGAGGATGCTGCAGCTGTGAGGGACAGATTAGGAAAGAATTCTGGTGTTGAATCTGCAAACTACATCGATTATTTTTGTGGGTGCTATACAACATTTTTGTACCCTGCCCTGAGCCCAGTGCCACAGAGAGTTCAGTGCACTTGCAACTGCATGTGTGCCAGGCACATTACTTTAATCCTGTTCTGGTAGCTCAATGGGCAACATCTAGGCATTTTTAAATACTGCAATTCTTTTGGTGCTAAATAGTACATTTGCGTACTGCATTTCTTGCAGTCTGATAAAACTCTTAAATACTACTGTTACATTGTTGGATTGAAAAATCACACTTTTTTGTGCTAAATAGTACCTTTGCGGCCTCTGGTGCACTTCATATCTGAGAGTTAAATAGAGCCGTCAAATACTGTGGTTACATCTCAGTTTGACCAAAGTTAGCGTTACTATTTGTTTGTGTGTGAAAAATGCAAAAAACGCCAATTTTGGCCAGTGTGGCTACTAAAAAAGACTGGACATACCCCGTTTGCAATACCTTGTGTTGTCTACTATTGCAAATGGTATGCCATCATAGGGGTATTTTTCAATCTTGGGCTACCATAGGGTCTCAAAGGCAACCTAACCAATCTGGCGAATTTTAATGTGAAAAAAATGAAACGCAAGCCTTATATTTGACGCTGTAACTTTTGAAAACACCATAAAACCTGTACATGAGGGGTACTGTTGTACTCGGGAGACTTCGCTGAACACAAATATTTGTGTTTCAAAACAGTAAAAAGTATCACAGCAATAATATTGTCCCTGTAATGCTGTTTGTGCGTGAAAAATGCAAAAAACGTCACTTTTACTGGCGATATCATCGTTGTAATACATTTTACTGTTTTGAAACACTAATATTTGTGTTCAGCGAAGTCTCCCGAATAGAACAGTACCCCCCATGTACAGGTTTTATGG
>OW240915.1:302393111-302650966 GCA_933207985.1 Pelobates cultripes | reverse complement strand
CATACAACATTAGTTATACATGTGCTATCTGAAAAGTTCTGTCAATAAATATACTAATAGATAGCAACATTAAGTGCAAACCACTAATTGAATTGCTTGCTACAAAGAGATAAAGCCAAAAAAGAGAACACATGGAAAAAATAGCCTAAATGATAATATGAATAAAATCCCAATCGTAAGGATAAAAACATAATTATAATTATAGAAATAATTATAAATCTGGGAGACTGAGCATTAAAAAAAAAAAAAAAAAAGATAACGTTAAAGTAAAAATAGATTATATGTAATAATGTCATTAATAAGGACAGAGATTACTGCCAAAACCCTAAAGCCTAAAAGAGTATCTGAATATATTCTGAATTTTTTTATTCACTATCATTCTCTGGATCAGTACTCTCGTTTAAGCAAAAAAAAAAAAAAAATTAGATTCTTCCCGGTGTAATAGAAGAAAACATTTTATTCAAGGGCACTGAACATCCTGCACTTAATAGACAAGGAGGAAATAAATTAAATAACCTCAATACAGAACCTTGATGCAATATGCTCCATTACACTCTGTATATATAGTTGCATTTGTATTTGTGTTTATCAGAGTGTGATACATATACTGTCTCTGGATGTTTTATTTTTATTTTTTATTTTTTTATTATTATATCTTTTCATTTTTAATATCTTAATTCTCATACCACCTCAGCTGAGATAATGAGAGTTCTTGATAAATTGCACATTTGATGCTAAATGTTACTCTGTATGCATTGTTAACTATAAAACATGCAACAACATAATTTAAAGTATAAGTCAGTCTATCTGTCTGCCTGCCTATCTTAGTTATCGGATATGTTTATTACTGTAGAGGTTTTTAATGCTTATGTCCCTATAACTTTACACAGTAATATCAATAATAAAAATATTTAATGATATCATTTAGTAAATCCCTACACCATGTGTTTACAACAATGTTACAAAACAACATTAGAATATTGCAAGCCTCAATTCACGCAAGTCAATTCGGAGTACAAAATCCAGACATGCTATTTAAAAATGTCCAGATTTCTGGATTCTGTAAGTTTGGCCCGCATGCCTGAAATCCAAACCAAATATATAAAATATGGACCTGGATTTAAAAAAAAAAAATCCAAACTATTTACTCGCTGGTAGCACAAGCAGTCAGCAGACAACTAGTTTAAAAACCCTGGCAGCGGAAGGGTTAATTATATAGGGTCTTGTCAGTGCTTACTAGAGAACCTCCACATAAAAAAAGTAATAAATAAAGTGTAGCGAACTACCCTTTGCCACTGGCTTTTGGAAGGGCCTGATTGCCAGCCTCCTGTCCCAAGACTATGGGCCCTGCTAAAAAGTGACCATGGGAAAATGTGCCTCTTCCCCTCCCCCTTTTTCCTGTCCTATTGTTCTCCAGCAAGTGTCTATGGTACTCAATAAGACACCCATTCTACGGTCTGGGAGTGTATGCCCCAACCCACCATCATATCACCTGAAGTTTTAAACCTTGTGATTGGGCAGCCATTGCTGTAAATTTTCTCATGCTTTGCAAAAGATGACATAGTGTTGGAAGACCTATATAAGGGCTTTGCACCCTATAAGAGCTCAGTTTGCGGTGAGCCCTCCATGAATGAAGATGGATTTATTTATTTTGATGAGCGATTTTCTTTTTTTCCGGCACTTTTTTATTTTTATTTGGGTTGATTTTTTCATGTTCATTAGTTGCATCGCAAGATAATATATTTTTATTTGGCCCTTTCTTGGGCTACTGAGAAGATGAATTAGAAGAAAGATGTTTTTTGGTGGTAAGAATATTTTTTTTATTACCTACCTCCCCCCCCCTGTTGTATAATTAATTAGGGCATTGTTTTTTAAAAGTCCCTCACCTGACGCTCATGGGGGGGAGGGGACTATGTCTAGCATTATTTTAGCTCTGAATCATTTTCTCTATTTTTTACAAGTAAGGGAGGAGTGATCAACAGGTTCCTCACTACTTGTTGTAGAAGAATAATTTTGTCTATATCTTTTGAGGTTCCTTTGGAGTTGTAGGTTTACAGAAGATGGAGAGGGATTAGTTTATATCCCTCCTGCCATTTAAGCCATTGCTACTACTCAGGAGAAGTAGAAGGCTGAGATCAGGGCTGATTTCTATGTTTTTATTTTCTGAATTTGCTTTTGCAATAGAAGAGACACAGCTGATATAAATTCACTGTGATACCTTTACAAGTAACTTAAATTTTTAGCACATTAATTATGTGAAACTCACAACTATTTTCCTGACTTTCATAGGCTGCAAATATGTATTCCACAGGCAGCTGTGCAAAGCATCCAGCAACTCCTAGTGTGCACTCAAAAGTTAGAATTAGTCAGATGATGTGAGAGTCACATGGAGTCTGTTGTGTGTGTGTGTGTGTATGTGTTTGTGTGTGTTGTGGCCCTGTCTATTCTTAGGGGTCACATTACTGAATCTTTACAGTCACAAGAAACCTTTAGACCAGGGTAGTAGCATTGGACATGTCATTTTGAGTCCGGGTGAAGATATGTTCAAATGCATGTTTATGAGGTTATTCACTTCCATGGATGGCAGGACTGGCCCACCGGGATACCGGGAAATTTCCCGGTGGGCTATCGGCACCTGGGGCCGGACAGACAGCTGGCTGACCTGCAGCTGCAGGGGGAGCTGGCTCTTCTGGCGGCCGCAGGGGGAGCTGGCTGTTCTGGCTCTGCTCCCCCGTCATCGCGCGCTACTTAATAAGACGTTAACAATGACGTCATATTCCAGCCCCGGTCTCATTAAGCTGCACGATGGGGAGCAGAGCAGTGATAGCACAGCTCCCCCAGCATCTGCCAGAAGAGCCAGATACCCCAGCGTCAGCCAGAAGAGCCAGCTCCCCCTGCAGCCACCATCAGAGCTCCCCCTGCGGCCGCCAGCACAGGTAGAAATTATGTGTGTCAGTGTGAGTGTCTGTGTCTGTGTCATTGTGCGTGTCTATCTGAGTCATGGTATGTGTGTGTGTCTGTCTGTGTCAGGGTGTGTGTGTGTCTGTGTCATGGTGTGTGTGTGTCTCTGTCATGGTGAGTGTGTGTCTGTGTCATGGTGTGTGTGTGTCTGTGTCATGTAATGTGTGTCTGTCTGTGTCACAGTCTGTCTGTGTCATGGTGTGTGTGTCAAGGTGTGTGTGTCTGTCATGGTATGTGTGTGTCTTTGTCATGGTGTGTGTGTGTCTGTGTCATGGTGTGTGTCTGTCTGTTCATGGTGTGCTTGTCTGTGTCAAAGTGTATGTGTCTGTTTCACGGTCTGTCTGTGTCATGGTTTGTGTGTCAAGGTGTGTGTATGTGTGTCTGTCATGGTGTGTGTCTGTGTCTGTCATGGTGTGTGTGTGTGTTTTTTCTGTCTGTGTCATGGTGTGTGTGTGTCTGGTCTCTCCACGACTGGCCCAGCCTCTATGGCTGAGATCATCAAGCTTGATGATCTCAGCCAATCCGCACTGACACAGGAAACACCTCTAGTGACCGTCTGAGTGTCTGTCACTAGGAAGCAATGTAAACACTGCCTTTTCTCTGAAACGTCAGCTTTTACATTGAAAAATTTGCAGGGACAGGCTATAGACACCAGAACCACTACATTAAGCTGTGTGTGTGTGTGTGCGCCTGCTAGTGAGTGGGCTTGCTTGCATGTTTGTGTGTGTGTGCCTGCTAGTGAGCGAGCTTGTGTTTTTATGAGCTTATGTATAATGTATATCAGTGAGATTGTTTGTCTATGAGGCTGTGTATCAATGAGCTTGTGTGTGTCAGTGAGATTGTCTGTGTCTGCATGAGAGTATGCTTACTGTATAATTAAACGTTTTACTCTGAAAGGAGCAATATTTTATATTAGAAAAAGCAATATATATATATATATATATATATATACATATATATATATATATTACTCAATCATCTGGGGTGGCAAGACATAGCTTTACATATTACATGCGACAATATATGGCGCAATGACTTATGGGGCTGGCATAGATTTTTTTCCAGGGCTGCTTTGTATCCCCAGTCTGGCCCTGCTTCCATGTACTTAATCTGTACAGATTAATATGTCATAGATCATCGATGATTAATTTTTAAAGTGGAACAGTCAACATTGAATAAAACATTACAAAATCACCTATAACTTTATGTTATATTACATACTGTGTTACATTTTTGAGCTGACCCATGTGTTTAAAGACTGAGAAAATTATATCATAACCCAATTCAGACAAGGGAAACTCATGGCAAGCATTGCAGGTGAGGAAAAGAAATATAAATTTGTGTATGGGGTAATGAGAGGACGTATCATTAAAAGCATGTAGTTTGATAAGGACAAAAGTCGGTTGAGGTTTGCCAAAACCGACGATAGGTTAGACCTGCAAAAAAGAAGGCCCACCTGGTATATTAATATGAATAATAAAGGGTGAGGTGGGAGGGGAACTTCCGAAACAGCGACGGCAGGTAAGCATGGGTTCCTGGGGGTCTAAATAGAACCCCTCCCACAATTTCAGGTATATGACTTCCACATATCTTTTTGTTTCTCCTCTTCTCTGCAATGCTTCTCTATATTGACAGACAGGTGCAACGGGCAGAACTTACAACAACAATTGACAGGGAGCTAAGATGGAGATACCAATTTGCAAGATAAAGAATTCTACTTTCAATTTTATCTTCAAACACTCACAAATACATATTTCTCAATATCGTAAACATAATATCAAGAATCATGGAAAGTCATAGTTCGCACTTTAATTACTTACAGATGATTATGATGGCCCCTCCCGGAATATTTTGAATAACTGCGTAGGCAATTTAGTAATAGCGTGCCAACCTTTCATTTAGACTTTCTCCATATTTTTGCATTAAGCGATTTCAGCTTAGAAAAATGTATTTTTGTATTCAGTCCATATCCATTTTTACTAAATGGCACTTTTTGTTTATTGTGAGCCAGATTTTTTCAGCACTTTCTTTCAGCTTCTCAGTTCTCTGCATTATTTCAATTTGCCTTTTTTGAAATCTATTGCATTTTACTTTTATCCCAGCAGGAATCCATATGTCATTCATAATAATTTATTCTTAATTTACTCTCTCTGTGGAACTCTAATGGCCTTTTGGTTAAACACATGATTGTTATTTTTAAACTTGTGTATTTGTTGTTTTTGTGTTGCATTCATAAAATCAATGTAAGAAAACAGGACATCAAAAGAAAGACTAAGATAATATGCAGGTGTTCCTGTGAAGCATATACATTATAGAAATAAAAAAAGAGCGCTCAAAGGATTTGAAAGTCATTAAATCATGAATTTTACAACAAACAAAAACAAAACAAAAAAAATACTATTATTCAAAGATAGTCACTGCTTCACAGCCAAATATGAATCAATTCGATCATCTCCATGGCTTTCTACCACTGCTGTTAAACATCTCATAAGTGATTTATCAAGGCCATGGAAGTGCTATTCTGGATGCAAATCACAAAATATATTTGCTCCTTACCACTTTTTACCCAGAATTGCCTTGAAAAATCTTCTGTTAATATTATTATAAGAATTGCAAGCCATATTGAAAATCTACATCTGAATGGAAACCTAAAAAAAGAAATTAAAAAAAAGAAAGTAAAATAGATCTTTCCCTCTTTAGTATGCTTATGTTCATAATCTACAGTTAGGTCCATAAATATTGGGACATCGACACAATTCTAATCTTTTTGGCTCTATACACCACCACAATGGATTTGAAATGAAATGAACAAGATGTGCTTGGGAGGCACATATACAAACTGTTGTAATTCCTACACCGTTCACCTGATTTGGATGTAAATACCCTCAAATTAAAGCTGAAAGTCTGCAGTTAAAGCACATCTTGTTCATTTCATTTCAAATCCGTTGTGGTGGTGTATAGAGCCAAAAAGATTAGAATTGTGTCGATGTCCCAATATTTATGGACCTGACTGTATATGTGCTTGTGAAAGCATTTTTTTTTTTTTTATGAGATGTGTTTCCTTTGCAGAATGCAAGGGATATGGTATTATTTCATTTTAAGCAATAATGTATTTAGTAAACTTGTCAGAAAAATTATAAAGTAGTTTCAGATTCAGGCTTCATCCATTTGGCATTGTGTCCAAGCAGTCAATTCAGGAAAAAATTATTTGTCCAAAAACAAAATGGAAACTTGTCCATTATAATATAAACATTATGTATATATTTTGCAGTACACAACTGGTTCACAGGTAAAGTGAGAAGAAGTAACCAATAAAGGGAAAAAAGAAGGAAAAATAAAAAACTCTATATTAATATATTATGTATTTATTAAATACATAATATATAAATATATTTAAAAAAATATATAAAGATCCTCAATTTTTCCCTCTGTTGGTCACTTCTCACTTGACCTGATTATAAAAGCAACATGTAGGCTGCACCCTTACCATAAATCAGCATTTTTCCATCAATCAACTTTCTTTTGGGGCCATGGGCATCAAAAAAACAATTAAACTGTTTTGTTTGTTTCGTGATAGGTCCATTTAGCATTTTGGAGTTCAGAATATCGGACGAAGCACAAGTCCCCCCCAAACTTTGGTCAAATCTCAGTTTGTTTGAAACCAGATGCGCAAGGTTAGTATTTAGACATAGAAAAAGTAATTTCTTTTTTTTTAATTTGCATATTGTTTTGTTAAAAATGTATATTGGTACAGCTGTAGGATTTTCTTTCTTGTCTCTCCCTCCCTATCTCCAAAAGACAAATTTTTAAATAGGTTTCTGCAGGCCAACATTTATAGATAGGCAGAGAGAGATAGACAGACAGACAGACAGACAGACAGACTGACAGAGGCACACCTAGGCATCAATTTATTTCTGAAGGTAGGCCAAACAATGCAATAGAATGAACAAAAAAAAATCTCTTTCTTATAACTGACCACTCTGTGTGCTGCTACACATACTTTGTTCTACATCAAACAGCTGCACCAGATACTTTATCTATATGTTTTAAATCAGTATCTTACTAAAACATAGTCAAGGTCAAACAACCTACTTTAAACAATTTAAGAATTTTTTTGATGAGAGGATAGCATTTACAATCGGCCCTAACTACATCTTAACAAAAATAAATGGTTCCCCAGTTAAATCATATTAGAGAACAGATGGGAAAGCAATATATGACAGAATATAATTAGGAAATATCATAATCCTCAACCAAATTTAAAAACTAAAAGAAAAAGAAAAAAACAAAAAGAAACAGAAATAATTATACTGACGCACACATTTAAACCAGTGCCTGGGTCTGTTTTATTTTTAAAGGGATTTCCTAAATTTGAATATCCTAGGACAGAGAATGAAAAACATAATTACAAATGCTGACTCATTAATTGAACTTATAACAATAGTAAATATCTGGAAATGAGGGATTAAGAAATGGAATACGTTAATAGTTACAATATGCATTCAAGATTCTGATATCAGGAAGACAATTTTAGGGGGAGATATTCATTTATGCTCCTGTACTATTGATTGCTAGATATCTGATACATATTAGACAGTGCCACTTAAATTGATAATCATTACAAGAAAAAACAAGAAAAATTATGAAGCATTAAAACCTGTTGAAGTTGAACATGTGGAAAAAGTCCAGGACGAGCATGGGATATTGAAGGGAGAGGAGGATTATGTTAGCTGTCTCATTCAATCATTCCTTGCCCTATTTGGGGAAGAATAGGCCATAGCTACTTACTCTGGTTGCTTTTCCATCACAATCCTCTATTCGCCATTATGTTCAGGACATCAGCTCATGTCAGGTCCCTCCAAAACTAACTTGAATACCACAACCAATACCTCCTAAAGGTCACAATTAGTGATGTCCCGAATGGTTCGCCGAACGGTTCGCGAACGGTTCGCCACGAACGGTTCGCCACGGACTCATCATTGAGTAAACTTTTAACCTGTACCTCACAGTCAGCAGACACATTCCAGCCAATCAGCAGCAGACCCTCCCTCCCAGACCCTCCCACCTCCTGGACAGCATCCATTTTACATTCATTGTGAAGCTGCATTCTTAGTGAGCTGTCCAGGAGGTGGAAGGGTCTGGGAGGGAGGGTCTGCTGCTGATTGGCTGGAATGTGTCTGCTGACTGTGAGGTACAGGGTCAAAGTTTACTCAATGATGAGTCCGTAGCGAACTGTTCGCAGCAACCGTTCGGGACATCACTAGTCACAATATTTGATCACCTGATCAATATGAAACACAAGCAGAACACATTCCAAAGCAGTGTATTCACTAGCACCGTATCCCTTTTCCCCTTCCTGAAGTCCTTTAACCCCTTAAGGACTGGACTGTTTTTGCGATGTTGTACATTTGCGACCAGGAATATTTTTACACTTTTCTGGTGTTTGTGTTTGGCTGTAATTTTCCGCTCTCTCATTTACTGTTCCCATACAAATTATATATTGTTTTTTTCAGGACAAAAGGGGCTTTCTTTACATACCATTATTTATATAATCTCATGTATTTTAATTTAAAAAAAATAAAAAAATATGATGAAAAATTGAAAAAAATACATGTTTTTTGACTTTTATTTGAAAAATCTTTTACTCATCTACAAAAGCGAATGAAAAAAACTGCTAAATAGATTAAAAATTTTGTCCTGAGTTTAAAAATACCCAGTGTTTACGAGCTTTTTTGCTTTTTTTGCATGTTATAGGGCTATAGGTACAAGTAGGATATTGCGGTTTCAAAACATGCATTTTTAAAATTTATCAATAGTGACATTGTAACACTATTATCTGTCATAAATCTCTGAATAACACCCCACATGTACATATTTTTTTTAAAGTAGACAACCCAGGGTATTCAATATGGGTTATGTCCAGTCTTTTTTAGTAGCCACTTAGTCGAAAACACTGGCCAATGTAAGCATTCATATTTGTTTGTGTGTGAAAAAAGTAAAAAAACTAAATTGAACGCTAATTTTGGCCAGTGTTTGTGACCAAGTGGCTACTAAAAAAGACTGGACATACCCCATTTGCAATACCTTGGGTTGTCTTCTTTTGCAAATGGTATGCCATCATGGGGGTAATTCTCATTCCTGGGCTACCATACGCTCTCAAAGGCAACGTAACCAACCTGGCCATTTTCAATGTAAAAATATTTGACCCATGTATTTGACCTTGTAACTTTCAAAAATGCTATAAAACCTGTACATGGGGGGTACTGTTTTACTCGGGAGACATCGCTGAACACATATATTAGTGTTTAAAAACTGGAAAACGTATCACAACAATTATATCATCAGTAAAAGTGCTGTTTGTGTGTGAAAAATGCAAAAAAAGTAACTTTCACTGACAATATCATCGCTGTGATATGTTTTACTGTTTTGAATCACTAATATTTGTGTTCAGCGAAGTCTCCCGAGTAAAACAGTACCCCCCATGTACAGGTTTTAGGGTGTCGTAGAACGTTACAGGGTAAAATACAGTGCTAGCAAATTAAATTCTCTGGAATTTCGGCCTGGTTTGGCAGGCAGGTCCCTCAAATTGCAATCAATAAAATTACTGAATTATGTAAAAATATTACATAAATACGCACGTAGAATTTAAATATATATGCATATTTATATATTTGAAGTCTACGTGTATATTTATATAATTATTTATGTAATTTTGTATATGGACATATGTATATTTCGTATTATTTTTATTTATTTTTATATACATAGATATATATACAAATTCATTCTAAGTGTATTTTGATATAAATATATATATATTAATTTTAAAATACAGTTAGAATAAAATTTCATATAGCTATATAATTTTTTTTAAATTTTTTATTATTATTTTAAAAATTTTTTATTTAATTTAAATTACTTATTATTTATATTTTATAATAATATATATATACAATCTATATAGTTATTATATATATTATATATATACGTGTGTAATTTAATTATAAGTGTATTTTTATATTAATATAAGTACATATTAATATAAAAATACACTTAGTATGGCATTATATATATGATATATAGACATATATTATATAGATATAATATATGTCTATATATCATATATACACATATATAATTATTATTATTTTTTTTATTAACATTAACTTTATTTTTTTTTTGATTTTACACTGCAGGGAGACTGCCTGTCAGTACAGGCAGTCCCCCTGCAGGCAGCACTATGGACACCCATTGTGACCATGTGATCGCTGTGTTAAGCGATCACATGGCCCCAGGGGTCCTAAATCAGTGTGGGGAGACTGTCTGGGCTGCAGGCAGTCTCCCCACACCGGGAGCAACGCTGATCGCCGCCGGGGGAACGACGGCGATCAGGTAAGTAACGGAAACCGTTAGGACGGTTCAGGACCGTCATCGGTCCGCAATGGGAAAATCCCGATGACGGTCCTGAACCGTCCTCGGTCGGGAAGGGGTTAAACTACCTCAACCCCTATTATCAGTGGTCATTCAGATTTAATTGGTCTACATTATGACAGGTAGATGTTTCATTAACTGCAAATGGCTAGGAGTTTGTTTGTATAACTGAACATTCTTTTTTTCCCCCAATTCTTTATTTTTGACGTGCAGGTATAACAGGGATATCGTCACAGATATAGAGCAGGCATCAAAAGAGAAGAATATATCCATCAGTTAACATGCTTGCAGAAAACAGCAATTTTTTTTTTACAAAAATAATAGTTGCAAATATCAAAGTGCTATGCATGTATAACAAAACAGAAAAAAAAAGAAAAGAAAAGAACAAAACATATGCACTTATATCAATTTCACCAGGCTTAAAGTGTGAATAATTTAAAATATGTAGCTTGACAGGTTTAGTAACCGCAGGAGTAACCCCTCCTCCCACTGTTCATAAGGTATCACAAAGGTATCACAGATAATAGCCCCTACTACAGACAAGATACCACTGATAAAAGGCCCTTACCGCTGCCTAAAGCTAGCCAATAACCATTCTATATGGCTGCTGGGACCTGATATCATCCCTCTGTAGTGGTTCAGCAGTGGGCCTGAATACCACATCCGCCTTTTTAGAAGTAGAGTGCCCCTGGTTGTGTTGGGGCTGCCAATGGTCAAGGTGAGTTCCTTGGACAGGAATAACCCCCGCCGGCCCAGTGGGGGTGGAGGGCGAGTTGCCGCCTCCCCCACTCCAGCTGTGTTAGGAGACATCAGAAGACGATGAAGAAATTCCATGTGAAGAGACATCTTGAGTGGCAACACCATGAGCCCTGCAGATTCCCCTTTAATGGGGTGACAGAGATGCAGCAGAGGATTCCTTCCAGTCGCAGGTAATTAGGTAATTTCGACAGGAAATGCGGGAGCTGGATTGACTTGCCTCTGCTCTGCTCAGAGGTCAGGCCCCTCCCCATTAAATTCTCATATTACCATCTTAAAAATACAGTATTTAACCCTGTCAGATCTATTGTGGATTTTTATTCTGATACAGCACTCCTTTTGGGACTTTGGTTATGTCATTGTAGTCTCTATGAGTTTAGTAAATTCTTAGCAAGTTCTTATCATTTATTGGCTTTTAATGAGATATTCAATCTCCAGAAATATTGGAGAGCATAAGGGACATTTTCTAGTTTTGGATTAACAAATGCCTGCCTTTATTTTGGAGTCTGAGTAAATGACCTAGAGAACACCCTCAGGCATACAGGTTATTGATAAGAGGAAGTTAAATTTTAAATTTCATGGTCCAGTTTTTAGTTTTCAGAATAACTCAGTATGTATTTACATTCCAAAAAGTACTGGAGACATCTCTGCAAAGGAGGCAATTGATTTTTAGTAATATTTTTCTACCTTCTTATGTTCCTTCTGTATGATGTTATGGCCACTAGGTATTGCCACATACACCACTACTGCAATATTCTGTTCCTTGTCTACCACCGTGGATTGGTTGGCCAGTGCTTGCTTATCTGTGTGCATCCGGAAGTCACACAGGATCTTAGCTAAATCATTTTCAACATCTTCCCATCTGTTAGAACATTTACGTAGGCATTCTCTTGAAAAGTGGGTTTATTACCTAATGGGAGATAGAGAGATATGTCTCCCCTGTGATCTAATTTCCTGTAGTTTTCATGTCTGATGCATGAGATAAGGTTATTACAGACTTCTGAAGGAATAAATATAAGAGGTGTGAGTAGGTGTGAGTAAAATGGCAGTTACATGAGACTCTGACACAGGGACTGTGTTTAATTGTGAGGATGTGTAAGTTGTGTCTCAAATACAAATAAAGGCAACAGAGGAAACATTAAAATTCAATATAAAATCATAATACGGCTACTTAACCACCCCACAATGTTAGTGGTGCTCTTATCTAGATTGTTTCTCCACCACACATCCTCTTGTGTAGCAAATTTAAAAGTTGCACTATTGAAGGCAACAGAAAATTGCATTAGGCTTGTCAGTAAAAGCAAAAAATTCAAGAAACCACTGTGGTACTCCGCAGATGTGGCCAAAATAGTTAAAAACAAAAAGTTATCATTTAGGAATTATAAAAAAAAACAGAGTGAGGAAGACAAAATGATCTATAAGATTAGGCAGAAAGAGGCTAAGCAAGTTATAAGAGCTTCCAAATCACACACAGAAGATAAAATAGCACAGTCAGTAAAAAAGGGGGATAAAACATTTTTTAGATACATAAATGAGAAAAGAAAAGTAAAACAAGGATTAGTTAGATTAAAAACAAAAGAAGGAAGGTATGTAGAAGAGGATAAAGGTCAGGCTGACTGCCTCAATGAATATTTACAGAAGAAAATGAAGGAAAGGGACCTCAGTTGAGAAAAGGATAAATGAGTCATTTATTACACGTGAGTTTACAGAGGAAGAGGTTCTATTTCAACTGTCAAAAGTAAAGACAAATAAGTCAATGGGACCTGATGGAATACACCCAAAGCTATTAAAAGAGCTTAGTGGTGTACTAGCAAAACCATTAACAGATTTATTTAACCAATCATTGTTAACAGGAGTAGTCCCAGAAGATTGGAAGTTAGTGAATGGGAAAGTGATGGAAACCATGTTAAAAGATAGGATTGATGAACATCTAAAAACACATGGATTTCAAGATCAGAGACAACATGGGTTTACTTCAGGGAGATCATGCCAAACTAATCTTATTGATTTTTTTGATTGGGTAACTAAAATTATAGATCAGGGTGGTGCAGTAGACATTGCTTACCTAGATTTCAGTAAGGCTTTTGACACTGTTGCACATAGAAGGCTTATCAATAAACTGCAATCTTTAAGTTTGGATTCCAATATTGTTGAATGGGTAAGGCAGTGGCTGAGTGACAGGCAACAGAGGGTTGTAGTTAATGGAATATATTCGAAGCTTGGACTTGTCACCTGTGGGGTACCTCAGGGATCTGTACTTGGACCCATTCTCTTTAATATTTTATTAGTGATATTGCAGAAGGTCTTGATGGTAAGGTATGTGTTTTTGCTGATGATACTAAGATATGTAACAGGGTTGATGTTCCAGGAGGGATAAGCCAAATGGCAAATGATTTAGGTAAACTAGAAAAATTGTCAGAATTGTGGCAACTGACATTTAATGTGGATAAGTGCAAGATAATGCATCTTGGACGTAAAAACCCAAGGGCAGAGTACAGAATATTTGATAGAGTCCTAACCTCAACATATAAGGAAAGGGATTTAGGGGTGATTATTTCTAATGACTTAAAGGCTGGCAGACAATGTAAGCAGGAAATGCTAGCAGAATGCTTGGTTGTATAGGGAGAGGTATTAGAAGTAGAAAGAGGGAAGTGCTCATGCCATTGTACAGAACACTGGTGAGACCTCACTTGGAGTATTGTACACAGTACTGGAGACCGTATCTTCAGAAGGATATTGATACCTTAGAGAGGGTTCAGAGAAGGGCTACTAAACTGGTTCATAGATTTCAAGACAAAACTTACAAGGAAAGGTTAAAGGATCTTAACATGTATAGCTTGGAGGAAAGACAAGACAGGGGAGACATGATAGAAACATTTATATACATAAAGGGAATCAACACAGTAGAGGAGGAGACTATATTTAAAAGAAGAAAAACTACCACAACAAGAGGACATAGTCTTAAATTAGGGGGCAAAGTTTTTAAAATACTATCACAAAGTATTACTTTACAGAGAGGGTAGTGGATGCATGGAATAGCCTTCCAGCTGAAGTGGTAGAGGTTAACACAGTAAAGGAGTTTAAGCATGCGTGGGATAGGCATAAGGCTATCCTAACTATAAGATAAGACTAGGGAGTAATGAAAGTATTTAGAAAATTGGGCAGACTAGATGGGCCGAATGGTTCTTATCTGCCGTCACATTCTATGTTTCTATGTTTCTATGTTTCTATCTGTGTGATGCTGTTGCTACATCTCTTGTACTGCCTGCTAGAGTGAAGTAATTTGTTGGGTATCACTTCAGGAGTTGTTTTCCAGGGACCCCAGTTGGCCTGTCAGGCCTTGTAAATCTTTACAGCTTGTAGCCACATCGGTCTGAAAAAACCTTGCTTAACATCTGCCGATAGCTTATTTATAAAGACCATTGTAACCGGACATGAGTCCAGACTGGATGGCAGAGGCCTGAGATTATTACGAGCAGGTAGGTCTTCATCCTTAGCTTCTAAGTACAAGTCATCCAATAGGTCAGAGCATTCTTCTGGGTTGGAAGCCATCTTAAGCCCAAGAGCACCATGTAACTGCCAGAGAAGATCACCAATATTCATGCCCAACTGCAGATTTTAAGGTTTTTGTTTTTTGGTCTTACCATGCATTTGGTTTTCGAGTACCATCTATTTCCCCAAGATTAGGGTGAAAGTGTTTATATGATGATAGAGAAAGCTATACGCTTCAGAGCTTTTGGGTTGTGTGACCATCTGCTTCAGAAGCTAGATTTGTTTTTCCTAATTCTTCACATAAGTGTAACAATATAGACCCACAAGAATTATGATCAGTGTGGTCAACCTTAATCTACTAATTACATAACATTGTACAAATTGTACCTAATTGTGAATAAGGCACCTTGAGATTCCACTTTATTTTCATACATTAATTTCTTTATTAATTAGTTTGTGATTGGAACTGAATAGAGTATCTCTAATGTAGAAGCTTACCAAAATATGTAAATTAATTTGTAAATGCATCTTTAATAAGGAACTCTCACTGGCTTTTGGGATTACTTTTGTTCCTTCTGTTATTATTATCTTTAATTATAAAACATTATCAAGACATGTATAAAAAGGGGAAGAACAATTATGTATAATTAACTTAAACCAGAGCACAAACATCCAAAGACCATTCTTCAGTTAGATATTAGTCTTTGTAGGTGTGGGATCATGTCTAAATAACATGATTTACTAAAATGGGACATTTATTATACTAAATGCACTTAGCCATATTTACATTTTGACAAAAGCTAAAAAATGCAAGATAACTAGAATATGGTAATTATAGTAAGGAGATAGATGCAGTAGCAATTGACTAATTTGCACCCTTAAAGACTAAAGTTCAGTGTCAATGATGTAGTCATAATATTTTACTCTAAACAATTACAGTGGCAAAATACCCTTTATTTTTGGTATTAAAAGTAATACCAATTGTAAATAAAGTCCCTTGTCAGTCAGATTGTGGAGGGGTTAACAAAAAGATTATGGAAGATTTAAGTAAAGGTGTTCCAACATTGAACCTGCCAGTGTCCAATAATAGCAGCTGAATGATGGAAGGGAAGTGACACTCAGTTATAACATACAAAATATTAAATTTATGTCCATTGATTGTGATATATATAGTTGCATTCAAAAGTGAATCCCAAGGGTACCAGGTTTTGGATATAATATTGGATTGAGAAAGGAAAGTTGGGGTTGCAGAGTGTACACATAAAATTTGTGTGAAGCTCAGACTGCTGAATTCTGAACTAAGTAAACTTGTCACTAGTCATTAAAGTGAGAATGAATCCCCCACCCCACCACTGAGCACATTATATATAACAGAGACATGATATATTGAATGTAAAATGTCCAGATTTCAATCAATTCAAGTGCAGCCATTTCTTTGTGGGTGTTACTCTTATTGTAACACCCACCTTCAGTCTTCCCACTCTCCACCCAGTCTCTCCTGATTTGTCCTGCTTGGGTACGCTTCCCGAAGCAGTGCTAGCTTTCTCTGTGACGCTTACATGCTGGGTTCCATGCCAGCATGTTGGCATCTAAAAGGAGTGACATCATGTCACTCATTTCCTATACTCCCTAACCAACCACACCAGTGCTAGCAGTGTTGGCTAGGAAGTTTGCATAGCAACCACAGCACATGTGCTTTCATTGCTAAGTGTGTAGAACAGAAGTACCACTTGTGGGAGGTCTATTCTGCTCTGCCTTGCCAGTCAAGTCTTCAGCATAGAGTCTATGCCAAATATTTTTCTGACAAGTGGGAGAAATATCTATTTTTAATAGTTTTTTTCCCAAACTGTACATTTGCTTGCAAAACTGCTAACCCAATGTATTGATAGAATGTTATGCTCTTTAATATGAGCACCAGTTCTATCTAGAAGAACAGGTACCGTCTAAGTTCAATATTGCATGTGCATGTGTGTATATTGGGAATGTTGCTGTTATCCTGACTTGCTGACTGTCAGTATAAACACAAGCTTTGTTTAGCTCTTTGTCTGTCTACTGACTATCAGTCCGATTGGAGTATTTGGGGTAACCTCCCATGACAATAATGTCATCATTTTTTTAAGGTAGCAACCTCTGGTTACTTGGCGTTTTTACCAATTTTGTGATATAAATTAGTAGAAAACACCTATTTTTTCTCACATTAACAATAAATAAAGATTTACTGTTGCATAAGAACCAATTAAGAACATTTAGGTTGAAATAACTGAGCTAGATGACATTTCTGATTCAGCAAGGTTGAAGGAATTTGGCTACAGATTAAATGCTAGCACATATATTAAGTTAACACATTTACTTTAAAATGTATCATCAGTGTCTCTAACATCAGGTTCATAATGATATATTTATCATGTTTGACTATAACTTCCTTTCATATGCTTTGCTAGTTTATATCCAACGATGCACAACTGAATTTAATAAACTCAGTTAATGAGACACGTTTCAAGTACTTTGTAAAATACTAATAATAAGTGTAAGAAAAAAGGTGAGATCATGAAACGTATTAATTATCTTAATATATTTTGCTTACCCATTTAGGTCATGAGAGGGTAATACTTTAGTGGGAATGTGAACCTGATTGCTGAGCATATATTTCAAGCATTATAAAATCAAGGATGTCACATTAAGCACAACAGAGACCGGATATTACTCTGATACTGTATTTATAAGGTGGACATGATGGTTCAAAATGTATTATGTTTTTGAACCCTGTTCCTTACAAGAAAGTACCAGGTGACTAACAGATAATGTATGTTAATTGCACTATTCCCTCAGGTGTATCACTCTAACTTGTACTTATACATTGTATTGATGACACACAAGACTCTAGAATAAACATTATGCTATGTATAAAATGTTAATTTTGATTTGATCGGTTTTGTTATGCTATTTTTGGCCTACATATGCTCATATGCTATGTTTGGTCTATTTTTTTATATATGCTATATTTGGACTATATATGTTATTTTATTGTGTTTGGTGATTATTATTACTCTTATTATTGCCATTTATATAGCGCCAACAGATTCTGTAGCGCTTTACAATATTATTAGTGGGGGGATTTAACTATAAATAGGACAATTACAAGAAAATCTACAGGAACGATAGGTTGAAGAGGACCCTGCTCAAAAGAGCTAACAGTTTTTAGGAGGTGGGGGTGTAAACACAATAAGACAGGAAATAGCAATCAAATAAGGTGGGAGTCAAGCAGGGCTGGAGGAGAGAGTAGAGTGCTGCCCTTTAGGAGAGAGCAAGAGACAGGTATGTGAGGTAGAGGTTACTCTGGGAGGCCATAAGGTTTCCTAAAGAGATGGGTTTTAAGGCATTTCTTAAATGATTGAAGACTAGGGGAGAGTCTAATTCCATAGGAAGGTAGCCACTCGCGAGAAGTCCTGCAAGTGTGAGTTGGCCGTACGTGTGCGAGCAGCGGACAGGAGAAGGTCACGGGCAGAGCGGAGAGACCAAGAAGGGACATACCTATGGATTTGTGAAGAAATATAAGAGGGGCTAGAATTGGTCAATGCATTATAGGTATGGGTTAGCATTTTGAATTGACTCCTATAGGATACAGGAAGACAATGTAAGGACTGACAGAGAGGTGAGGTGTGAGAGGACCGACTAGAGAGGAAAATCAGTCTGGCAACAGCATTCATTACAGACTGTAGCGAGGAAGACCAATTAGGAGAGGGTTACAATAATCCATGCAGGAAATTACTAGAGCATGGACAAGCTTCTTAGTAGCATCTTGCGTAAGAAAGGGGAGGATGTGTGCTCTGTTTTTAAGATGGAATGAACAGGGCTTGATAATATACTGGATGTGAGACTCAAAGGGTAGTCCAGAATCAAGTATGACACCAGGACAGCGTGCTAGCAAGGATGGACTGATGTTATAGTTGGTTTACTTTGTTATATACAGTAAGATATCACTTTTATAAGAAAAATTTTACTTATGTATTAATTTTGAATAGTATTTTTCTATGTCAGATAGAATGAGCTGTGATGTTAGCAGTGTGTTTACATTATGTTGCAGTTCTAATTACATATTCAACAGATTTTTTGTCACCTAGCAGGCATAATAAGCTGCTGTATTTTAATAGTCTTTTTGCGTTTTTATCCTTTTCTTTTCTTTGTAAAAGGTACCAAGTGGACCTATTCTATAAGTAAAACAGAGCAAACAGAGTATTGAGTACCATATTGTAGATTGAGCATCTTGGCTTTAAGTAAAACATAATCAGTTATTCACTGAATAGCAAATTTGATAGGATTTCCTCAGCCACTACTAAGTCTGATCCAGCCGATCCACCATTGATAATACAGGTCTGACCCGTTTTAATTGTGACTAGATATAGGGTTAGTAGAGTGGGAGCCTGCTACCCTTATTCTGGACCCTCTAACGTCATGGCACGAACTCACACCGGATGACGTAATCATGTGATGACCTCGCCGTGCGTGTCCAGGCATCCTCGGGACAGTGTACACACTGATGGGGTGAGTTAATGTCATTTTTGTACTTTTGCATATTTTTGGGCTATGTTTGTATTGCATACTTATCCTGATGAAAGTCTGCGGGGGCAGACTGAAACATTGATTTTTTTTTATCCATATAATCATTAAAAGCTAAGTTTTAACTTTGATGAAGGAAGACCTTGGAGTGCTATCTGTTTGGAAGATATATATATGCCAGGCCTTCCTGGTAAGAAATTGAATGCAATAAATCTCCACTTGATTTTTCACCCTGCAATGCATAGTATGGTGAGTTGAGAGACAGGCACAGTCACGTGTGTCTCACAGTTTGACAGTGATCCCCTTGGAAACCAACATAATTTTTTTTTATTTTGAATAATGGTTTACCTAATGTCTTATTTCCACCAGAGGGCATTTCATTGATTTACTTCTCGTCAACAAATTCCCCCTAGAAATGAAGGGAGAGTAGAAATAAGTCATACCATTGATGTCAAAGACACCTCACCACCTGACAACTTGGAAACAGACTTAACCCCTTAAGGACTGGACTGTTTTTGCGATGTTGTACATTTGCGACCAGGCATATTTTTACACTTTTGTGGTGTTTGTGTTTGGCTGTAATTTTCCGCTCTCTCATTTACTGTTCCCATACAAATTATATATTGTTTTTTTCAGGACAAAAGGGGCTTTCTTTACATACCATTATTTATATAATCTCTTGTATTTTAATTTAAAAAAAATAAAAAAATATGATGACAAATTGGAAAAAATACATGTTTTTTGACTTTTACTTGAAAAACCTTTTACTCATCTACAAAAGCGAATGAAAAAAACTGCTAAATAGATTCAAAATTTTGTCCTGAGTTTAAAAATACCCAGTGTTTACGTGCTTTTTTTCTTTTTTTTTGCATGCTATAGGTACAAGTAGGATTTAGCGGTTTCAAAACATACATTTTTAAAATTTATCAATAGTGACATTGGAACACTATTATCTGTCACAATTCTCTGAATAACACCCCACATGTACATAATTTTTTTTAAAGTAGACAACCCAGGGTATTCAATATGGGGTGTGTCCAGTCTTTTTTAGTAGCCACTTAGTCGAAAACACTGGCCAAAGTAAGCATTCATATTTGTTTGTGTGTGAAAAAAGTAAAAAACTAGATTGAACGCTAATTTTGACCAGTGTTTGTGACTAAAAAAGACTGGACATACCCCATTTGCAATACCTTGGGTTGTCTTCTTTTGCAAATGGTATGCCATCATGGGGGTAATTCTCATTCCTGGGCTACCATACGCTCTCAAAGGCAACGTAACCAACCTTGCCATTTTCAATGTAAAAATATTTGACCCATATATTTGACCTGTAACTTTCAAAAATACTATAAAACCTGTACATGGGGGGTACTGTTTTACTCGGGAGACATCGCTGAACACAAATATTAGTGTTTAAAAACTGGAAAACGTATCACAACAATTATATCATCAGTAAAAGTGCTGTTTGTGTGTGAAAAATGCAAAAAAAGTCACTTTCACTGACAATATCATCGCTGTGATATGTTTTACTGTTTTGAATCACTAATATTTGTGTTCAGCGAAGTCTCCCGAGTAAAACAGTACCCCCATGTTCAGGTTTTAGGGTGTCGTAGAACGTTACAGGGTAAAATACAGTGCTAGCAAATGAAATTCTCTGGACCTTCGGCCTGGGTTGGCAGGCAGGTCCCTCAAATTGCAATCAATAAAATTACTTAATTATGTAAAAATATTACATAAATACGCACGTAGAATTTAAATATATATGCATATTTATATATTTGAAGTCTACGTGTATATTTATATAATTATTTATGTAATTTTGTATATGGACATATGTATATTTTGTATTATTTTTATTTATTTATATATACATATATTTTGATATATATATATATATATTAATTTTAAAATACAGTTAGAATAAAATTTCATATGGATATATAATTTTTTAAAATTTTTATTATTATTTTAATTTTTTTTTATTTAATTTAAATTACTTATTTATATTTTATAATAATATATATATATACAATATATATAGTTATTATATATATTATATATATATACACATGTGTAATTTAATTATAAGTGTATTTTTATATTAATATATGTACATAATATAAAAAATACTCTTAGTATGACATTATATATATGATATTTAGACATATTATATAGATATATGCCTATATATCGTATATATATATATATATATATATATATACATATACAATTTTTATTTTTTTTAAATCAACATTAACTTTATTTTTTTTATTGCTTTTACAGTTGCAGGGAGACTGCCTGTCAGCACAGACAGTCCCCCTGCAGGCAGACACATGGACATCTATTGTGACCATGTGATCGCTGTGTTGAGCGATCACATGGCCACAGGGGTCCTAATCCAGTGTGGGGAGACTGTCTGGGCTGGTTCAGGACCGTCAGCGGTCGGCAATGGGAAAATGCAGATGACGGTCCTGAACCGTCCTCGGTCCTTAAGGGGTTAAACAACGTGTTCATGTCAACACACATCCTAAGAATGATTTACCAACAAATTCACAAGCACTACATACACTGACTTTAGTCACATAAAAATGCAAAGTGCTACAGTGCAATTTTCAAATGTGGTGAACAAACAACTAAATAGGCTACTATGGTCTATTTATTTATTTATGGGCTCTGAAGCATGAGATTGGGATGCTGTGTTTTTAAATGTGAGTATTCTGAGTTATTTTTTGGAACTATGAAATAAAATAAAGCATGTCATAGTACATGTGGGTTAGTATTACTAATGTCACGTTTTACTCAAGCTCTTTCAAAGAATGAGGCACTGAAGCACGTTTTTCTAGTAATAATAAGCTACCAATGTTAAAAGATGTACAGTATTATGTAACACTATAAATAATAAAATATATAAATAAATAAAAAATAAACAAGAAAATAATCATTTGGGGTTGGAAGAAGAGGAAGAAGGAGAGAAATATGTACATGGTATGTGTATATACTATCTACGTTATAGCTGCAATAAAATCTTACTTTCAAGATTAATGACAGAAGACAGTTCATTTTACAAAAACAATAGCAATAAAACACAAATATGCTTCATAGTTATGCTATATTCTATTTTAGTTATTACTACATGAGGGGTTAAAGACATTTTTTTTAGCAACTATTGCATTGATTTAAGTCAATTTAAATACATGTTGAACATCACATATTGGTCTACTGAGTGCTGTAATTTGGAGTGAAAGGGTTACTCCAAACACCATGACCACTTCAGTGATTTGAAGGTGTCATGGTGGTAGGAGCCTGGACGTTTAGCACTTCTGGCTGTACAAGGCTCCTAGCTCCTAGTTTCAGTTAAATCCTGGCAGGGTTAACTCAGCCCTTCAGTCTTTTGAGGTAGATAAAAAGAGTACCATTAAATTGGTTAACAGTAACTGAATGTTGGACAAAAGGACCTTCAGGACAAACTTGGAAATGGCCAATAGGGTATTTTACACAAATGAAGGTTCCTTTCTCCAATAGGTTGGAGTAAACCTTTAGAAACTTTCATTCCTAATCATTTTTTGCCAAACTATCATTTTTTAAATTATTGTAATTTTTTCCATTTATAAAATAATATATTCTACAATGTTGAGTTAAGGGTAATATATACTTGCATATATTGTGATTGAGGAGTCATTCATTCTAATAAATGTTGTCATTCCAATACATGGTACAATATTAATTTCCAGACATGTTTCCATAAAAACCAAGTAGCTATTCTTTGTTATGTTTGGAAAATGATATTTGCTAAATATTAATTAATGCAAATGTATTTTTAATTATTAGGCTAGGCAAACTTTACAAACAGGAAACATATATTAACACATTTATAACAATAACTACCAAGATCTCTCGAGTGAAATTTATGGTAATGTTATTGCTCATGAAAATACCCATGACTTAGAATTTAAAATGTGTTGCAATGTTTAACAAACGAAGAAAAGCAAATGCTGGCATGTTTTTTTTTTTTTTAAATTATAAAATCCCAAACAGAAATATCTTTGGGAATTCATTAAGATTCATGGTCACATAACATATTATTTTAGAGAGAAAGGAATGACAGGGCAATTAGCCATCTCCAGGGACAATCATCCTGAATATACCAACTAAATGCTGCAGGTGATGAAGTTTTTAATTATACAATTGATTTTATCTACTTTATGTGAGATGAATTTATGCCACGAGCAAGTTTTGGTCAAGGGATAGAGATTTATAGGAATAGAATACTGATATATTCTGGTTTGGTGCCGCTGGTAGAAAATTGATGCTAATTTAATTTTCCTTGGAACATTTTAAATTAGATTGATATTAATGATTATAATTAACAAAAGGATCATCTTTCTCCAAATGTTTTCAAGTTAAACTTTAATTTTTATCACAGAAAAAAGAATAAAGTTCAACTGTTTTTGGCTCTTGTGTAAGTCAATATTAATTTTAACATACTTTTTAATTAAATTAATATTAACAATTACATTTAAGTAAAGTTTTTGGAAAATTTCCAAGCTAAATTGAAATTTCATCTCATTTTGTTATTATAGCTAATATGACTTGTAATTTGTAATTCAATTTAACATTTTCAACAATGTTATGCGTGTTATTTTTGAGTGGCATGTTTAGGTCAACCTAATACAAGTCAAGAGAAAGTAAATCATATTCTAAAAATGGATCAAAGTACAAGATCCAAAATACATTGGTATAATATACGTTCCTGACTTGGCCATGTAGTTCAGTATACCTATAAACCTACGTGGTATTGGTGATTACATGCATTGTGATGCCTGATGGGGTGTAGAATTCACATATTGCTAGCAGAAATCAATTAATTAATCATGACCAGGATCCCAGCTGTCACTGAAACATGTCTCAGCTGACAACTCTGATTCTATGGTGACATGTTTACGAAGGCAGAATAACTGTAGTGCCCACAGAAGAGTACAATGCCAACTTTTACAAGGGAGCTGTCACTTCTCTGGAATTATACTATTGAATAAATCATTAAAAATCACCTACGACTAGTGTTAATCTTTTTCATGAGATGCTTCGTTTTCTTTTAAATTTATATTAAAGATTTGCAAATGACATCATAATTCAGTTCAGACAAGCTAAATTCAGGGTAAATATTGCAAATGAAGAGGAGAAATAGAAACATTGTTCTTTTCTGTATGTTTTTGCTATGCAGACTGTCAGCTGCAAATGATGGAACTCATAAAAATTGTCAGGGAGCTAGGATGGAGATGTCCAGTTGTAGTAGGAAGAGGCCAGGATGTCTACATTAATTTTACACATATCAGAAATATATTTTTGTTAAAATGTAGGTGTACATAAACAAAGTCTTAAAAAACCTGGTAAGTGACAATTCCCCTTTAAGCTTTTACTAGGGAGTACCGTGCACTCAGTGTTTTTTATTTTAAACAACGTGGTCTTGTAATGAATTGTGGCCTTGTCATGTCCAGTCTTTGCATGGCCTCCCCTGGGGAATATTTCGATCAGTGGCTTCTTATTAAAAAGACTATGTGACAGTATTATTATTTATTAAATAAAATAACCAAATACATAATTTGTAATAATATAGATAGAGGTGGATAAGGTGGGTTCCAAGAAAGACTGTCCAGTCCAAAGAGGCACTGTGAGTGGTATCTGTCTGGAACAAATGAATATTTCCATTTAATTTACAAATGCTGCCTTCCTCCATAATACCATAATAAAAAACAAACTAGTTATGAGCATTTCTGGAACAAAAACAAGGAATACACTTTTAACACAGTGTAATAATACCACAGTTAGATAATAAATTGTAAATCAAATTTCCTGTTGAAACCATAACTTCAAAAGGAAATTCAAGAACTGGTTTTTCACTTGCTGCCTAATATATCCCACGCCATTGACAGGTGTCATTGTAACGATATAATCAAAGTGATTCACTTCACCTGTCAGTGGGTTTAATATTGTAGCTGATCAATGTATTTGCATTTTTCTTTCAAAATAGGTGTGACAGAATAATAAGTTAAAGTAAATAAATGTTTTGGGGTATTTGAAAAGTACTTGCTAGAATTTTTGGGAACACCCCTTCCAGCAAAAAGCACTAGAATATTAAAATAATGCCTAAATATGAATAGAATACCAACATTCAATAAGTACAGTTTCTTGGCTCATTATTATTATTGCCATTTATATAGCGCCAACATATTTTGTAGTGATTTACAATATTATAAGAGGGGGGATTTAGCTATAAATAGGACAATTACAAGAAAACTTACTGGAATGATAGGTTGAAGAGGACCCTGCTCAAACGAGTTTACAGTCTATAGGAGGTGGGGTGTAAAACACAAAAGGACAGGGAATAGCAATCAAAATAGGTGGGAGTAAAGCAGAGGAGGAGAGAGCGAAAGACAAGTATGTGAGGTAGAGGTTACTCTGGGAGGCCATAAGCTTTCCTAATAAGATGGATTTTAAGGCACTTCTTAAACGATTGAAGACTAGGGGAGAGTCTGATGGAGGTTGGCAGGCTGTTTCATAGGAAGGGAGCTGCCCGCGAGAAGTCCTGCAAGTATGAGTTGGCTGTACGGGTGCGAGTAGTGGACAGGAGAAGGTCACAGGCAGAGTGGAAAGACCGAGAAGGGGCATACCTATGGATCTGTGAAGAGATATAAGAGGGACTAGAATTGGATAATGCTTTCAGGACCATACCTATGGGTTAGCATTTTGAATTGACTCCTATAGGATACAGGAAGCCAATGTAAGGACTGACAAAGAGGTGTGAGAGGACCGACTAGAGAGGAAAATCAGTCTGGTGGCAGCATTCATTACAGACTGTAGTGGGGCAATACGGTTTTTGGGAAGACCAATTAGGAGAGGGTTACAACAATCAATGCTGGAAATAACTAGAGCATGGACAAGCTGTTTGGTAGCATCTTGCCTAAGAAAGGCGGATGCAGGTTATGTTTTTAAGATGCAATCTACAGGATTTGGTAACATGCTGGATGTAAGGCTCAAAGGTGAGGGTAGAATCAAATATGACACCAAGACAGCGCGCTTGCAAGGATGGACTGATGTGGATACCACTGACTTGAAGGGAGAACGAAAGAAGAGGATAAGTATTAGGAGGAGGAAAGAGAAAGAGTTCAGTTTTAGAGAGATTTAGTTTCAGAAAGCGGAAGGACATCCAGTCAGAGATGGAAGAAAGGCTAGCAGTGACACATTGCAGGATGGCAGGGGAGAGGTCTGGGGAGGAGAGATATAGCTGGGTGTCATCAGCATACAGGTGGTAGGGGAATCCAAATGAGGCAATAAGTTTGCCAAGAGAGGCAGTATAAAGAGAAAATAGAAGTGGACCAAGGACAGAGCCTTGGAGGACTCCAACAGAGACAGGATGAATGGAGGAGGTAACATTAGAAAAGGAGACACTGAATGAGCATTGGGAGAGATAGGAGGAAAACCAAGAGAGGACGGTGTCACAGAGACCGAGTGATTAAAGAGTTTGAAGAAGGAAAGCATGATCAATGGTATCAAAGGCAGCAGAGAGGTCAAGAAGTATTAGTATGGAATAGTGGCCTTTGGATTTAGCTGTGATTAGGTCATTAGTAATTTTGATAAGAGCAATCTCAGTAAAGTGGAGGGGGCATAAGCCAGATTGAAGAGGGTCAAGGAGAGAGTTGGAATTGAGGAAGTGAGACATACAGGTAAAGACAAGTCTTTCAAGAAGCTTTGAGGAAAAAGTGAGCAGGGATATGGGACAATAGTTAGAAGGGGTGGATGGGTCGAGGGATGTTTTTTCAACATAGGTACTACAGTAGCATGTTTAAGGTTAGCAGGGAGAATGCCAGAAGAGAGAGAGCAGTTGAAGATGTGTGTAAAGGAAGACACATGACAAGGGGAGAGAGCTCTGATAAGGTGAGATGGGACAGGAGCAAGCGGGCAAGTGGTGGGGCGAGAGGAAAGGAGAAGCGCACCCACCTCTTGTTCAGTAGCCAGGGAGAAAGTCTGAAGGGTAGGAAATGCATGATCTACGTGTGGTTGAGAAAGACAAAAGGGGAGAATTCTTTCTTTAGCTGTTCAATCTGGTTGGTAAAGTAGCATGCAAAGCTCTCAGCTGTAAGGTTAGTTTGAGGTGTGGCCACAGCAGGGCAA
Source organism: Pelobates cultripes (assembly GCA_933207985.1). Lineage (NCBI taxonomy): Eukaryota > Metazoa > Chordata > Amphibia > Anura > Pelobatidae > Pelobates > Pelobates cultripes. The sequence goes on along the minus strand of OW240915.1, from coordinate 302,623,603 downwards.
TGTAGAGAGTTAAAGGTGTCAAAGACACTTTATCATTAGCGCCTTTTATGCTTGATCCTTTTTTTTTTTATATATATTCGTGCCAAAATTATCCAGAAATGCAACCCCAGCATCAGGCTTTAGTGCTGCAAGACGTGTTGGCTGTGAGTCCTGGAAACCTTTAAATGTGTCTGTTGGGCTCTGACTGAAATAGAAATTTTGGGTTTAGATAAAAAACATCAATTATGGGTGGAGAGAGATATGCAGGTATAGAAGTGAAAGAGGGCAATAAAGGGAAGAAACCAGTGGAGAGGAAATTTGAGATTTAGAGATAGGAGAGCATGGTAGAGTTCAAATATGTGAAAGTAACAAATGTACATAAATTAACAGGACAATAAATTAAAAGCATAATAAGTTCAATAACCAAACACTAAAAAAATAAAAATAAACCAAATACATGTTTGGATAGGTTGTTGCTGGCTACTATTGCAGCAGTACCAAGAAGATTTCATTACAGAGTGGATAGGGAAGTGGCTTGGTCTTTTACAATCATTCCTTAACATAAAAATAGACTGAATGGAGCTCCAAAAGAAACCGATAGGAGAAGTCCTACGCAGAACTAAAGCAAAATTAAATTAATACACATGGGTAGATGGAAGCTGTTATGTCTGTGCCTTGTCTGTTGCCAAATATATGTTTTTGTCAAGATTAAATTTGTTTATAAATATTTCCATTTCTAATGGTTTATTTCTAAAGTACATTAATCTAACTAATTATTCTCTTATTTACAAGATTTCACATTGTAAATTAAATTATTGTATTTGATACATTTTTACGTCAGTTCATATGCTATTTAGCAGTTGTATCCTTTAGAAATTATGCAAAACATCTCCAATGCCTGGAAGCACAGCATTGCTTTACTATAAAAAAATGACTATCTATGATTCTTCAATTTTCAAAAATGATTATACCCAATAACACACAAGTCTCACTTCATAATAATGAGAGCTAAAATTTTCCTGACTCAGTCAGCCTTTAAATGGGATCTGCTTGACATTTTGATATACTGTTATTTGATGTACATAATGCTTGAGGTTTAAAGGTGAACACAGATAAGAGATGGAACTGTTGCGAAATGCATTTATCACTAGTTATTTCTGTACAAACAAGTTCCTAGAAACACAAACTATAAAAAAACTAGAATTGTGCACACTCCATATGATCTATTATTTTAATATACAAAATATGTAGTAGGTGTTATTGTTTGTAGGTCAGGCAGAAAAGCATGCCCTTAAAGGAAAAGTATCATCATTTTTATTATTATTGAAAATAAAAGATTATATGCAATAGATTCTTGTTGTGCATTATTTTGTAATAAATGCAGTGAATCTGCTTATATACACTTGCTTTGTGGGTGAAAGCACCACTAATATGAAAAGACCACATATTGTTTTAAAATGGAAAACAATTCCTTATAGGGATTCATGAATGCACAAAAGCTCTTCAGTATCTGCACAGTTGTTTGCCAGATAAGCTGCATTTCTGGCCAAAGATGGCCATCTTAAGCTGGGAGATGCACTGAAAAGCGGTATTTTCTTATATTCATGAATATCAAACTAATACAGAGAGAAATTATAATAAATCTAAATTTAAAAAAATGTATGATAGTTCTTAAAAGCTATTAGCCAGGTTTAAAAATGACTAGCCACTGGGAATGGACAGAACAGGTGTAAACTCAATATGTGTTGGAATAGTCGGTCCATGAGACACTTGCCAGGGCTACATTTCTGCTCACCAATGGCTAATGGATGAAATATAAATAATATAGGAAGGCGCTAGTTTTCAAGGACAAATAAAATTGCATGTTTAAACTGAACACAGCAATTCTGCTCATTTGTCCTAATAGTAAATTATTATTGTTGTCATCAGGAAATGAAAAGATGTGTATTCACTGTCAGCTAATGTGTACTCATTTGGCAAATGGATGAAATGGTCAACTGCAGGATAAACCCTCAAAATTGGTCAATTACTTAATGCACGTCATTTGCAAAGTTATCAACTGCAAATGGAAGTTTGATTTAAATAGAAAATTAGCTAACTTGAACCCGAAGTACAAACAAGTTGACTAATCATCGATATTACATTCTTACCAGCTGTCCTGTTTTTGCCAGGACAATTCCATGTTTTGGACTCCTGCCCGGGAAAAATGGGTCCCAATATATGTCCCACATCTTCAGCAGCCACAGGAGCTGTCTCCCCAACTGGAAGCTGTGTTTGGAGGAAATGCTTAAAATTTCTTCTTCACAGCACAAAGAGAAACATGCAAAGAAGAAAGAGAAATAAGGCAGGAATGGAGCAGTGGTGGCTGGCATCAGGGAACTGCAGGTGCATTTGTGAGCCGTGTGCAGGGCTGCCATCAGAAATTTGCTCCCTGAGTCAGCCCACAGGGCCACCCCCGAGTCCATCCAGAGGGCTGCCCCCGAGTCCGCCCACGGGATGCAGTGTGTTTATTGAATGTGGTGTGTGTATAGTGGATGTAGAATGTGTGTAGTGGATGCAGAGTGCGTGTGTAAAATTGATGCTGTGAATGTGTAATGGATGTAGTGTGTAAGGTGGATGCTGTTTGTATGTTTGTGTAATGTATGTAATGTATATTAAATGCGGAGTGTGTGTTTGTGTAGTGGATGCAGTGTGTGTATAGTGAATGCAGAGTGTGTGTTTGGGTAGTGGATGCAGCATATGTATAATGAATTCAGAGTGTGTATTTATGTAGTGGATGTAGTGTTTGTGTTTATTAAATGCAGTGTCTATAGTTAATGCAGAATGTGTACAGTGAATGCAGAATGTGTGTTTGTGTAGTGGATGTAGTGTGTATAGTGAATGCAATGTGCATGTGTTTGTGTAGTGGAAGTAGTGTGTGTATAGTGACTGCATAATATGTGTTTGTGCATATAATGAATGCAGAATGTGTGTGTGTTATGTAGGGATGTAGTGTGTGTATATAATGAATGCAGAGTCTGTGTTTGCACAGGCATGTAGTGTGTGTAAAATAAGAGCTGCAATTAGTGGGGGAGGTGTGAGAGCATTTTTTTTTTAAATTTCCGTTAAACAACATTTAATTTTATTCCTCTATCCCTGCTTCTTACCTGTGGCCAGGGAGCGGGGAGATCGCATTCCCTGGTGGTCCAGTGGCATGGTGTTCAGAGCCAGGCACTGTTCACTGCAGAGGGGGCCCAGCACACTCAGTCTTTATTTCCCAGCAGCTCACTAACTCTTGTGAGACCAGCCTGTGTGCCGTGTGGAGCATCGCCATGGTAACCCGTGGCGATGCTCTGACGTCTGTGGGGCATGTAAGAGTTAGAGACAGCGGAACTACTGCGTAGTAAAGATCAAGTGTGCTGGGCCCCTTCTGCAGTGAACAGGTGGCTGGGGGCCTGCAGATACACATATATATATAGTGAAAATCACTATATATATGTGCACATAGGGAATGCTCCCAGATGAGTCTCTATCTATTCTATCTATAATAATTAACAACAATCTGCAATTTTTTCCACTCTGCCCATTTTGTGGGAGGAAGTGCGGCCAATGGAACAGAGTTTACCTTTGATTGGAAAGAGAGATAAGTTTGAAGATACTATTGCCTATTGATATAGATATTCTTCAACAAATGTTTTACATCTGAGATTGGTACTGAAGAAAGTGATCTCAGGGTGCCAGCTCTCTATTCTCATCCCACGTAACATGATATCTTTAAAACATAGCCCGCATCCGCCTCTTTCGTATGCAAGATATTACTAAGGAGCTTGTCCATGCTCTAGTCATTTCTTGCATGGATTATTGTAACCCTCTCCTAATTGGTCTTCCCAAAAGTCACATCGCAAAGCTACAGTCTGTAATGAATGCTGCTGCCAGACTGATTTTCCTCTCTAGTTGGTCCTCTCACACCTCTCCCCTCTGTCAGTCCTTACATTGGTTTCCTGTATCCTATATGAGTCAATTCAAGGTACTAATCTACACCTATAAAGCATTGACCAGTTCTAGCCCCTCTTAGATCTCTTCACTGATCCGTAGTTATGCCCCTTCTCGGTCTCTCCACTCTGCCCATGACCTTCTTCTGTCCGCTGATTGCACCTGTACGGCTAACTCACGCTTGCAGGACTTCTGATGGAATAGCCTGTCAACCACCATCAGACTATCACCTAGTCTTCAATCGTTTAAGAAGTGCCTTAAAACCCATCTCTAGGAAAGCTTATGGCCTCCCAGAGTAACCTCTACCTCACATACCCATCTCTTGCTCTCCTAAAGGGACTCTACTCTCTCCTCCAGCTCTGCTTCACTCCCACCTTGTTTGAATGCTATCTCCTGTCTTATTGTGTTTTATACCCCACCTCCTCTATATTGTAAGCTCTCTTGAGCAGGATCCTCTTCAACCTATCGTTCCTGTATGTTTTCTTGTTATTGTCCTATTTATAGTTAAACTCCCCTCTTATAATATTGTAAAGCGCTATGGAATCTGTTGGCATTATTTAAATGTCAATAATAATAATAATAATAATAATAAGGGGGTACTAGAAAGTAGGATCCGATGACAGCATGGTGTCACTAAAGCATTGTTTATTAGATCAACAGTAACTTTTTTAGATGTACAGTGTGACGGTCTGCCAAGGTATCACTGTCACTGATTCCACTTTTCCAAGAGAAACAGCAAATAATTCCCACAGGCAAAATATCACTGGCATAGAATAACCCCCCACACATAAGCCAAAGCTTAATGCTGGGTAAATACTGATTTTAATGAAAGTACAGGCATCACACTTATATAGTCCATAAACTCCTCCTCTGTGACTGATAATTGAGTCAATAAATATACTAAACTCAATTATCTCCAAGTACAAAAAAAATACACAATTTTTCAACACCCCAAAAGTACCCCCAAAATACAGGTAAACCCCCAAAAAGTCACATCCCTGGATAACAAAAATCACCCAGATCTGTTTGGTAGTTTTGAATCACCATCGCAGGGAAGTTCTGACCGGTCTGCCATGAGGAATAAGCCCAACATAGTTCCATGAAAATGGTGGCAAGAGCCTGTCTCCATTTGTGGGGTTTTGTATGAAAATTACAGATTCTCAGTACAGAAGGGTCAAACGGAGAATAGTCAGGAAAGCCAAAAGGTCAGGACAGGCAGCACAGGTTCAGAAGTGATGGTCAGGTAAGGGTCAATAGCAGGATACAGAAGAGTAGCCACTGAAGGTCTTAACACAACAGGATCACAGTATAACTGAGCAATGAGTCCTAGGAGGAGTGGTGTTTAAATAGGGAGAAGAGCTATGTCCACTTACTGTAACTCCACCTCCTTTTCACACCCTCTTGAATGCTGTGTAGAATGCTCCCCATGTTTGTTAGTCTGGAACTCCCAAATGCCGTTCTTATAGGTGAACTGGAACTGGAAGGTGCCGTGGGTCCATGGTGACCTGTGTTCGTGGGAGTGCCTGGCCGAAATTAGTTACAGGCACTCGACGACCAAGTCCTGCTGCCAGCATTCGGGAGACAAGATGGCCGCCATCCATTGTTTTAGCCACGTGAGTTCGTATGCACAAAATGGGGCCACCCATTGGAGCATTCTATTAATAATTTCCTTTGCGGTTTTTGTAAAGATACATAACGTTCCATGTTCTAATTAGTTTCCAGGGTGGTCTCGTTCGGGAATTGAACAAAATAAACTAAATGACTATAGGTGCGAACAAAATAAACAAAAGGAGCCGAAAGTGATGTGGATATTCCTTCACATACAGTAACTAATAATGAGTAAATAATTAACAGTTAAATCCTGCCTTTTAGGTTTATACAATGAAGCATTGTCGGAATGTTATATATTTTCAGCTAGGAGTTGCTCTGTTTGTTGATAAATACTTGTACTCTCCTGTTGGAAAATATCCACAGTAAACAGAACCTGTATGTATCCGCTTAATTGTTTACTTTATGGCTTGTTTTAAAAGTATGTCCCTTATACAGTACTAAGGTTAAAAATTGCAGCACTTTTTAATGTGTCAGTTGCCAAGTGGATAAGGAAACTAAAGTTTGGCTAGCATTCTGTCATTCAAAAAGTTAACCCCATGCACATAAAATAAAACAAAATCATTAAATTAAGAAAAATAGACTAGTGATTCTCTGCACAGTTTCCAAGGCACTCCAGCCTCATGGTTTTGTCAATGTGCCTTGTCTTGGAACAGAAATGGGGAAATGCCTGAATAGTGGACTTTGGTGTATTTTGAGGATAAAGATGGAATCCAGTGATATTAAGATGGGATCCAGGGTTATTAACAAAAGTGAGAATTGTCAAGAATTCAAAGTAAATTTCAAGTTTGAAGGCAAAATGGCTGAACCAGAAACAATGCTGACTTGGAGCATTTTTCCGGAACGACTATCTCGACCTTAAGTTTGAAATTCACTTAAAATCAACTTTGAATTTTTGACATAACTCACTTGAGTACAAAACCCTGTATAGGTATCTTCTTTTTGTTGTAAGAAGCCATTTTACACAGATGTAGAGTAAGGGTTGCTGGGTAGAGATAAAGGTTAATGTTACCTACCTTTATGTTAGGAACACTGTTTAGTAGATGAAGCCCACAATGCAGAAGAGGGCTGAAAGGACATAATTACAGATTCTCAGTACAGAAGGGTCAAATGGAGAATAGTCGGGACAGCCAAAAGGTCAGGACAGGCAGCACAGGTTCAGAAGTGATGGTCAGGTAAGGGTCAATAGCAGGATACAGCAGAGTAGCCACTGAAGGTCTTAACACAACAGGATCACAGTATAACTGAGCAATGAGTCCTAGGAGGAGTGGTGTTTAAATATGGAGAAGAGTTATGTCCACTTACTGTAACTCCTCCTCCTTTCCACACCCTCTTGATATGTACCGCCTTCTGTCCCTTTAACAAAGCGTTGCATTGGCGCACGTGCACCCTAGGTTACTCCTGTTGCTCCATACCTCTGCCATAAGGGAGCAGAGTTTCACTCACATCCACTCTCCACTGCCGACTGGCCGCATTACTGCAAGAACAAGCGGTGGCACGTCAGATGCGGACATGTCTTGGCGCTGTGTCACTGTGAGGAGAGAGGGAGATGCGGCATGGGAGCATGGGGTAAGGAGCGAGAAGAGAGAGGAGCCTACACCTTATTAAGACAGATCATATTAGGTGGTGCCTAAAGGAAACAGCACACTTTCATGAACCTTGGTTTCTTGGTTTTTAGACATGTTCAGTCCACATATTTCCACAATAGCATTACACAATTCTATAGAAGATATTAGTCCAACCACTTCTTCTATCACAGACCCATTATTGGTAAGGTAGCATACTTATATGGGGTGGATATTTCACGAGTCTCTGAGTCGTCATTATTATGCTTCTGACCGACCAATAGGGGATATTACTCTGAGGTTAAAGCCTACTAGTCCAGGCTACCCTTGCCAATTAGAACTTTGTATCTATATAATTTATATTTAAAAACTGTAAGAATCCCACCATAAGAAACAGCATTAAAACTCTCAATAATTAGCTAATAGCACCCAGGAATAGGAATATGTCTCTTTAGAAAACATCCACAAAGTATTACAGGTCTCTTGAGTAATATGTGCCCTTTAAGGCAGTGTAGTAGAAAAATATGTAAAAATCTCAGATATAAAAGACAAAGAGACTTTCTTGTTATCAATATTTCCTAAAGGGCTTGAACAAGCAGTAATGAAATTGTATTGTAAATATTAACTTTTTTAGACTTCAGCAAACATGAAGAATATCCTATGGCAAAAATAAACATCTGCTACAAGTCTGTCAGTTTTTGGCAGCTTTTATTCTATTGTTTAATCAAATATTACAGGATTACAGAACATCCTGTTGATTAAAAACACTCAATTAAAATATAACTGTAAAAAAACTCTCATTAAAGTTTTCTTTAAATAAGAACAATACTTGGATTTTATATTGAGAACCCAAATGGAAATTGTAAAGAGAAATATTGCTTCTATCTCTTAGGTTTTAGCAACATTTTTATATTCACTGCGGTTAAAATAGTATATTTAAGGATACAGTTTTTTATTTGTAAAAACATATGTGTACGTGTATATAAAATACATTGCACAATTATAAGAGAAAAATACATGTTATTATATTATTAGTAGGATTCATTATATGAAAAGCAGCATACCACACACACTGTATGCTGTTTAGTATAATTATTTTCAAATGTAACCACCAACATTGGAATTCGGAATACATTGTTGTATTTGCATATGGATAAAGTGTGCTAATAGAAATATTGATAACATTTATATGGCTTTTTGCCTGCACACATGCATACACGTTTAAAAACAAATAATAGAAATGTTTAGTTATTTAATAAATTGTGTTGTGGGATAAGGTTGGGTGAGAGTTATATCATTCTAATCCAGTGATGTGTCATAATTAAAAAATGTCTTACACATGAGTTGCATATTTCCAAATACTTTGTATATTTATTCTTATTTAAAGAAACAGTCTAATGCATTTTTTAGTCAGATCTGTACTATGACTAGGTTAGATTAATAGACACCCCTTTAAAAAATAACTTTGAAATTCCATTAAAACCTGTATTCCAGCCCCAGGATAGAATCCTCTCCTACTGATCATCATGTTTTATTATCTGTGTCCATTAAAATGCTTCTCAAGGAGAAATATTGTGAATACGCGATCTGCTAATATTTTTTCAACTATGCTTTAATTCGACCACTTTGGGTTTTATCTGTGACCTTGGTTTCGTAGCAAAAGCAAAACACACTTGGAGGTCTAGAGAGAAGGTGCATATGTATCAGACAACAGAGTATACAGCAGTAGCACCCAACACTCTCATGGGGCATCCTATTAACCCACACCTTTTATATATCACCAAAAAACAACACACAGTGGGTGGAGCGCAATATTATGTCGAAACATGTTTTGGGAGATTGTGCCACTCAGGTGATTTCCTATCTTTACCCATTTGTGTTTTATTATGAATGTTTTATTGTCTTCTTTTATTTGTTAATCTGTTAATGAATGTTTGCTTCAAGCCTTTTTGATTGGAGTGATCCTCGGTTCTTCCATGGTGATTCTGCTGCAATATCACTATTATCACGTGAGTGCAACTTCTTTGTATCACTTGTATAACAGTGTTACATTATTATTATTTCTGTTTTTAGCCTTTGCCATACTCTATACAAAAGACACCATATAGAGGAGTGTTTGGGATCTCCCTAAGAATCCTAAGGGACTACAAGCTAGAGCCAAGTAACCAACTGGCTCATCCCCTGTGAGTTTTATTAATCCCTTAAATACCTCAAATTTGCTCAACTGTATCTGCACTTTTGTCTTCCCTTTTTCCTTTTCATTTACAGAACACTGATATACCACAAATAATGGAATATGTATGTATATATATATATATATATATATATATATATTTATTTTTATTTATTTTTTTCTTCATAGTTTTCTTTGTGGTAAAGATTAATGCTGATTTTCACATTTTGCACTTTGGTGAAAGATTTTGTTCCCCCTAAGACATGATGTCCTAATATACCTTAAATCCACATTTTTAGCAAAATAATTGTATATATTTACATTTTTACATTTTCTGATGATTTCTCTGCCGATTTTTTATTCTTTTAAAATTATTTTTAAGTGTCCTATTTCATATATCTGCAGCCATATGTTGACCAGCGGCATGTCAATAACAGATACAAGTTAGATTATGGATTCGCTATTTGATGAATAGTTGATGTACTGTTTTATTGTTCTGTAAGCATCCATTAAGCTAATGTAATTGTTTTTGTATTGTTCTACAATTGTATTGTTGTATGTTTCTAAAGAATGATCAGATGTTGCATGTATTTTTATTTTTTTATTTTACTGTGCAGAAAAAATACAAAGAAGCATGCAATGCCAGCAAAAAGCAAGCACAGTTATGTGAAACATAGTTAAACATAGGTATGGCATTATAAATATCAGTACAATTTTTGTGAAAATAATAATAGTCAAACAAGCAAGCACGATAATCTGAAACTGGTAAAATAAGTATTGCAAGGCATATAGACATGAGAGTAACATACATTAGGTCGCAATTAACTATATTTATATAGCACTGCGTTGGTATAGGGCTTATTGTGCTAGCAAGAAAACAGGATAGAGAATATGCCAGTAGGTATTGAAGTAAAAAAAGGTAAGGATCAAGCTTTAATAATATCTATAGGTACCTAGGCTTAAAAGAAATAGCTAGTATACTATACAAATAAAAGCATATATCTCTTCTTTGTTATCTGAGATGGTGCCATCAGTACAAGAAGAAGTTATCAAATGTAATCACCCTGGTAGGTCAGAGTAGAAAGTCCAGGCTCATGCAAGCAGTGGCGTACACACAATCCATGGGGCCTCAGTGCGAAGCTGATCTGTGGGCCCCCGTTTTCCCCTGTCCCTCCCGCTCTCTGTTCACCCCACCCCCCCCGACAGACACACACACATACATACATACACACACATACAGATAGACAGACACATACAGACACATACACACATACAGACACACATACAAACAGACAGGCACACATACATACATACATGCATACAGACAGACACACAGACACATACATACATACAGACTGACACACACAGACACATACATACATACATACCGACACACACATAGACACACACACATACAAAGACACATACATACAAACAGACAGGCACACATAAATACATATATACAGACAGGAACACATACAGACAGACACACACACAAGACACACACATATAAAGACACATACATACAAACAGACAGGCACACATACAAAGACACAGACACACACACACAGACATGTACACACACACAAACAATTAGACAGGCATACATACATACACACAGACAGACACATACATACAGACACACACACATACATACATATAAAGACACATGCATAATACACACATACATACAGACACACACACACACACACAAAGACACACATACATACAAAGACACATGCACACATAAATAGACACACACACAAGACACACATACAGACAAAGACACATACATACAGACACACAAAATGTTTAAGTCACCCTCCTGTTTCCTACCTTTTAGGTGCAGGAGGGTGACATTCCCTGGGATCCAGTGGTGGCTGAGGTTGATGGGAGTCAGAGTTCCCACTCTGACTCCCTCTTCCTTCCTCCCACGCGGGCTCTCTGTATGCTAGGAGGAGTGACGTGCAGTCACTTCCTCAGAGCAGTGATGATCTCATCACAGGGGTCGCGCTGTTAAAGCGCCCAGCACTGACCAGGCCCCCTGACAATCCATATCCACCGGGTGGCCCTGACAACATGGGCCACCCGATGGACCCCTTGGACGGCGGCCCCAGCGGTTTGCTGCCTGGGCCGCAAAAGATGGTGGCAGGTACCTGTGGTGACATTCTGTCATCAAACTAATATGGTGACCAGGGGTCATGTGACCAAGCTCATGTTTGCTTTTGTTACAGTGGGATAAGCTTTACCCTTTTGAAATGTTAATTGGTAATTCAATACCTTTACAAGTCAGGAAAGAGATAACCACTTCCCCCTTTTCTCCTTTCCTCTCTGTTCCTTCTTGGCTGTGCTGCAGAGCAGATGTGCAGATGCCATGTGCTAGCATGGTGAACCATGTTACACTCTGTTGCTTCCTTTTCTTCCTTGGTGGATGTGATGTTGAACTTGCAGCAGTGAGCCATTACTAGATGTGAAGGCCTAACCGTGGGTGAGATCAAGCGTGTGTGGAAGGGGTTACTATATAGATAGATAGATTTAAAAGGGTTGTTGCTCCGTGGGTCTGGGCTGTGTGTATACATTTATAATATTGTGTTGTTGCCTTTTAATAAATACCTTTTAATGTAGACGAACCTTGTGTAGTATATATATTAATTTGGTGATACACCACATTTGGCGACCACGAATTTTAGACTTCTACAAAGGTTATTTATGAGGTAATAACACATTAATAGATAGTCAGATTTATTTTTTGGGGGGAGGAAAAAAAAAAAGGTACTTTGTTTAATTATCCTCTGCATGGGAAATTAAGGGCTGATTGTGTGTGGAGTCTAGTTTGGGCCTCCATTTTAATATACAAGCTGGGGCATCAGGCCTCAATTTTGAATATATTATTGTTTTTAATAATAGTAGTACTAGCTTATTTTGATACATAAATCAAAGGTATCATACAGTTTGTTTTTGTGGGTTTCAAATATCTGAGTTTAGTTTTGTTGTGTTTTGACTATCAGAGTATAGGCCGAGCCCTGCATTATAATACACTATAGTAGGCTTCCATGCGGCTTCTTTTTGTATTTGAATGCTAATTTGATTCTTTTGTATCCTAGTGTAGACCTCCATTTTAATATACAAGCTTGGGCATCAGGCCTCAATTTTCAATATAGTATTAGTTTTTTTGTGTGTTTCTAATACCTGAGTTGAGTTTTATTGGGTTTTGACTACCATAGCTCAGGCCTAGTATTTTTAAAGTATTGGTGATTAAAGGGGAAGATTGAATAGTTGCACTGCATTGGTACTATTGATGTTTCGGCCATTTTTAATAGCCCATGTGCTGTATTGTCTCTTTCCTGTTGCAACTAACTAGAACTAAACTGAATATATTGTAATTGTTTTTAGATGTTACATTTTATACATTTTGTGGCTTCCCTGCATTCTAAGTTTAAATAGCAAACAGTTTTTTGGGGGATTATCTTTTGTCTGTTTGAACCATTGAATTCTGGGTAGGAGCATTGTGTTTACATGATAAAGGTATTGGGGCTAATACAGTGTGGTGGCTATTGTTTAGCCAGGCTACATTTTTACACTGGAGTGTGTTTAATAGAAAATGAACAGTTTGTATTTGAGGTAAAGGTGCCTATGTTAGATTGTTATATGGTTGGGAATTATCATTGTGCTGAAGTTACAGTCAGGTATTTTCCAGTTCCCATACCTTCCTTTAAATCATTCTGTTTATTTGTAGACCCCCCATACTGCACTTAAACAAAGACAGAAGGGTGGTTTTGTGTTTTGCTGCCTGTGGGCATTTGTTGTATTGAGACTGTGAAGTTTTTTTTCTTAAAAGACAAGAGTTTGTTTGAATAGGTTAATGTAATTAAGTTTCTCAAATGGTTCAATCTCTTTGGAGCCAGTTTCAGTTTTTTTAAATTAATCCCATTGTTAAAAGCGTGTTGTTTTTTTTTCCTTAGTCTGCTGGTCTATTTTGATTAAAGACCTAGGGAGAGCTCGGTTTTAAAATGGCATATCTAGGTACTAAGTATTTTTCTGCAGAAGTACTAGAGTACTTTAAGAATGACATTGACAAACATGATGGACCATATGAGCTTCCAGAACCAGCAGGCCCCTATTGTGGAAAATATGAAGGTTTCATGGATGTTTTGACACAGATTGTTACTAATAAAAAATGCCATATTAAGAAAAGGAAAAGCTTGGTGGCACAAGCGGTTGTTGCTGCAATAGGGGGTTTGGCAAGCATGGTACTCGAATTGCAGCAAGCTAATTTAGTAACCACTAATAAAATGGAAGATGCTCTTGATGAAAGAGATTGTTTTAAAATAGCTGCCCTAAGAACAAACAAAATGACCGAGGGGTTGGAGAAGGAATTAAAGGAAATAGAACAACAGAGAGATGCATATAGTGCTACGATCACTGAACTCCAAAACCTAGTTATGGAATATAAAATGAAAACTAAAGAAAACATAAATAAATGGGATAAGGAGATTCCTAAAGTATGCCCAGGCCAGTCTCATTTTATATCTAAAGGTACAGAACCAGTGCTCGGAACCAAACACAAGGGAAATGCGCCAGTTGTTAACTGTGTCCCACAAGCCCCTTTAATAATAACTGAACACTTTAATGCAAGAGAAATGCCTACTAGTTTCTCTAGACAGACAAGCACTATGTCAATCACAGACAAAGAAAATTTCCAGAAATGGTGGGGAAGTATGCCAAATAACAACTTTAATACTTTTACACACTGGTTTATGAGGGGAGCAAATAGAGCAAAAAAAGGAGGTCTTAACTTAGAAGAATGGACAGAACTGTTAGAATATGCTATGGGTCCTTTGGCTAGCAGACTATTTGGATTTAATAACAGTGTGTCTGATCAGGCAGGAAGAATTGCTGCAACTAATTTCTATCTACTTAGCATAGAGAAAGAAACAGCAAATATTACCATGAGGCCAACAGATGGTCCTAGAGAGGTAGCTCAAAGGATATTTTTCTGGTATACTCTACGCCAACCTCAACAGCCTCTAGTGCTGGGCTCACCAGAACATATAGCAAAAGTAATGGAAGCCCTTCCCCGGGAGTGTCAAGAATTTGTCAGGCTTTTTGATCCAACACCAACAGACTTGGAAATGGTACTAACTAGAGCTGATAAGTGGTGGATCAAGCATCCTTTCACAGAACAGGCCTGCTCTGTTTCAGCTGTAAGAACATTTAAGGTCGAGTCTGGTAGAGATGTAGATGGTAAATGGAGAAGCCAGAGGTGGGGTGTACCCCAGAACAAGAGGGATAATGAGAACTGGAGACCAAAACAGGACTTTGACAAAAGATGGAGAGATCCACACAGGGACCATGGGAATGTAATGGGAGATAATTGGAGGAATAGATGGGAGGGGCCTAAGGTAATCAATAATAATTGGAATAATAATACCTGGGAGAGGCTAAAAAGGAGAGATAACTCGGAAAATCACAGTTGGCAAGAAAAACAGAGAAACAACAGGAACAGTTATAGGGAGAATAATTGGAAAAGGAACCATAGATGGGATGAGCATCAGACCAATAGACGGAATTGGGATAATTGGAGGAATAAAGAAGGGAATACAGACTACTGGGACCTAAAGAGACAGACTGAGAGATTGGAGGCAGACGTGAAAGTGCTTAGGGAACAGATGAGGAAGGGAAATACTGATCAATTGGGGGTCCCCAGCAATGAATAACTCCCATAATTTTTGTTGTCCTCTACATCCGTATGTATGTTTGTTTTTCTTTTGTTTTGTTCTTTCTCTCAGTCTTCCAGTCTCCCATTTAGCTATTCCTTTCTAATGATGAGATCTAGTGTTCCCACAGAGCAAGGCAAAGCTGTATTAGGATGATGATGTGTGTCAACAGAAGATCGTAGTGGATCCTTGTTACAGGATGGATAAGTATACGCTGTATCACATTAGGAATGGGAGACAGGCAATACGGCCAGAAGATACTCCAAATAAGGGAGAGGTTTACAGTCTATATTTTAATAATCCTTCTATTCCTCCAAGGTGTCCGGAACAACGGCGACAGTGTTTTAGGCAAAGCAGGGTGTCAGGAAAAATGGGACAATTTACAGCTCTACTGGGAGGAGTCGGAACTGGATTGAGAGTATGGAATTCTGCAAATATCACATCCAGTCCTACAAACTATAATAGATGAGGAGGAAACTTGAAAAGGGGGATATTTTTTTTTTGTTGTTGTTTCTTTTTTGTTTTTCTCTCTCTCTCTCTTTCTTTTTCTCTCTCTCTCACACATTCTTCAATAAAGTTTAACATTGCACACACACACACTCACCTAAATTCTATAAGTTCTGTTTTTTTTGTGACACTGTGTAATATGCGAATTGACAGCCATAGGAAAGTACAGGAGAACTTGTGTCGCTGAGGGAACTATTCCGGAGGGACGGTGGGTTGAATTTCTCCTGTATATCAGGTTTTTGCTCCCACTAGGTTTTCCTGTACTAGAGGGATAACTAGATAACGGAGCAACATAAAAGAAGAAAAAGTGGGGGAATGTGGGGTGATGCAACCCCTATTTGACTGTTTTCTTTCACCCTGCTTATATCACTCACTATAATTCCTGTGCTCCCCTTTCCTACTTCAGATCTCATAGTTTAGATAGAAGGGATAAATTATTATTATTTTTAAATGTGCTCAACAGAAGAGAAGAAAAAGTGAGGGAATGTGGTGACATTCTGTCATCAAACTAATATGGTGACCAGGGGTCATGTGACCAAGCTCATGTTTGCTTTTGTTACAGTGGGATAAGCTTTACCCTTTTGAAATGTTAATTGGTAATTCAATACCTTTACAAGTCAGGAAAGAGATAACCACTTCCCCTTTCTCCATTCCTCTCTGTTCCTTCTTGGCTGTGCTGCAGAGCAGATGTGCAGATGCCATGTGCTAGCATGGTGAACCATGTTACACTCTGTTGCTTCCTTTTCTTCCTTGGTGGATGTGATGTTGAACTTGCAGCAGTGAGCCATTACTAGATGTGAAGGCCTAACCGTGGGTGAGATCAAGCGTGTGTGGAAGGGGTTACTATATAGATAGATAGATTTAAAAGGGTTGTTGCTCCGTGGGTCTGGGCTGTGTGTATACATTTATAATATTGTGTTGTTGCCTTTTAATAAATACCTTTTAATGTAGACGAACCTTGTGTAGTATATATATTAATTTGGTGATACACCACAGTACCCAGTCGCAGGGGTCCCCAGGGTGGCTGGGCCTGCTGGAGTGATGGGCCCGATCGCAGCTGCGACCCCTTCGACCACGGTATGTACGCCGCTGCATGCAAGCTTGTCAAAAATTGCTAAGAATACAGTTGATAATTGATTAGCATTCTGTATCGTAGAATGACCCCACACCTTTGCCCCCAGACGTTGTGGGTGGCTAGTGCCTCATGTCCACAGATCCTCCAACTCCCAATGGCATGATCGTGTGCCCTCAGTTTATACAATAATCCCTTGGATATATGAACAGCTGCAGAGAGGTATCCCCAAGCAGGCCCCAGCCCAGAAGAAGGACGGGATGCAGACTCTGTTATTTGGGTCCTCTGAACAGCTCATGTGTTGACTTTAGAAAGAATGCCTTCCTGGCCTATAGCTTTGAATCTGGCTTGAAAGAGGTCCCTTTGCTTACGATTATGTGAGACCTTTCAGCCTTGCTAAAAATCTGCCTCGACGGCCATCTTGGACACACCACACAGTATTGAAGTACTGGGATTGCAGTCTTCAATCAGGAAGGCCGAGTGACCAATTGGGGGCCAGGATGTTCCTCACTGGTTCGGTGGGGGGTAGTAGAAGTGAGGTTGGTCCGCACGACAACTGTGAGAGCGGGGAAATCATCCTCCTTCCCCCAGTCCAGACACCAGCAAACCTCAATGTGCCACCTCAGTCTCCTCATTTTCTTAGGAGCTCTAGTGAGGGGTCTGTAGAAATGCCTCAGCTCTCTCAGGTCAGCCTCTTCTAGTAATTTTTCTTTCCATCTCTAGCCTATTTCTTTTTTTCAATATTCACATCCATAGGTAGAGGATTCAGGGTTAGGTAAAGATGTTTCAGCACCCCTGATTAAGGTAGGGCGCAATGGTATCAGGATGTCTTTAAGAAGGGCACGCGTCTTCTTAGCTCAATGGTTGGACTCATGCTGAATGTATGTTATGATGCTCATCTATTTCTTACATATTGTATGGAAATGTGCTCTCTATTTCATTGATGATTTAGGCTTATGGATCACCCCTATATGTTACAACCTTATTGCCTTTTGATCGTGGCTGCTGTTAACTGACTACAGTCAGTAGTTAATACCACATTTTATAAAAACAGTCCACAGCTCCTCAGACATGACTACCCACTCTGATCATCTTCAGTACCATTGTCTTATTCAGACAGAATCCCTGATAAAGACCAGACTCATTTCATTGTCTGCTAAGCCCTCTAGTTAGTCAATCCATATACTGAACTCTGGACAGCATGGTAATCTTTAATATTAATTTTGCTCTGTAACTCTAATCATCCACGCTCTATGAAGTCAGCTCACTTAACTTCACTTTGTACAGGGCCACAGGTGCCCCTGATGTATGAGCAAATACTCCCTGGTACCAATCTTCTACTGGAGCTACTGTGTCCACCAAGTGCCACTAAACTACCAATATGTTGTGTTCGATATTACAAACTTACTCTGGGTTATATAATGTCACTCTCCCAACACTCATTTTATACCAAGAAGACTGGATAATGGAGTATCTTCCTAAAACACATTAACCCTTAACTTTGTGATGATGAATAGGGAAGGCAGGTGCACTCTACTTGAGCAACTACACTTCTGTTAGCTCAGGGGAATTAATGGAAGGGGGCAACAAACCTCCCCGGTTATCAATTAGATGTATCGCAATTTAATTTTGAAAGTGCTGATTCATCATTAGAATTGGCCCTTTTATCAACTGGAATTAAAATAGGTTACTCCTCACTCTTAAAGCACTTCAGCAATGTGCAGTGCTTTATGACTGTGGAGTGGTGTTTTAAGTATCTAGCACAATCTAGTTCTATATAGGACTCAAAATAAAAACTAATTGTACTAGATATTCAATACTTATTGTATTAATATACAAATATCAATACAAAAATGATTAAATGTTGATTGTGTCCAATTTAGTAGAAAGAACCTTAAATGCTCAATTTCTAACCTTTTCCAACCAATGGAAACTTACTGAAATTGCATGAGTCCTGACCAATTGGTTATAATTCACTATCCTATATGTTCAAAACCCACATTATGCTGTAGATAATGGATTAAACTTTGGTCATATGTACTAAGGGAAAAATAAAAAAATCTAGCAAAACTTTGATCAAATCCACTAAGGAAAAAAGAAAAAATATACAGCAAAACCTTTATATTTTACACTGAAAAAAAGGATTTATGCAAAATATTTTAGAACAGTTTATGGAAAAAAAAAATTCCCTTATAATAATTGCAATACGAATTCCGGTAAGGCAATCACCCATATAATGTTAGAATAGAAAACTTACCAAGCTTTATAACTCTAGGGAAAATTGATAAAAATAACTGTGGCTTTCTATGGCAACTAGGATTAATATTCTAAGAACGTAATAACATACCCAATGTCAAGTCTTTATGAAGTTCTAAGAAGAATTTTTTTTTTACTGTGTTCGTAATAACTCCTCCATTTACAAAAACACACTGCAGTTTAAAAATAATAAGTGTAGGTGTATGTGCACAATATAATATCTCTCACAATATACCACAAGTGAAACAATAAAAAATATTTCCCACTCTGGATTTGAATTCTACAATAAAGCAAACAATAAAAGCTTATAGTGTAGTATGTCAGAATAAATAGACCATACAAAATTTAACTAAATCCACTCACATACTGCCGAGTCACTTAAAGTGGACTCGGACTTAATAGCAGAAATAGGAATATATCCTCATAAGTGCTCCAAGGACCTCCCAGCTTAAAATATCTCCAGCAGCTTTTTTCACAATATATTCTTCCACTTTATTAACAACTTAAGTGCAGATATAAAGTTTAAAGCAATAATGGGTCCAAGATGTAGCAGCAGAGGCAAAACACTAACGTGTTTAGACTGTAATATGGGTCTTTTTCAAAGTGTGTTTTTAAGTTCTGCCAGTCCCCTCTATATATTGGAGGCTGTCATGCTTTTATTGAGTGTTTTTCAATTAAGTTCACCTACCGTCGTCCCACCGTCTCCTTCCCTCATCCAGGTTTTTCGTCACTATGTCCTTGCTCACTTACGTCTTAGCTTCATGATGTTGATATAGTTCCCTCAGAATTGGGCCAGTTACATCGCGTGTGTCATTTTGATTTTGGTTTTATGCCCATTTGTCACTTAAAACATAAAAACTGTCTAAAAAATGCCTAATGGAATGCAAAAAAAGCTAATTTAATTCTTCTTCCAAGTCCATTACATGGTTAACCCCTTAAGAACCAAACTTCTGGAATAAAAGGGAATCATGACATATCACACATGTCATGTGTCCTTAAGGGGTTAAGGAAGTCATGATTAGATAAAAGACATATAACAAACATTCACATAATGGTCCTAATTATAAATACTATCCTACTCAAAAATATCATACACATATTAAATAAACATAACATTGGGAGATTCTGTGCCTAAAACGTTAGGGGAAAACTGGAAAGAGAACACTATTAGATGAAAGGGGTAATGTCAAAATCTATATTTAAAGGGATACTATAGTCACCAGAACAACTACAGCTTATTGCATTTGTTCTGGTGAGTAGAATCATTCAGAGAAAATGCAGTGTTTACATTATAGCCTAATGATTACTACACTGGCTACTCCTCAGATGGCTGCTAGAGCTGCTTCCTATCTCAGTCTTGCCTAGTGTGCATCACAACATATTAGTATCTCCTCCCTCTGCATGCAGACAGTGAACTTTCCTCATAGAGATTCATTGATTCATTTCATCCCTATGAGGAGATGCTGATTGGCCAGTGCTGTGTTTGACTTGTGCTGGCATAGCCCCTGATCTGCCTCCTTCACAGTCTCAGACAATCCAATTGTGATTGGCTCAGAACAACACTTCTGATGATGTCAGCAAGCAGCTTGCCATTCTGAGGCATACAGGGGTAGAATCAGCAGCTTCAGGCTTGAATACAAATAAGAGTTTACTATATTTATGGATGCAAGAAAGGGAGCTAGATGGTGGTTTTAACACTATAGGGTCAGAAATATATATGTTTGTGTTCCTGACCCTATAGTGCTCCTTTAACCCATTGGGGTTTACTGTATCTAGCTCAAACACCCATTTCATTTCTTTTTTGCCCAAACTATTAACTATATCTCCCTATCTCCAATAGATCTTCAGCTGTTCAATTCCAAAAAACATCAATTTTAGATCACATTAAGATATCATCATATTCCCCGTTATATTCCTCATAAAAATGTTTTGATACCCTGCGGTTTAAAAAATTTCTTGTAATGTTTCCAATATGCTCTCTTATCCTAATTTTTTATTATTTCTATGTTTTGCCAAATGGACATGTTAATAGATAAATTATGTTTATAATATTATTATTATTACTACTGGTATTTATATAGCACCAGCATATTCTGTAGCACTTTACAATATTATAAGAGTGGGAGATTTAACAATAAATGAGACAAATACTGAAACTTACAGGAACAATAGGTTGAAGAGGGCCCTGCTCAAACGAGCTTACAGTCTATAGGAAGTGGGGCATAAAACAAAACAGGACAGGAGGTAGCAATCAAACAAGGTGGAGTGAAGCAGAGCTGGAGGAGAGAATAGAGTGCTGCCCTTTAGGAGAGAACAAGGGACAGTTATGTGACATAGAGGTTACTCTAGGAGGCTGTAAGCTTTCCTAAAGAGATGGATTTTCAAGCAATTTTTAAATAATTGACAACTAGGGGAGAGCCTGATGGTGGTATACAGGCTATTTAAAAGGAAAGCATCCACCCGTGAGAAGACCTGCAAGCATGAGTTGGCCATATGAGTGCGAGCAGCGGACAGGAGAAGGTCATGGGAAGAGCTGAGAGGTTAAGAGATATAGGAGAGGCTAGAATTGTTCAGTGCTTAATAGGTGTGGATTAGTACCTTGAACTGACTCCTATGGGATAAAGGAAACCAATGTAAGGACTGGCAGAAGGGAAAAGTGTGAGAGGAGCGACAGGAGAGGAAAATCAGTCTAGCTGCAGTATTCATTACAGACTGTAGCGGGGAAATTCGACATCTGGGAAGACCAATTAGGAAAGAGTTGCAATAATCTATTCAAGAGATTACTAGAGCATGGACAAGCTCCTTGGCAGCATCTTGCATAAGAAAGGGGTGGATTTGGGCTACGTTTTTAAGATGGAATCTACAGGATTTGGTAACAGACTGGATGTGAGACTCAATGGTGAGGTCAGAATCAAATATAACACAAAGACAACTAGCTTGCAAGGAAGGGGTGATGTGGGTACCACCAACTTGAAGGGAGAGCGAGTGAGGAGGATCATTATTGGTAGGAGGAAAGACAAGGAGCTCAGTTTTAGAGAGATTTAGTTTCAGAAAGCGGGAGGGCATCCAATCAGAGATGAAAGAGAGGCAAGCAGTGGCACATTGCAGAACGGCAGAGGAGAAGTCTGGAGAGGAGAGATATAGCTGAGTGTCACCAGCGTACAGGGGGTATTGGAATCCAAATGAGGTAATAAGTTTGCCAAGAGAGGCAGTGTAAAGAGAAAATAGAAGGGGACCAAGTACAGAGCCTTGGGGGACTCCAATAGAGACAGGATGAAGGGAAGAAGTATTATTAAAAAATAAGATACTATTGGGAGAGATAGGAGGAAAACCAAGAGAGGACAGTGTCACAGAGACTGGGTGATTGAAGAGTTTGGAGAAGGAGAACATGGTCAACAGTGTCAAAGGCAGCAGAGAGGTCAAGAAGATTTCATGTAATGAATGTCTTGATTTTAAATTCCCTTCCATTTTTAAAAGAGGTAAATGTATCAGTCTTGTTAGCCCTATTATAACCTAATTTACATCCCATACATCTTCCATAATAAAAGAAGCTCTTTTTTTGATCATGTAATCCTGTTAAAAAAGGTTTCTCTTTATCTAAAAAGCTAACAGTTAGAAATTGTTTAAATATTTGTGCTCCTTGAAATATAAATTTACGGGATTCATCAACAAAATCTTTGTTTTTCCTAATCACCTTATACAAATTCTTATGCTTAATATTATAATTAAAAATTAGCGGGATTCCCTTATCGATTTTCTCATCTTTCTTTGTTTTGTTTTTTATATCTTATTAACTCTGTTCTGTCCCTTTTCCACTACCTCACATACTTGTAAGAATTGTCCCTTATATGCTTTATTTTTTTTATTTATTTTTTTTAAAACTTAACTTGTACCTCAAACTCTTTTTTAGAAACATAGAATGTGACGGCAAATAAGAACCATGTGGCCCATCTAATCTGCCCAATTTTCTAAATACTTTCATTTGTCCCTGGCCTTATCTTATATTTAAAAATAGTCTTATCCCACGCATGCTTAAACTTCTTTACTGTGTTAACCTCTACCACTTCAGCTAGAAGGATATTCCATGCATCCACTACCCTCTCAGTAAAGTAATACTTCGTGATATTATTTTAAAAACTTTGCCCCCTAATTTAAGACTATGTCCTCTTGTTGTGGTAGTTTTTCTTCTTTTAAATATAGTCTCCTCCTCTACTGTGTTGATTCCCTTTATGTATATAAATGTTTCTATCATGTCTCCCCTGTCTTGTCTTTCCTCCAAGCTATACATGTTAAGATCCTTTAACCTTTCCTTGTAAGTTTTGTCTTGAAATCTATAAACCAGTTTAGTAGCCCTTCTCTGAACTCTCTCTAAGGTATCAATATCCTTCTGGAGATATGGTCTCCAGTACTGCGTACAATACTCACCAGTGTTTTGTACAATGGCATGAGCACTTCCCTCTTTCTACTGCTAATACCTCTCCCTATACAACCAAGCATTCTGCTAGCATTTCCTGCTGCTCTATTACATTGTCTGCCTACCTTGAAGTCTTCAGAAATAATCACCCCTATATCCCTTTCCTCAGATGTTGAGGTTAGGACTCTATCAAATATTCTGTACTCTGCCCTTGGGTTTTTATGTCCAAGATGCATTATCTTGCACTTATCCACATTAAATCTCAGTTGCCACAACTCTGACCATTTTTCTAGTTTGCCTAAATCATTTGCCATCAACCTGGAACATCAACCCTGTTACATATCTAAGTATCATCATCAAAAAGACATACCTTACCATCAAGACCTTCTGCCATATCACTTATAAAAATATTAAAGAGAATGGGTCCAAATACAAATCCCTGAGATACCCCACTGGTGACAAGCCCATGCTTCCATCCTCCTCAAGTGGTGTGTTGCTCTACCAAGGTTTAAAATGACAGCTTTGCATATCAATAAAACTGTCATCAACCATTTAAAAAAAAAGTTCTACTTTTCTTTTGTCCCCCTTCTATAAAAATTTCTAAGTCTAAAAATGTAACGGAGCTTCTGCTAATCTCATTGGTAAGAGCTATATTCCAGTCATTATTATTCATTTTCCTTATAGAGTTAAGAAGAGATTCATCATCACCTCTCCATATTATAAAAATACCTCTCTATTTGATAAAAATATCATCAATGTACCTTTTATCTAGGACCACGTTTACCCTTTGTCCCTCTTCTTTAAACATAGAAACATAGAAACATAGAATGTGATGGCAGATAAGAACCATTCGGCCCATAAAAATGACTAAGTCTAGAAATTCCCTCTTCTATAATTATTATAATTCTACACTTTTATTTTTATACTATTGTTTTGTTTGTTGTGTGAAGTGACACAACCGTAGGTGTGAAGTTTTGTACTATTGTTCAGCACTCTATTTACCTTTGCACATTTGTTTTATTATTACACACTGCAGTTTGATATGGAATAATTAGTAATAACTGAGGCGGTCATTTTGACAGTTGCAGGAGAGGAGTCATGGAAGGTTGGGGATAAAAACCTGCTAACAGTATTTTGGTGAAACAAAAAAAAATACTGCTAAGCAGAATAAAAAAAATTTCTAGCAGATAATAAATAAACAGGATTATTTTTAAAGTCTGGTTGCATTCTAAGGAAGCTGAATTCTAGGAAACATCACCAGGTTCCTTAAATTTTCCCAACGCAGTGCGAATTATCTATTTTTCTCATACCTACTACATGAAAAAAAAATTGTTTCTATGCTAATATACCAAACCATATCTAAAATATTCTAACACAATTGATCAAATATATAACCTCTAGACATTTTATCCTGCAATATAAACAAATAAAAAACGTAGTCTATGTAATTGTACATATTTTTTTTTGCTCTAAGTATCCATAAGCATCAATCTAATACATAGTATGCTATTTTACAGTAACGTGGTAAGAACTTTATTATGTGGTTAATATCTGTTATTAGTTTTATTCAGGTTGTCCATATTGCTTTATTTTACATTTTACTTTCTTCAGTCCTCCTCATTAAAAATTTTAAACAATTTAAATGTAACCAAAAATGGCCAGCAATGGATCATTTAATAGTATAAAAACCATGTAGATTCCATTGTTAGTATACAATTTTAATGATTACATGAACATACAGAAATCATTTACAAACTACACAAACATACCATGGCGTGATCTCTGAGATGTCAGCTCTGCTATTTTCTATAACTCATACTGTCATTCTATAATGTAAAAGCTGGAAAAGATAAAATAAAATATATTTACCAACAAACAACCTTCCCATGCAACTGACTAACTTGATAATTGGAATAGTTATCACCTGCAATACTGATAGAGTTCTTTTGTAACAGGGTACCAAAACAATATATATCCTTTCAGCACTGAATCATACTTGCACATAAAACAGGTGTCAACATACCCACAAAAGTGTTTATTTTTGATGTTTCTTCAGTAGCTGGAAGCAGTAAGCTTGTTAACTCTGCTCATTCTCAATGTCCCTTTGGGCAACTGGGAGCAGCAAGTTTATTAACAGTGGATAGAAATGGGATTACTTGTATGATCCAGGTATCGGGATCTGCCCAGAGATTTATATGGAAAAATATAGTGTATTTCGCACAATTGACAATTTGACATTTATGATGAAATTAAAATAGAAAACATAACACAATTAGTTTTCCCATTATTTTTAATGATGTTTAAAGGAAAAGTCAAATGGCAAATGTGGTTATTTTTCAAGTGTAAACTATGAGAGGCCTCATCACGTCATGCACAGATGTAGGACTACTTCTGGTGTCAAGCACTGCAGACCTCTATGTAAAGGGACTTATTTGAAGTTAAAGATCATGTGATGTTTGTGAACAGCCATAACCAGATAGCTTCTCTAAGTGTGATAAGTGTGAGAGAGTGAAGATACGCTACTATACACACATACCTTTGCTGTACTGCTTCATCATGCTATAGAACTGACAAATTGTAATGCTTAATGCCTACGAAAGCACTAAGGGTAAAAAACCCTTTCTGTGATAGCACGTAAGTGGAAAAAAAGACCTCTTTGGGTTTTCAATGTAAAAAGTCAACATGGGGGAAGAATGCAAATGGAGTTTAGGGGACTATAATTATATTTTAATGTAATTAAGAAATCTTGCTTTTGGATTAATATATAGTATGCACAAAGAGAGAAAGGTGTAAATAGTAGGATCAGGGAGCAGCGCCTGTGATGGAATTCCCATGCTCAGAGCGATATGGAGGAGGGAAGGAAAAAGACACAGATATAGTGTAGTATGTTATGATCTTAAGTGATAGTAAATGAAGGGAAAGGAATTGCATTTACAATTTTCTGGAGCTTATACTCAGCTCTAGATATGTGCGCCTGAATGGTATAAACCCTGTCTATGGATATGTAGATGGTCCTTGGATGTCCTCAAAAGGGAGTCTCCAGATGTAGTGGGGTATATCTCCTTCCCAATAGCAGTGGGCCGGTATTCGAATAGTTGGTGATATATAAAAAAGAGGATAGAAACACAAAATAGTACTCTCTGGATGATACAGAATAAAATGATAAAAGATGGAGGTATACTCACAAGTGAAGAGCAAATGGGATATTGCTCAATATATGTAGGCGTAGGTGGTATGATCCAAACCAAGGATATCACTCCTCGCGTCCTCCAGTGGGGTTGTTGGAGAGAGTTGAAAGTAATTATATATTAAAAAAAAAAAAATAAAATAAAATGGAATAAAAGGATAGGCTTGGAGGCTCCAATAGCATAAATGGGCTATCTATATTGGAGACAAAAAAAGTTACATAAAACAGCTTTAAAAACACTAACGCGTTTATCCTGCAAAGAGGCTTTATCAAAGTGTTACAGCATTAGAGGCCTATCCTGTTTAAATAGCAGATACAATTGATTACATAATTACAATTAGTGACATCATCAATCATGTGATACAAAAAAATATTAAAACTTATTAAAGCAAACAATAATACAGCGCACTTGGGAGGGGGACATAAAATAGGGGAAAATTATCGAATGGATAAACATAAATCTTAAAACTGGGGAAGATAAAATAAGAGGATGTGGTAGTTTTAAGAAGTCACCAAGATGGCTGCCAAATTAAGTTAATTGGGGACCCCAATATGGCTGCTGCTGGCTTAGTTATACCTCTATCAAAAGTGTAGATGGAGTTCCTAAATCCCTAGCTTAGGGGATGGGGAGATGGAAGAGATGTCTCCCTGCCAAAAACGAGCATTTTTGAGTTTTCCATTTTCAGGTTTTTGGGAAGTTTTTGGGAAGTTACAGCAGCCACATTACAAGTACTGATATTCCACCTACCCCTCTATACAAAGAGAGAAAGAATTGGACACAGAACTATATTGATAAAAGTGTGCTTTTGCTCCAAAATGAACCAGAAACAAATTTTCTCTTTTAACAACTTGCTTTTCCCAAGGAGGATCCAAAATAAACTGGCAATGCTGATTAAAGTAATGTGAATTGTAGAAACAAATATCAAAAGTGCAAATAAAGTAGAATAAAAATATACATAGGTTCCCACCTCGTCCCCCCACCTCCCAAAAAAAATGTTTTTCTTTCTTTTCAGAATATTCTATAAATAACTTGAGAACAGAAAAGGAAAGACATGGGTAACGTGATGTATATGCTTAGCAAAAGAAGAATATTCTGCAGTTGTATAGAAAAGATCAGTAAATTTTTTTTAGATGTATTCTTTTTTATTATTATGATAAAGTTTTGTTAAAAGTCTTTTTTGATCTCCAGAAAGTGAATTTTAATCAAGAATATCAGTCACTTGATAATACATGTGATTTGTATTTGTCTCTGGCTTCAGATGTATAACTCTGGCCCCGATTCTTTGGCTTCTGATATAAGAAATCACATTTTGTTTTGGTTTTTTTAAGCTTTATATAATAAAAAAGCAGTCTCCATTAATTTGGCTTATGTTTTAAGGTGTCAAGCCCTGTTTCTCATTTTGTCTGATGCTAGCTAGGATGTATTATAATGTATAATGTGTGAAGCGTGAATCAGATCACTTTGGCAGTGCATATTTACTTTTAATTTTATGTAATTTAGCTTCTGTTGTGTTAGTTCTGGAAAAGAAAAACCTTTTAGTCATCGTTGCTGTTGCATATTTCACTTGCATCCTGGATGCCTAATTTTATATATACATGTTTATTCAATTAAACATTTATTCAAAATTGTTTCTCTTTAGATTTGGGCATTTAAAAATGCTCTAAAATATTAAAACAATCATTAGTTTGGGTATATTTTAATCCAGCAGTTTCCAAACTAGTTACGCCTACCAGTTCAGGATTTAGGGATTACCCAGTTGTGTCAAGATGTTTTTTTTTTTTTCTAAAAACACTATAGACATAACTGGATAATCCCTAAATTACATAGTAACAAAATTACATAGGCTGAACAGAGACATGTGTCCATCAAGTTTAGCCTTCCTCACATTTGTTTTTTGCTGTTGATCCAAAAGAAGGCAAAAAAAAAAAAAACAGTTTGAAGCACTTTCAATTGTGTAACAAACTAGGAAATACCTTTCCTCTTGACCACAGAATGACAGTCAGATGCATCCTTGGATCAAGAAGCTATTACCCTACATGGGTATATAATTGAATATTCAGTTTTTTGCAAGTATGCATCTAGTTGTTGTTTAGTATGCATTCTGTTTTTTGCAAGTATGCATCTAGTTGCATCTGTATGGACTCTGATAAAACCACTTATTCAGGCAGAGAATTCCACATCCGTATTGTTCTTATAGTAAAAAAAAACTTTTCTTTGCCTTAGACTAAATTTTCTTTCTTCCAGTCTAAACCCATGACCTTGTGTTCTATTTAAAGTCTGGTTTGTGAATAGATTTCCACACAATGGTTTGTATTGGCCCCGGATATATTTGTATAATGTTATCATATCCCCTCTGAGGCAATGTTTTTCTAAACTAAAGAAGTTTAAATTTAACCTTTCTTCTGTTAACTTTTTCTAGTGCCATATTATCCTTATTTAGAACAGGTTTCCAAAATTGCACAGCGTATTCAAGATGTGGTCTTACCAGTGATTTATAAAGAGGCAAAATTATATTCTCATCTCATTTTCTCAATGCCCTTTTTCATGCATGACAATACTTTACTGGCCTTAGCCACTGCTAATTGACATTGCACATTGTTGCATAATTTGTTGTCTATAACAATTCCCAAGTCCTTCTCATGCATTGTTATCCCTAATTCGCTTTGATTAAGGGTATAAGTTGTTTGTGCATTCTTTATGCAAAAGTGGATTTTTCTGCATTAAATTGAATCTGCCATTTGAGTGCCCAGTCCCCTAGTCTATTTAAATCCCTCTTACTCACATTGTATTACTTTACAGAGTTTTGTGTCCGCTGCAAACACTGACACATGACTTTCAATGCTTTTTTCAAGATCATTTATAAACATAAATAGAAGGGGTCCCAGAACAGAACCCTGAGGGACACCACTTGCCACCTCAGTCCAGCTTGAAAATGTACCATTAATGACAACTCTTTGTACTCTATTTTTAAGCCAATGTTCTACCCAAGAACAAGAATTTTCATCTAGACCTATTTCTTTTAATTTGAACACTAATCTTTTGTGTGGATCTGAATCATACTCCTTGACAAAATCCAAATAGATCACATTGACTTCAAACACCCTGATCTATATTTCTACTTACTTCTTCGTAGAATGCAATCAAGTTAGTTTGACATGACCTGTGCTTCAGAAAAACATGCTGATTTTTGCTGATAACCACGTTCATCTCAAGGAATTCTTGTATATAATCCCTTAATAACCTTTCAAATACTTTCCCAGCCACAGACGTTAAGATCACAGGTCTATAATTTCCAGGCAAGGATTTTGAACTCTTTTTGACTATTGAAACCACATCTGCCTCCCTCCAATCCTCTGGAACACTTCCTGAAAAAAAAAGAATCTTGAAAGATTAAAAACAGAAGTTCACTTATTTCCACACTTAGTTCCTTAAGTACTCGTGGATGAATACCTTCAGGTCCTGGAGATTTGTTTATATTACCTTTTTTCAGTTGCTGCAGTATCTTGTCTTGAGTTAGCCAATTACAATTTTCTGCAAGTTTTTTGAAGCAATCATTTGCATATCTATTGCCATAGGTTCTTCCATAATATATACAGAGGATAGTTATTTAAAACTTCTGCCTTTTCCTGGTCTTCATTAACTAACACCCCCATCCCAGTTTTTAGTATACTAACACTTAAATTTTTTTAGAATTTATGTAACTAAAAAATGCTTTGGGGTTGGTTTTGCTCTCTCTGGCTACCATTTTTTCATTTTAAAGATCAGCGAATCTAATTGCCTTTTTGCGCTCATTATTGGCTTCCTTATAGCTTTTATAGGATGCCTCTGATTTGTCAGATTTAAAGGCTTTGAATGCTCTTTTCTTATTTTTAATTTCATGGTTCACCTTCCCACTAAGCCACATTGGTTTCAATTTGTTTATTTTATATTTATTACCCAATAGTACATACTGAGAAATATACCTTTCTAATATCTGTTGGAAGATGTTCCACTTGTCCTCAGTGTTCTTTTTACTAAAGAGTTTATGCCAGTCAATATATTGTAAAAAGAAAATAGGTAGGTGAATAGGGGAAGTAAAAATAATATATAACAATATGCAGGCAAACCACTGATCGGGGGAAGACACTCCTCACTTCCACAACTTAGAAACAATCAATATAGTTAGAGATAAATCAATAACCAAATTCAGGGTGCCACTATCATAATGTATATTTAATTTACCAGCTTGTCTCAAAAATATAAGACAATTATAGCCAGAGATTAGATAGTAAAACTAAAAAACAATTTATTGTAAAGAACAGAAGTGCAAGAAAAAAATTCAAAATATAGCCTTATTGGCTTAAAGGTAGACCCATATGGTTAGCAGCTGATAGCGTTATATAAAGTGCACAATGCAATCAAACCGTGACTACTAGGTCACTAGACTTCGTTAATGCTCTCCCGGGTCACAGGGATATAGCAAATGGCACAAGTACTTGTAACACAGGGATCTCAATCCCAAAGACACAAAGTGCCAGTCAGGGAAAATGCCAATAAATAGGTACATAAACAGTGCATATATACAAAAAACAAAAATCAAACTGCTATAATCAAAACTTGTAGGGTCCAAAGTAGCAGCTGGGCTCTACGCGTTTCGTTGGGGAAACCAACTTCCTCAGGAGATTCTTACTGTTGTCGCAGTATTCCTCTTTTTAAACGCCGATCTTCAGGCCCTCTACGATGTCGGCGCATTCGCGGACCACTCAGGATGTAACGTCATAGGTCACGACGCACGCCCGTTGGTACCACGCATGCGCATAAACCATTGTGAGCCGCAAACTAACTTTATTGACACTATGCGCACAAGCAACATAGTGTCGGCAATCGTGGCACGGCACCAATTGATACTGTGAACTAACAGGACATACTAAAATCATAACAATGTTTCAAATAACAGTGCGTGGATAAGTTCCAAAAAAGGGGAATGGAGGCATAAGGGATAGACAATGTCTCAATAGAGAGAAAGGGCAATAAACCTAAAAATCTTAAAAAGCTATTTATTGAAAACATACGTGCTAAAAATATATATAAAAAATATAAAAAATAAATATATGGAAAAATATATATTTAAGAAAATAAGCCGAAAAAGGTAGAGGATATCCCATTCGAAATGTATTGGGAGGAGGAACCATCCATACATATAATCAACATAAAATGTAATACAGAGGATGGGAAAATTCTAACAAAGATCAATCTAATGTATCAAAATTGTTAAAAGACATATATTATTCCAGTAGAATAGATTAATTGGAATCATAGAAGGTAATAATAGACATTATAATGCAATATAAACTCATAGTGTGAACACCATTTTCTAAAAAAATATGATTCAAATAATTCATATCATATACATCTATTTCAAATTTATAATATAAAATAGTCTTTTGTTGACCAAAGAATGATAAAGAGGATCATACACTCGGAATTTCGACTTTCAAGATGATCCTAGATGTGAGACCAAGCAGCAAGAGTTAGTAAAAAACAGACTAAAAGAAGAAAAATCTAATTATGATAATAACCGTATTCTATCTATTGTACCAAATGTATCGGAAAATTGTCATATCATAGAACGGAGATACAATTAAACATATATGGTGCCTACTAAGCCACCTAGTAATCATCAAGATAGATTACAACAAACAATATTAAATCAAGATCATCTTAGTAAGTTGTGAGAGAACAGTCTATTAATTGTATGAATCATACATTAGCAAAATGGACCATTTTAATATTCGAGTGGCTTGTAAACTAATTTGTAAATATACTACCCTTCTTTCAAATGTAAAACATATAGTGGATCACAAGCGACTTCATACGTTCAGTAAATTATTTTCTATGTCTTTTAGTATTTTCTTTTCTGGGAGATCTAAGATGCATATATCTAGATAAACAGAAGTGGTAAAAGACCAACAAGAGAAAAACCGACAGAAATGGGAATTGCAATAAATTCATAACTAAATAAGAATAAAGTAAATCAATCAATAAAAACCAAAATATCCATATCGATATTTAGACCTAAGGGAACTGAGGTCTTTAACCTGTAGAAAATTGGCCGATTCTTATGCAAGATAGATACCTAAAGAAGGTTTTGCCGAGTAAGCCTAAAGTAATTTATAAAAAGACCAATAATCTAAAAAATATTTTAGCATCTAGTGTCTTGCCCCAGAAAACATTGACAGGTGTGTCAAATTTTTTAACTTCTAAACCAAAAGGAATTTACAGATGTGGCAATTGCAGCACTTGTAGGTACCAGTCTCAGAAGACTACACAATTCCAGAGTTCGGTAACTAAGGAAGTTTTTGATATAAAACATTTTATTAACTGCAAAAACCAATTTGTTGTATATTTGTTGCAATGTGGATGGGGAATCCAGTATATAGGGCGCGCCATCAGGCAATTACATGTGAGATTTTTGGAACACTTCAATGGGATTAACAAAAAGAGTGTGAAGCACAGCATGCCTAGACATTGTAATAACTGTAAAGATTTTAGTTTTAAGAACTTTATTTGTATCGGTATCGATGTAATCATTCCACACTCGAGGGGTGGGGACATGGAAAGAAGATTGGCCATGAGGGAAACTGAATGGATCTACAGGTTAAAGACCTCAGTTCCCTTAGGTCTAAATACCGATTTGGATATTTTGGTTTTTATTGATTGATTTACCTTATTCTTATTTAGTTATGAATTTATTGCAATTCCCATTTCTCTGTCGGTTTTTTCTCTTGTTGGACTTTTACCACTTCTGTTTATCTAGATATATGCATCTTATATCTCCCAGAAAAGAAAATACGAGAAGACTTAGAAAAAATTTACTGAACGTATGAATAATGAATATACATTATGATAGTGGTGCCCTGAATTTGGTTATTGATTTATCTCTAACTATATTAATTGTTTCTAATATATTGTAAAGCTGCCTTAACTTATTGAAATTGGCCTTTTTAAAATTATATGTTTTAGTATACCCCATGTGCTTTATGTGTTTTTTGAGTTAATTTCAAAGGACACTATAGTGTGATCACTATTTCCCAAATGCTTACTTACTTGAATGTTGGTCAAAAGATAGAACTAGGTCTAGACAAGCATCCTTTCTAGTTGGTGCTTGTAAAAATTGTGACATGAAGGTGTCTGTCAGGATCTTATCCTGACAACTATGTTTTATCTTCATTTATTTATGTTACTTTAAAAAAAGTTACAGCTCTCCACTACTAGTGGCCTCTCTAGCCACTAGTCACCTCAGTCCTCACCTGCCTAGGACTAATTACTTCAGCTACAAAAGGTTACACCCAACTAACCTCATGGCCTTTACATTGAAGTTGGTGATTTACTTGAATCACTTCATATCCTGGCTCCTGTGAACCTGCTCCATACCAACCTGCTCCTGTCAATAACCAGCCTTCCACTGTAACCAGCCTTCCACTGTAACCAG
The DNA here is from genome assembly GCA_933207985.1 of Pelobates cultripes. Lineage (NCBI taxonomy): Eukaryota > Metazoa > Chordata > Amphibia > Anura > Pelobatidae > Pelobates > Pelobates cultripes. The sequence goes on along the minus strand of OW240915.1, from coordinate 302,589,681 downwards.
CCTTCCTCTGTTACCAGCCTTCCACTGTTACCAGCCTTCCACTGTTACCAGCCTGCTTTTGATACCAACCTACCTTTGTTACAACCCTACATGGAAATTACAGATATTCTTCATTATTTGCAAGTAACCTGTTCGGTGGCAAGTATCCTGTTTTGTGGCATATTGCCTAAATTCTGTTTTCACTCAAGTTTCATAATATGTCTAAAATCACTAATAAAGTACCTGAAGTCAACCCAGGCATAAGTCTCCTATATGACCTGCTCAATATCATGGCAGTGTCATTTAACAAGTTCAAAAACCTAATTCCCTTTGCTGAACTACTAGTCCCGCTATCCCAATTTATGTCAGGGTAATTAAAATCTCCAATAATTAACATGTTACCCAGATTTGCAGCTTTCTCAATTTGCTCAATCATTTTTTGTTCCTCATCAATATGAACATTAGGTGGTTTATAACATATCCCAACCAATAATTGATTTCCCTTCTTTTGTCCCAAGCAGATATTTACCCATAAATCTTCCACATTTTTCTCATCACATTCCACTTGCTTAAGATTTGGCTTTAACTCACGGTTGACATACGAACATACCCCACCACCTTTCCTGTTTTTTTCTATACTTCCTAAATAGTGTGTACCTATTTAAGTTAACTGCCCAGTCATGTGTCTCATCCCACCATGTTTCAGTTATTCCTATTATGTGATATTGTTTAAAAAGTATAAAAGTGTATGCTATTGCCTCTAGTTTCCACACTTTTTGTGAATTTTTATCAATTTTATTTACCTCCTCTGTTCTGAGCTTGCCCACCCCCCCATTTTCACCCCCTTTATACTGAGCTAAGGAGACAGCAAACTGTCAGGTTGAGCCGATCAGAGCGGCAGATTGCCCTATCAACTCCCACCCGTATTAGAGGGGCTGTTCCCTTGGCTGTTAGAAGGAACAGCTTCCTCTAGTATAGCTGCTCCTGAGCTGATACTCCCAACATCTTGCTAGATTGTACAAAGTCAGGACTATCTAGCCCTTTCCTCTTCCCTCCCCCCTGCTACCTCACCCCACTGTCACCCAGCTGCGTGCCTGTTTACCAGCTGTCTTATCTCCTCCCACTCCACTACCTGTCCCCACTAAACTCTGCTCAGTGAGCAACAGACTCCTCTAAAGATTGTCGATCTCCCTCAATTTTGCAATTCGCCTCTCCAGATCTCCAATTTGAGCTTCCAGAGAAGCCACTCGCTCACACCTGTTACAGAGGTATGGACCCTGGACAAAAAGATGTGCATTGAGTCAAACCAGCAATCTTGCTAACACCCATTCCCCCAGATACAGGACAGTAACACAATTACTTTGTTTGTTTTAACTTCTGGTTTTCTAACTCCTACTTGAAAGAGCCTACTTAACTTACTTTCAAGCGATGTGAGCAAGCTCAGTGAGTTAGGGGGTGTGCTTATATGGGAATACAAATCCCACAATTAATTAAGGAATACTCCCCCAATTAACTAAACAGCAGCACAAAGGAGGGAAAAATACAGAACACAAAAATCTGGACTGGTAGGCATGACTTTAGGACTGGTTTGGAAACCCCTTAACAATATGTATGCTTATATTAATGTTTATTTAAAAAAAACAAAAAATAAAACAATAAAGTCCAGCATAGTTTTATCTTTGATTTTCCATTTTTTTACTGAGCAGAGAAATATATTCTTCAGCCTAGGCTCTATTCTATCCTTTGCAACTTTGTAAAGAGACTGTAATTTCTGCCCTCAACACTATCAAAGCAATTTTTGTGGATAAAATAACAAGACTGCATCCTTGCAATCATGGAAGGGCAGCAAAGAAATAGGGTTCAAAGTTTACTGAATGCACAACAGAGATTATTTCACTGCCAAGATGCACAGTATAGTACAGATGCTTAATGTAACTGTACATAATGTTGGTATCATAATGACATTATGTTTATATTCTACTGGTATTTATTAGAAAACTCCATTTCCAAAACTAGACTACTTACAAATACTCTAATCACTGTGTTTGACATTATGTTTTCTCTATATTGTTCTATATTAATAATTATTATTATTATTGACATTTATATAGCGCCACCAGATTCCATAGCGCTTTACAATGTTATGAGAGGGAGGATTTAACTATAAATAGGACAATTACAAGAAACCTTACAGGAACAATAGGTTGAAGAGGACCCTGCTCAAACGAGATTACAGTCTATCAGAGTTGGGGTATAAAAAGCATTAGGACAGGGAATAGCAATCAAATAAGGTGAAGCAGAGCTGGAGGAGAGAGTAAAGTGCTGTCCTTTACGAGAGAGCAAAAGACAGGTATGTGAGGTAGAAGTTACTCTGGGAGGCCATAAGCTTTCCTTAAGAGATGGGTTTTAATGATTGAAGACTAGGGGAGTGTCTGATGGCAGTAGGCAAGCTATTCCATAGGAAGGGAGCCGCCCGCGAGAAGTCCTGCAAGCGTGAGTTGGCTGCATGGGTGCGAGCAGCGGACAGGAGAAGGTCACGGGCAGAGCTGAGAGACCGAGAAGGGACATACTTATGGATCTGTGACGTGATATAAGATGGGCTAGAATTATTTAGTGCTTTATAGGTATGAATTGACTCCTATAGGATACAGGAAGCCAACGTAAGGACTGACAGAAGGGTGAGGTGTGAGAAGACCGACCAGAGAGGAAAATCAGTTTGGCAGCGGCATTCATTGCAGACTGTAGCAGGGCAATATGGCTTTTGGGAAGACCAATTAGGAGAAGGTTTCAATAAACTATGCGTGAAATTACTAGAGCATGAACAAGCTCCTTGGTAGCATCTTGCGTAAGAAAGGGGCGGATGCAGGCTATATTTTTAAGATGAAATATACAGGATTTGGCAACAACTGTTTGTGAGGCTCAAAGGTGAGGCAAGAATCAAGTATGATGCCAAGACAGCGTGGTTGCAAGGATGGGCTGATGTGGATGCCACTAACTTGAAGGGAGAGCGAAAGAGGAGGATCAGTATTAGGAGGAGGAAAGACAAGGAGCTCAGTTTTAGTGAGATTGAGTTTCAGAAAGTGGGAGGACATCCAGTCAGAGATAGAAGATAGGCAAGCAGTGATACATTGCAGGACTGCAGGGGAGAGGTCCAGGAAGGAGAGATATATCTGGGTGTCATCAGTGTACAGGTGGTAGTGGAATCCAAATGAGGCAGTAAGTTTGCCAAGGGAGGCAGTATAAAGAGAAAATAGAAGGGGACCAAAGACAGAGCCTTGGGGACTCCAACCGAGACAGGACGAGGTATCATTAGAAAAGGAGACACTGAATGAGCGTTTGGAGAGGTTAGAGGAAAACCACGAGAGGACAGAGTCACAGAGACTTGCAGTATATGACAAAATGTTATTTCAGCCTTTGTACTAATTTGTCAAACGCTGTTTTAGCTAATGTTACACGATAAGCCATACCATATCAGATCTATTTTTTTTTATTCTATTTTTTTCTATCCCCCCCTTAGGGTTATTTCTCAGTGAGTAACATGATGTACAAATAAAGCATTATGAAAATGTTGCCCTTTTTTAATATACGTGTATCAGATATCATTGGAAAGCAATTTGCACATTAAGTTGTTATTTTTATTCTAAAACATTTAACACATGCTAAACATCTGTTTAGCTAGCTGTGTAAATAAATGCTGTGCAAACTTTTTAGGAAAAATAATTTGGAGAATGTGCAATGCAGAACACAAGAACACTGTTGAAGACAAATTTGTGTACCATAACCATTTGTGTACTACAGATGCCCTGTACTAAATTAATAAATCAACCAAATTCAGGACATTTTTCAAAACATTAATTAATGTACCTCTGAGATTTAAAATTTCACATTAGACAAACGCGTTGAATAAGCAATTGAAACTTCAACAGATTTCCAATATCTACTAATTCCGTTTTACAGGCTTATTTCAATTTAGCTAAATTAAGTTTAATATTGTCTTTGCCAGATTAGTATTTTAGCCATAACATTATTCTATCATGTCTAGCAAATAAATGTAACTCCATCCAATGCATTCAACATCATAACCACAGGCATTATTGAGATTCAAGCAACGTGTTATTGATAAGTATATTGTTGCATTGTTCTTTCACCTATGAAATGAGTAAGTACTTTTTATTTTTAGTTTTTAAGTACTTTTTATTGCTATAAGTATAATATAACATTTTAGTTTTTTTTTTTTTTTTCTGTTCCCTCTAACGGGATACAGTAGGCAGTGTAACTGTAGTTAACAAAAACAAATATACCTAAAAACATAATATGGAAATAGAACTCATAGGGTAATAACGTTTAAGTTAAAACTGTAGTGTAACTATAGTGTCTGGGGTCCCCTGGTGTCATCTTTTCATTCAGCATTAAACAGTTTTTTGTTTGTTTGTTTTTTCGCGGTATGGAGACTCACCTGGGAGCCCAGGGAGTCCCCCTCCATCCTCTTCGGCCCCCCTGTGCCATGTGATCGTGAGGTCCTTGCGAGGACCTCGCGATTACATGGACGGCATAGCCGTCCAAGGCATTGCCAGCAGGGGGAGTGCCTGTAATGACAGGTACTCCCCCTGCTGTCTGAAAATAAAATAAATAAATGTTAAAACAGTGTAAAATTTAATTATATATACTTAGATCATATATATTTATTGTATATATGATCTAAGTATATATACACACATATACACACATACATATACACTGTCTAAGTGTATTTTAATATTAAGATATACATAATTATATATCTATATATATATATATTAATATCAAAATACACATACAATGATATTTATTAAATATATATAATTTTCATTTTATATATATATATTTATATATAATAAAAAATAAACATGTAAATACGTTAAAAAATAAAATAAAAAATAATAAAAAAATAAATAAAAAATATATATACATGTGTAATTTCTTTCTAACTGTATTTAAAATTAATATATATATATTGATATCAAAATACATGTAGAATGAAATAATATATATATCTATATACATAAGTATATACGTATATATCACTATATTTACCTATTTATAAATGAAAATAATAAAAAAAATTATATACACACACATATATATATATATATATATATATATATATATATATATATATATATATAAAGAGATAAACCTTGGCACTCACCCTATATTGAAGATGAAATGAATAAAGCCTGGGTGCAAACCTTGGCGTTTGGATATATACAAAAATGAGCAGAGGTGCACTCACAGGTCTTCAAATGTGCTTCTATTTATTTTACATGCAAATATACATGTGTACAAAAATCCAACAAATCGACGTTTTGACCCCTAAAGGGTCTTTTTCAAGATCAATACAATGTGCAAATAAGTGACTATATATAGGGATAAACATCAAAAGGACACTTACCAAAAAGATGTGGGTGAAAGATTCCCTGTCCGTCCGAACCCGGAAGTGAAACTGTGTACACCACGTGACCGGCGTGATGACGCACGTGATTACGACGTTGCTAAGCAACGATAGTAAACAAGGCTGCTAACGTGTAAAGCAGGTCGTGCAGTGTAATAAGGGTGAATAGATCTGATCACTGAAAGGTGATCTTCATAGAAATGTGCATACATAACACCTATGGATGAGATGAAAGCGAAATAGTATTTCTTAAGTACATTATGTATACCATACAGAAATGTTATGGCTAGATAAAGTGCAAAAAATATTATATGTGCTTAAACAGGTTATTTATGCCACAGAAATACAGATAAAGAATATTAAAGGGACAGAAGACCTATATAAATGTGTATATAAGTGCCACATATAAAGAAAAAAAGAGGCAAAGAGAAATAGTCCCTGTACATGTAAACATGCCTAATATATATATATATACACAACTTACAACATATGAACATAGGGAGAGCATGAATGCATCCATGGACAATGAGAATAACCAACTGTACTGTATAGCATGAATACTGAGCTAAGATCTTTAAAAAAAAAAAAAAAAAAAAATGATAAAAAAACCAAGTATCTAGTTCTATATTGGCAGTGTGGAGATAAACCTAATTCATCATCAACACTGCCCATATATGGATCAAATCGGAAATGTATGAAGGCCATCAGAATAATAATAATACTACAACAAAAAACATTATCAATGTAAACTAAACATATCATAGAAACATAGAAAACGTATTATACTCATTCAAGCCTTTAGGAGTAACAGTGTCCAATTTGAATATCCAATAGGCTTCTCTTTGAAGTAATATTTTAGACCTGTCACCCCCACGAGATAAAGGGGGGACATGGTCTATAGCCATGAATTTAAGTGTAGGCAGTCTATGTGAGGCAGCTAAAAAATGTTTAGCCACCGGCTTGTCTGTTTTTTGGTCTCTGAAAGCCGTCATAATACCCGACCTATGTCCTCGAATGCGGTCTCTTAGGGTAAGGTCTGTCTTCCCCACATATGCTAATCCGCATGGGCATGTGATGAGATAAATCACATGGTCCGTAGTACATGTGATGTAATGTGGAATGGTAATTCTTTTTCCACTGTGTGGATGAGCAAAGGAATTGCCAGAGATCATGTGACTACATGTGACACAGCCACTGCATTTATAGCATCCGTGTTTCCTTTGTATGGTAGTTTTCTTATAGTTCTGTGTAGGATCACTACGGACCAGAATGTCCCTTAAGTTTTTATTTCTCTTATAGCTGATGGTGGGTTTAGATCGAAATATGGGAGATAGTTGTTTGTCCGCACGTAACATATCCCAATGTCTGTCAATGGAGCGACGAATTTGTGTAGAACCTGTATGGAAAGTAAGTGGTAGGTAGATCTTTGTACTGTCACCTTTTAGTTTTTTTGATGAACTTTGTATTTCCTGACTCCATTTCTCAATTGCTCTAGCCTTAGCTTCCTCCAGGATGTTCATTTGGTACCATCTTTCTTGGAATCTGTGTGTCATATCCATAAGTTGAATCTCTCTCTTCTTATGATCGCTGTTGTACCGTAGTACCCGCATGTACTGGGAAATGGGTAGAGAGTCCTTTAAATGTTTGGGATGGTAACTGGTGGCAGCGAGTAAAATATTTCTGTCCGTTTCCTTGCGGTGGAGAGTATATCCTAATTTGTCTCCTTCTTTGTATATTGTAATATCCAGAAATGAAATGGCTTTCTCATCATGGGTCAATGTGAATTTTACCGGGGTGGGTAATTGGTTAATATTGGCTACCAACACTTCTAGTTCACTGGATGATCCATCCCATATCATGAACACATCGTCCACAAACCGGTAATATGCAAGAATATTGTTGGATGCTTGATTTAAAATGTATTTATTTTCAAACTGAAACATAAATGCATTGGCATATGATGGTGCCATGGCTGCCCCCATCACTGTCCCAGATACTTGTAAATAAAACAAATCTTCAAATTTGAAGTAGTTACATGTCAGGGCTAAGCGAAGAAATTCCAGAAGGTATTCTACGGGAGGTCCTTGATACTTGTCTGATGTTGAGAGTATCTCCCTCAAGGCTTCTATCCCCTCCATATGGGGGATAATGGTGTATAGACTTTGTACATCAAGCGTGGCTAGAACTGGATCCTTATCTTTCAAAGAAATGGTTTGAATTCTGTCAAGAACATCCTGAGTATCTCGAATACACACGGGCAAATCTTTAACACATTCTTTAATGTAAAAGTCCACATACTTAGCTACTGGTTCAAGTAAACTGCCCCTAGCGGAGACAATAGGCCTCCCTGGGGGATTGTTGATATTCTTGTGGATTTTTGGGATAGTGTACAGAACCGGGTGAGTTGGATACTCCACAAATAGATATCTAGAGGTTCTCATATCCAGATAACCCATTTGAACTCCCATCATGATATGATCTTTTATAAGTTTTTGAAATTTGTTAACTGGGGCAAACGTAAGTCTCTGGTATGTGGTGCTGTCAGCTAGTTGGCGCACGATATCCGCTTTATATTGGCAATATGACATAATGACTATAGACCCGCCTTTGTCCGCCGGTCGGATAATGATTTCATTGTCCTGTTTCAAATCTTTCAATGCTTCTATTTCAGCTTTCGTGAGATTCTGTCTGTGGTCTATTGGATTTTTTATGATCTGCTCCGTATCCTTTCTGACTGTTTGCATAAATGTTCTAATAGAGTTATTCATCATTTTGTGTTCAGTAGTGTGTTTCACTTTAAATGGATTTTTTTGTCCTCCAATAGTGTTATCTTTACGATGTTCATTGTTAATCAAAATATGTTGTAATTTATACAACTCGATTTCAGTTTTGAAAGGGTCAGGTTTGGTTACCGGTACAAAGGATAGCCCTTTGGATAACACTGAAAGATGGTCTTTAGTAAGTATTTTTTTGGATAAATTAAAGACATTGGTCATCTCTTGCATCTCAATGCATTTATGTTTCAGTTTGAAAATAAATACATTTTAAATCAAGCATCCAACAATATTCTTGCATATTACCGGTTTGTGGACGTTGTGTTCATGATATGGGATGGATCATCCAGTGAACTAGAAGTGTTGGTAGCCAATATTATCCAATTACCCACCCCGGTAAAATTCACATTGACCCATGATGAGAAAGCCATTTCATTTCTGGATATTACAATATACAAAGAAGGAGACAAATTAGGATATACTCTCCACCGCAAGGAAACGGACAGAAATATTTTACTCGCTGCCACCAGTTACCATCCCAAACATTTAAAGGACTCTCTACCCATTTCCCAGTACATGCGGGTACTACGGTACAACAGCGATCATAAGAAGAGAGAGATTCAACTTATGGATATGACACACAGATTCCAAGAAAGAGGGTACCAAATGAACATCCTGGAGGAAGCTAAGGCTAGAGCAATTGAGAAATGGAGTCAGGAAATACAAAGTTCATCAAAAAAACTAAAAGGTGACAGTACAAAGATCTACCTACCACTTACTTTCCATACAGGTTCTACACAAATTCGTCGCTCCATTGACAGACATTGGGATATGTTACGTGCTGACAAACAACTATCTCCCATATTTCGATCTAAACCCACCATCAGCTATAAGAGAAATAAAAACTTAAGGGACATTCTGGTCAGTAGTGATCCTACACAGAACTATAAGAAAACTACCATACAAAGGAAACACGGATGCTATAAATGCAGTGGCTGTGTCACATGTAGTCACATGATCTCTGGCAATTCCTTTGCTCATCCACACAGTGGAAAAAGAATTACCATTCCACATTACATCACATGTACTACGGACCATGTGATTTATCTCATCACATGCCCATGCGGATTAGCATATGTGGGGAAGACAGACCTTACCCTAAGAGACCGCATTCGAGGACATAGGTCGGGTATTATGACGGCTTTCAGAGACCAAAAAACAGACAAGCCGGTGGCTAAACATTTTTTAGCTGCCTCACATAGACTGCCTACACTTAAATTCATGGCTATAGACCATGTCCCCCCTTTATCTCGTGGGGGTGACAGGTCTAAAATATTACTTCAAAGAGAAGCCTATTGGATATTCAAATTGGACACTGTTACTCTTAAAGGCTTGAATGAGTATAATACGTTTTCTATGTTTCTATGATATGTTTAGTTTACATTGATAATGTTTTTTGTTGTAGTATTATTATTATTCTGATGGCCTTCATACATTTCCGATTTGATCCATATATGGGCAGTGTTGATGATGAATTAGGTTTATCTCCACACTGCCAATATAGAACTAGATACTTGTTTTTTTTATCATTTTTTTATTTTTATTTTTTTAAAGATCTTAGCTCAGCATTCATGCTATACAGTACAGTTGGTTATTCTCATTGTCCATGGATGCATTCATGCTCTCCCTATGTTCATATGTTGTAAGTTGTGTATATATATATATATTAGGCATGTTTACATGTACAGGGACTATTTCTCTTTGCCTCTTTTTTTCTTTATATGTGGCACTTATATACACATTTATATAGGTCTTCTGTCCCTTTAATATTCTTTATCTGTATTTCTGTGGCATAAATAACCTGTTTAAGCACATATAATATTTTTTGCACTTTATCTAGCCATAACATTTCTGTATGGTATACATAATGTACTTAAGAAATACTATTTCGCTTTCATCTCATCCATAGGTGTTATGTATGCACATTTCTATGAAGATCACCTTTCAGTGATCAGATCTATTCACCCTTATTACACTGCACGACCTGCTTTACACGTTAGCAGCCTTGTTTACTATCGTTGCTTAGCAACGTTGTAATCACGTGCGTCATCACGCCGGTCACGTGGTGTACACAGTTTCACTTCCGGGTTCGGACGGACAGGGAATCTTTCACCCACATCTTTTTGGTAAGTGTCCTTTTGATGTTTATCCCTATATATAGTCACTTATTTGCACATTGTATTGATCTTGAAAAAGACCCTTTAGGGGTCGAAACATCGATTTGTTGGATTTTTGTACACATGTATATTTGCATGTAAAATAAATAGAAGCACATTTGAAGACCTGTGAGTGCACCTCTGCTCATTTTTATATATATATATATATATATATATATATATATATATATAATAATTCTAAATATGTATTTATGTAATAATTTTACATAACTAGGTAATTTTATTAATTACAATTTGCAGGACCTGCCTGACAACCCAGGCCAAAAGTTCAGGGAATTTAATTTGCTAGCACTATATTTAACCCTGTAACTTTCCAAGACACCATAAAACCTGTACATGGGGGGTACTGTTTTACTCGGAAGACTTAGCTGAACACAAATATTAGTGTTTCTGTAATGGTATTTATTAATTAATGACTTTACATCATAAAGAAAGCATATTTAGTGTAATGCTTTGGGGGCACCACTAGGGGGAGTGTGTAGGAAGACATGTGCTTCTGGCAGTGACATCACAGGCCAGCCTACTTACACTGAATAAAACCAGATGGAGGAGAAAACTCTGTCCCTTTGCCTGTACCTGACTGAACCTAAGATGTAGTACCAGCTCTGACTTAACCCCAGCCAAAGGGCTGGGGCCTTGTAAGTAAAATGTTGTGTAACATGTAGCAACCTTTTGTAAGTAATATGTTGTAGTTTTGTATTGTATCATAATTGTAGTAAATTGACATTCTGCTAGCATCTGTTTATTTGTTATAGTTATATTAAATATACATTTAATATTACAATGTTTTGTGTATTTTCTATCCACATATTCGACCATAATACCATGAATTATAAAAATATTAATGTTGTTCCGTATTGCTTAATTATTATGTATTAAGAGATTAATATTCATATTTAGGTCACGACCACAACATTTGGCGTAGTCGACAGGATTATGCTTGAATATTGGGGGAAATTTAAATGTTATGCATTTTGCTTAAATCATACTGTAAATTGTCTGTATATAAATGAATGATGATTTGGTTTTAATGGAATGAATGCAGATAGCAAATAGGGATTAGATATTTGTTTTTAATGTATCTCTTGCTGTAGAACATAGTGATGAATTATTGTGTTGCTTGTCACCAATCTTTGGTCATTTGTATATAGGAGAAAACTTATATATACTTTACCTTTTGTCTGACCATGTGGATTTTAATCCACCATTGACCACATGGTGTGAATGAGTTGAGGCCTAGTTTCATTGTTTGCTACCATTTGCATAGGAAAAGACTTTTCACTAAACTAGTTCACCAGGTTTTATTGCTAAATTTGACCCTGTTTGTGTACTAATTTACATTTGTTTGGCATTCATGGATTTGTCTAGTAAATTAGTAGTTAAGAAAAAGATACGTTTAGTAAAGCAGATTCAGTGAATAATAGATTTATGTGTGCGTATACACAGAATATTAGTATAAATATATATATGATTTTGACTCATGAAGGAGAGACCACCTTTAACAGCTGTGTGACCATGCTTTTCAGCTACAGCTGGGGGAGAATTTGTCCTTGTTGGGGGTGGGTAGTCTTGTCTGTATGAGAAAAAATAAACTGCATTGTTTTGTAAATGTAATTGCCTAAACTAATCAATTTGTGGAGTGTTTTTCAGCTTTATTATCCAGGACTAAGGAATTACTGGACATATGCAGGAACTGGTAACAAATGAACTGAAAAAATGGTAAAATAATTCCTTTGTCCTATTTAGTCTGAATATTTTAACAAGTTAGCATTTTTAACAAAGTAAGTGTAGGGGCTCAGATTAAGATTTATATTATTTTAGAAGCCATCTATAACTGATTTTAATATTTCCATGCTTTGAATTAGGGTGTATCTGCCTAGCGGGTGAACCTCCATAACGTGGGCTGTGATTTTAGTTACAGTAGCGGGTGGGGAACCTGAGCTAGGGGGTATTTAAACGTGTCCGGATAAGGGGGAGCATACCCAATAGTTGTTGTGCAGTTCTATCCTGTATTATTATTTGAAACCCTGTATTACTTATAAGTAGCGTTTTGTAAGTTATTTGTAATTGTTTATATATATTGCTCTGGGAAAGGGATAGGCAAAATCTCTGAGAGACCAGGAAATATATTTTAAAAAAGGGCGCATTACTAGTGGTAGGGTGGCCTATCATGACCATAGAGACCCTTGGTGACTAGTTTTTGTTGTGTATTGCCCTGGGAAGGGGATACGCTATTTAATAGAAATTCCTGAGAGACCAGGAAATATACTATAAGTGATACGTGAGTGTACTGGTTAAATTGCAGACATATTGGCCCAGAACCTTTAATCGAGCCGGAAAAGAGGCTGCTGTATGTTTGCTCCTCTATAATTTTGCGGGGGCGGTCACCCCCATGCGGAAAGCCACTGCCATCACAGGGTGGTTAGTTATGCAGGCCCTTAGCCGCGAGGTGCAAGCATGTCCGTGGAAAGGCTAGAAATTAATAGGGAGTCACTCATAGCTGTCAGAAGTGTTGAACTTTGAGACATATTGACCTATATCCTTTCAGAGGCGGAAGAGGTGTTGTGGTTCACTCCTCTATAATTTAACCAAAGGGTGGAAAGTTATTAAACATGTTTAAGTTGGCTAGAAATTTGTTACTCATAAGTCCATTTGAAATCCTGTATTGCTTAAAAGTTTGTGTCAGTTTTATATTGCCCTGGGAAGGGGATTAGCTATTGTATATCCCTGAGAGACCAGGAAATATAAAATAAGTAATACGTGGGTATATTGTGTTTCTGCCTAGCGGGTGAACTGCCATAACGTGGGCTGTAAACTTAGTTACAGTAGCGGGTGGGGAACTTAGGCTAGGGGGTACTGAGCATATCTGCCTAGCGGGTGAACTGCCATAACGTGGGCTGTAAACTTGGTTACAGTAGTGGGTGGGGAACTTAAACTAGGGGGTACTGAGCATATCTGCCTAGCGGGTGAACTGCCATAACGTGGGCTGTAAACTTAGTTACCGTAGCGGGTGGGGAATTTAGGCTAGGGGGTACTGAGTATTGGACTTTTAGTGTTGTGTACTCCTGAATTGCAAGGAAGATGCAGAAAGCAGCTATTAGCTGATTGTTTATTTTAAGAGCCGAGTAGAAAATTAAGAAAGTTACCTTGTTGAACAAATTGTTTATAAAATGAAAAGCTGAAGGAATGTGTTTACATGTCTGTGTGTGTATGTATGTATGTATATATAATATATATATATATTCTAAGTAAAATATTTGCAGTATACGCTATAAGTGACTAGGAAAGTAATCCTGATCTGTTTCCTAACCTTTTCAGATGTAGCAGAAACCAGAGGTGGACATTGGAACACAGATAGCATATCAGATGGAGACCAGTGTTTAAATGTTGACCTTTGATGAGCTATTGAATGTTTTATTTTATTGTCTATTTAACATGTCTATGCTATGATTTTGTGCATACTATTCTCTTATTTCTAGTGATTGTATTGCAATTGAAACCCTTATGTATTATTGTTGTATGTATGTATGTATGTATGCTTGCCTGGGAAAGGGGGGAATTGAACCATAGGGACCAGGGGGTATTTTTGTGTAAACCAAACTGGGGTGGGAGGGCTCTAACGAGGGAATCCCATTGTCCAGTAAGTGCTTGATTTGTGTCTGTGTAAAGTGCATGAGTGGTTGCAGTTCAAAAAAAAACAAAAAAAACAAAAACGGAAGAATGATAAGAGGGATAAGAGAAAGTAGGCATTTTGGGTTATCTATACATGTTTAAATAGAAGGGTGGTAAATAGGAATGTAATTGTTTTGGTTAATGTTTAGATTAAATTGGTTAAATACAGCAGTAATAACGAGTGTTTGGGTTAAATTGGTAGATACAGCAGTGATATTGTGTTTATCTGTGAATCAGGAGTGTGCTGGATGTGAAGAGAGGTGTGCAGGTATTTATCCAAACGCCATAGGAAAAAAATATGGTTAAGACACCACAATCACATGGTACTTGTGATGATTGGCACAGTTATTATTTATGTTTGTGTTTGTCATTGCCTGTGTTTTCATTCAAGAACTTTCAAGCAAGGATATTTTAAGCAGAAGAAGAAGCACTGGACACTATGCTCAACTGTTGCTGTAAGGAGAAAAAATATTGCAGCTAAGAGTGGTGAGAGTCGGAACAAAATGCATCAGGAGCAGGAAACTGTTACGTCAAGGTGGTTAATGGAATAAAGAAAGAAAAAAAAAAAAAACAATGTGACCACAAACACACAAGTCCTTGATCACATGAACTGATTCATTCATCCCGGTCTCCATGCGTATGTTCTATGAGACTGTCGAAGAATAGAGTATCCAGTTTCCAGGACTAATGTTTGTGAAAATTCCAGGCACACAGACCAGCCAGAGGCTACAGAAATCAAGTCGGTCTGTGCCATGATTCATAGGTGTTATGAGTTTGTGGTGTCTAATACTATATTAAGCTCCAAAACACATCCTCACATGAACACAATATCATTGGTTAATCTAATAAAACATGGTTTGAGTTGTTCATTATTATAAGGGTGGGTATGTGCCTATTTCCCAACTGGTAATGCATGTGCTCAATGGTGAACATTTATATAAGCAATAAAATGTTAATGGGTAATAATTAATGGGTAAATGGGTATCGTTCTTCAAAAGGTGGGTTTTGTTGTAGGGCAGGTAGTGTTAAAATGGGGAAGATTCAAACTGTACTGGTTTTATAAATGCTTGTTTTATGACATAAGTCAAAGGGTGGTTTGTAATGGTATTTATTAATTAATGACTTTACATCATAAAGAAAGCATATTTAGTGTAATGCTTTGGGAGCACCACTATGGGGAGTGTGTAGGAAGACATGTGCTTCTGGCAGTGACACCACAGGCCAGCCTACTTACACTGAATAAAAACCAGATGGAGGAGAAAACTCTGTCCCTTTGCCTGTACCTGACTGAACCTAAGATGTAGTACCAGCTCTGACTTAACCCCAGCCAAAGGGCTGGGGCCTTGTAAGTAAAATGTTGTGCAACATGTAGCAACCTTTTGTAAGTAATATGTTGTAGTTTTGTATTGTATCATAATTGTAGTAAATTGACATTCTGCTAGCATCTGTTTATTTGTTATAGTTATATTAAATATACATTTAATATTACAATGTTTTGTGTATTTTCTATCCACATATTCGACCATAATACCATGAATTATAAAAATATTAATGTTGTTCTGTATTGCTTAATTATTATGTATTAAGAGATTAATATTCATATTTAGGTCACGACCACAACAGTTTCGAAACAGTAAAATGTATTACAATGACAATATCGTCAGTGACAGTGACATTTTTTGCATTTGTCACACACAAATGGCACTTGAACTGACGATATAATTGTTGTGATACGTTTTACTGTTTTGAAGCACTAATATTTGTATTCAGCGACATCTCCCGAGTATAACAGTAACCCTCATGTACAGGTTTTATGGTGTTTTAAAAAGTTACAGAGTCAAATATAAGGCTTGCGTTTCAGTTTTTTCACATTAAAATTCGCCAGGTTGGTTATGTTGCCTTTGAGACTCTATGGTAGCCCAGGAATGAAAATTACCCCCATGATGGCATACCATTTGCAATAGTAGACAACCCAGGGTATTGCAAATGGGGTATGTTCAGTTTTTTTTAGTAGCCACTTAGTCACAAACACTGGCCAAAATTGGCATTCAAATTAGTTTTATGCATTTTCAAATACTAACACTAAATTTGGCCAGTGTTTGTGACCAAGTGGCTTCTAAAAAAGACTGGACATACCCCATTTGCAATACCTTGGGTTGTCTATTTTGCAAATGGTATGCCATCATGGGGGTAATTCTTATTCCTGGGCTACCATATGGTCTCAAAGGCAGTGTAACCAATCTGGAGAATTTCAACGTGAAAAAAATGAAAAATGTAATATGCTATATTTGACCCTGTAACTTCCCAAAACACCATAAAACCTGTATGTAGGGGGTACTGTTGTACATGTGTGATATCGCTGAATACAAATATGTGTATTTTATTGCAGTAAAAGCAAACAGTATTTTGACATTCACAGTTAACATGTCACGTAGAACTAAGAAAATTTAAAAAAATCATATTTTCTCCCCTTTTTATATATTTTTTTCATATTAAATTATGTTCCATACCTACATATTTGATGTTAAATGAAAGCCCTGTTTCCCCTGAATAAAAGGATATATAATAAGTGTGGGTGCATTTAATATGAAAGAGGTGAATTACGGTTCGACAGACATATAGTGCAAATGCCAGGTTTTGTTTACGTTTTGTTTTGATCACAACTTGTACATTTGGCTGCGGTCTTAAGGGGTTAATTAAGTTTTCAAGTTCACCATTTACACATTCAAACATATGAGCAGTACATCAGCAATAAAGACTTTGGAACTCAGGTTTAAACAATATAAAATTTTACCACAAATGAAGTCACAATAAACATATAAATGATGTCCCAACATAAATTTGACAATACAAGTTTTGTTTAAAGGGGTGTTAGTGTTTTAATGCTAAACAAGAATCCCCAGAAGCCCATACTCTCTGTGCTAATTGAGCTAATGACCAAGGCTGCTTGTACTAAACATTAGCCTAGGCCCTAGGCAGTAATGGGCAGTTGTGATTGACTGAGAGTGTCAACTGACCACTTTATGCCTATCACAGCATCCAATGCTGCTATGTATTACTTTACTAAGAGGGTAGTGGATGCATGGAATAGTCTTCCAGTCGAAGTGGTAGAGGTTAACACAGTAAAGGAGTTTAAGTATGCGTGGGATATGCATAAGGCTATCCTAACTATAAGATAAGGCCAGGGACTAATGGAAGTATTTTTAAAAAATTGGGCAGACTAGATGGGCTGAATGGTTCTTATCTGCAGTCACATTCTATGTTTCTATGAATTGGTATGACAAGAAGGAAGAGTTTAATTTCTGCCATAGTTATATTTCAAGTGGGGGCCATACTGATTTTGACTAGGGACCCTTATTTTATACATAACTGCTCAAAAATCATTTAACAGTGTATGGAGGAAGAGAGACAGAGGACTCCATTCATTAAAACGAATTATATATGATGAAATGGCTATAACGCATAGAGTGTCCCTTTAAATACAACCTAAACCTGTACACAGATAAACTAGAGATTTAGAGATTTAATGTTAACCACGTTGCATTTCTATATATATTTTTAATATTCTTCATTGACAAATTTCCTGTGATACTTAGTTTCAAATTCCAGCTTACATTTAATTTATACTATTATGTGTTCTCATCCTATGTGATCTATGCTTAAGATTTAGCTACTTCAGAACTTGGCACTAAGTGACCACCCTTTCACTACAAAAAAACTCTGTCTATGGATTTTAAAATATTGATTTTTTTTGAGCTCTTGCTAACAGCGCATCACAGAAGCGTCTGAGAAAAAAATTGGCCTCTGACTAGACTTTATAGTCTCTTGTTTTTCTACCTTTGACCTATTCAAGAAGGGATGCCTTGGGATAGATTCAGCATTCTCCTTCATCTAAGAGGCAGCAGTTTTTCAGTATATTTAGCTTTGATATATTTGATTCTTTCTTATTTATTCTCTTTATGTGGATGCTCATGTGCCATATTGCCTATTGGTTTTAAGAGAACTATAGTATATTTTTATTCTTTTATATTTTGAGACCCTCATTAGCTCATGAAAGAAACATAATAGCTGGTTTCGTAAGCTATATAATTTAGCCTTTTAATTTAATTTAGAATGTAGTCATGAGGTTTTTTTTTTTAATTATCATGAGCTTTAATGCAATGTCAAACTGGAAATTAAATAAAAATTAACAATACGGGAAATATTTAGCAAAAATATGGTTCCCTTCACTGTACTTTCTCTCAAAATTAGTGAACAAGACACTAACTCTTTAAAGAGGCACATAAGTTTTTTTTTTTTAAGACAAAAAATCAGGACGCTATGTTTCTTGAAAAAAGTAATATTTTAAGGTTTATTTTCAAAAATAAGACTTGAAAACAATTGATAAGGAATCTGCAAATGTTTGGTTAAAATAAATGATTGAGGAAAACATAATGAATTTGAAACTATCAGATTTACTATTTTGCCTAAATTTTTTATTTGTTTGTTAATTTTCTGCAATTACCAATTTTGCAAAAAGATTTAATTAATAATTATAATAATAATAATTTGAATATAGAATTCTACCTGTATACCTCTTTAGTGGTTCCAAAATTATAAAAGCATAGCCAATATCTGCATTAAACATTTGTATTTGGAATATATAAGGATATTTGTGACATGAAGATTATTTTGAAGACATGAGAATATGCAAAACACACACACAAAAAAAAAAAAACTTATACTCTATTTAATTCATACTCTGCTGCTCCATTAATAAAAGAAATCCATGCTTAAGAACAGAATGACAGGATGTTTTATTGTTTTTTTTAATACATTTTGCACAATCAAGGCATTGGTATCCTGAAATTTCCTCCCCTTTGATAAAATATGATGCATAATGTAATTATTTCATCTGTAGAGATTTCTATCTCATTACATAAGGGAGGCAATTATTGTTTTCAGGATGCACCGCTGGCAATAAATATTGTTAGAAGGATTGCTTGTGATCTTAGATAAGATTTTATACAATTATATAGAAGCTACATTTCTGATCTTGGTTTTTACATAATTAAAATTTTTCACAAGTTCATGTTAAAATGTGCTGCCAAGTTTAATACTTTTAGTGAAATCCCTCACATTGAAATTGTGCGTTGTACTACTCAATAGCTATCTTGTGTGCAATAGGTAGTTTGAAGAATATTGACATGCCTATGATGTACCGTGCATTATCATATATTTTTTCTAGGGCTCTTGACAACGTGAATAAATTAAAGCAATGCTAATCCTATGTTAGGTTTTGCCGAAGGGTTATTCCAGCATCAGTTGTCATACCAAAAACGAGATTGGGTAAAAACATGCTCTGCAGACTCTTAAATAGAAAAGCAATAAAATAAATAAATAATATGATGCAGCTTTATCATATACAGATTACAATATATGTTGTTGTGCTTTGTAAATGTAGTAAGCAGATAAAATTCAGCTAAATAAATGTCAGATCATCTGGTGAAATAAAATAGATTTTGCGTTTGCTCATCGGGGAAGTGACTGACTTGAGCAATATTTTTGCAAGTACTAAAAGAGTTAATTGATCGTTGTGTTATGGTCACCCTCTCTCTCTAGCAGTTTTATATTGATTCAGATTTATTATAAAAAAGATTATGTCTTCAGTGTGGATTATATTGCTAATCGTGAGCTTTTTTTATGTTAAGGTGACAAAAATCTAAATATGTGAAAAATGTGGGGAAGAATTTTGTAAAACTCAAAATCTGCATCAAGTTGTACCACTTGTATATAATAGTACATTTGTAGATGTGACAGGTATTGTTTTTCCCTGTGTGTATTGTTTCAATGTCTGGGTGAAAGACGTAGCTCATCTCATCTTTATGAACCTCATTATTATTAAATCTAGCAAAAGTTTTAATAAGAGGACTGGAGTACTCAGTTTATTGTAATAGTATTTTAGACGTCACTAGAGTTGCTGTTTGTGGGTTGTTATTTATTTGCCATTATATTGATTATACATCAATGACCATCTTTTGGTTGTGTTGTTTGCTCGTTTAATAATATCCTTCTTTAATAGTATCCTTAGATAGCTGAATGCATTAGTTTTAGGTATAGACTCAACTGAGGTGAATGAAAATCTTTCAGTTGAAATTGACAGATCTTTCATTGTTAAGCATGTATGATGACACAACTTCTGAAAAGATTTGAACAGATCTATTCTCAGTGATTGACCTCTTTTAAAGGAAAAATGTCTTTATGGTCATGTCTCTTAATTAGTTTATCGGTGATGATCAGTATTTCAAATAGAATGAAGAGGCATCTTGGTATAAAGGATAATCCTTCAGAGAGCACTTGGCAATGTGTTGCTTAAACAGAACAGTTGCTCAGATTGATTTTGTCGTCTACTATGTCGTCTCCCTTTAGAATCAGCAGCCTATGTTTTTTTTTAAATCTAATTACATGTTTTCCATTTCCGGTTTAGGTCTGTTGAAATACAATTTTGTTTTAATGTGGCACGTTTCAGCACATTTAATCAATTTCTGACAAAATTAGCAGTAAGATTTTTTGACAAGCTTCACACACACATCATAAAATCCTTGAGAATTTTAACAGGACCAGTGTATACTGCTGCATTTAAATCTTCTAAACACTTAATGCATTTTGGGATGTTTTAGGGTGAATATAATGAATTGCCCTAATATTTACATGCCAATCATAATATCACTAACTAACTGAAGAAATACAAATCTGATTTTAACCCTGAATATCATTCTAAGTCTATGTCAGGAGGGTACACAATCCCCAATTCAGCATGATTCAGCATGGTCAAGAAACAAGCTGAAGTCAAAGCAGCACAGTACAGTACAAAATAGTATCAGTACAAAATATTACAGTACATATATTTGATATGAAAATGGTGTCGCATGTAAATGGAGAATGATGCCAGTGAGAGGTGACTGGCATTCAAATTGTAAATTTGACCCCATTCTAACACTAAACCTGTGACACACCCATTATACACCGATGGAGCTTCTAAAAGGAATAAATTGGCATGCAGTGAGAGAGGGAGTTGTTGAAGGTGATATTGTTGGGCTATAGCTGTGGTCAGAAGTTTTAAGTTTCATGGCACATTATTTCAGAAACATGTTCTAGATTAACATTACCAAACCTACATTATGTATTCAGAAAGCACATTTTTCAATTATTTTTAAAGAAGGAATTTTTTTTTTTGAAAGTTGATAGCATATGGACATAAAGATATATTTTGGGCCACAGTTTTTAAGAAACATAGAACTTGCTAAATTGCATAAAAGACAGAATATTTTTATTACAATAGATTAAAGATTAAAGTTTTGACAGAAACCTAGGAAAGGTAAATTGTTCACACTAGAAAAAAAAAAAGTATCTCAACGGAGATATACATTTTTAAAAATTCATACAGGGTCAATATAAAGAGCTCTCTGGCAACCTGTTCTTTAAAATGAGTAAACTCTGAATAAGAGCAAAAGTTTAATTTCCTGGCTGCAAACAGTAGAAAAAATATGTTACTTAAATGCTAAAATCTGTTTTACTCCCACCTATACCACAGAGAAATATGATTTATTTTCTGTATTCATATGTGCCCCTTCATCTCAATGAATTGGTCTAGGTGCAGTTGATATGTAATCACTGCATGGAGAGTTACAGCAAATGCCAAAGAGAGTTAATCCGCTAGTGCTCTATCTTCATTTTAACATGAGATTCGCTGGGTTTAACATATTGGACAGTTCAATTTTCATAGACCAAGGTTAGTCAACCTTTAGCACTCCAGATGTTGACTACATCTCCCTTGATGCTTTGCCAGCATTTTGGCTATAAGAACTGTAGAGAAGCCCTAGTCCTATCAGGAACTCTCCTCTGCTGGTTACACCCAAGTACAGTCAGGAACAAGTAAAAATAGTCAAAGGATCTCCCACCACCTCCCCAGCAACTGGACGACACACAGCTCTGGGGGTAAAACTGAAGTTCATTGGCACATACACGGCTTTTATGCCCAGTCCCATGCAAAGGGTTTCACATAAAATAATGCAGGGTTTTCAATCCCAGTATCCTCTGTGTCTGAGAGATAATTGCCTGAGAAAATGCCTCTAATTTAATTATCTCCCAGGTACAAAAAATCCAAAAAATATCCTGTACCCCAAAAGTACCTCAACCATACCCAAGAACACACTGAAAAGTACATTCACCAATAGCCCCGGTGTCCAACATATCCAAGAATTACTCAAATATCAGTTTGGCAGAATGGGAATGGCATCGTAGTAAAGATTTGCCAAACACTAGTACAAAACAGTTTCAGGGAAATTGGTGCTCTGGCCGGTCTCCGTTCATGGGGTTCTTGTGCGAACACCATACAAGGATGGGGGTCCCATCCTGGCTAATATTCCCTTCCCAGTGTTCCCAGTCTTGGCTGGTGTGTGCGAACGTCCGGAGCATCTGCTTCAATGTCCTGTTGAAGGGTTAGCATAGCCCATCGGTCTGGGGGTGGTATGGGGAGTTCATAATCGGCTTTATGCCGCAGAGCCTCCAAAGTTGGTGGGTGACATCTGCGATGAATTTGGTGCCCCGATCTGACACTATCTCCAGGGGAAACCCAATGTGGGAATATATTCGCATCAGGGTATCCGTGACTGTTTGCGCATGGATCTTGGTCAGCGCCACCGCCTCTGGGTACCTGGTTGCATTGTCCACCACAATCAAGATATATTTCTTGACGGAGGGGCTAGGCTTAGCTAAGGGTCCCACCAGGTCTACCTCTATTCTGCGAAAGGGTTCTTTAATCGGAGGGAGAGGGTGGAGTTTGGCCTTGTGGCGGTCTACCCTCTTACCTACCCTCTGGTAAGTATCGCAAAAATCCCGGGCCAAAAGAAATTCTGTGTAAGCCGATATCTGGTTCGGCTCACCCTTAAATGCCCAGATAGCGGGATGTCGTGCGCTATCCGGAGCAGCTTCTGCTGGTACCTTTGGGGTACCACTAACTGTCTAGTGGGGATTGGTCCTGACCCAGCCACTACCCTCTCAGACTCTCTGGGAAGCAGTCCCCTGTCCCACACATACCTCTCCCTCTCTAACTCCTAAGTAGAGGTGACCCTATCTCTGTAAATCTGTAGCATGGGGCCTGCAGTCACCTCTTTCCTATCCTCAGTAGGAGCATCCAAGGGTAAACATGCTAAGGGTGGGGAAGGGTCTCTTACCTGAGCCTCCAGATGTGAGCTGTGGTCTCTGGTGCGGGCCTGTTGTTATTTATTATTATTATGTTATTATTTATATAGCACCGACAAATTCTGTAGCGCTTTACAGTGGGTGGACGAACAGACATGTACTTGTAACAAGACAAGTTGGACACACAGGAACAGAGGGGTTGAGGGTCCTGCTCAATGAGCTTACATGCAAGAGAGAGTGGGGTAAAGTGACACAAAAGGTAAGGATAGTATTAGACTAATGACAGTTGCAAGAGAGAAATCAGTCAGGAGCTATTAACAGCTTAATTGATACGCTTTTATGAAGAAGTGGGATTTTAATGATTTTTTGAAGAAATGGAGACTGGGTGAGCATCTAATGGAGGAGGGAAGTGAGTTCCATCAGAACGGTGCAGCCCTGGAGAAGTCTTGAAGGCGAGCATCTGAGGTGAGAGTACGGACAGAAGATAGACGTAAGTCTTCAGCAGAGCGTAAGGGCCTAGATGGGACATACTTGTGCATTAGTGAGGATAGAAAGGTGGGAGCAGCATTATGTAGTGATTTGAAATCAAGAACCAGAATTTGAAACTGAGCCCTATATCTTACAGGAAGCCAATGTAGGGACTGACAGAAACGTGAAGCGTGGGAGGTGCTGGCAGACAGGAAGATGAGCCTCACTGCCGCATTCATAATGGACTGTAACAGCGCAAGTTGGGAGCACGTAAGACCACTGAGAAGCGGATTACAGTAGTTAAGGTGAGAAAGGACAATGGAATGGACCAGCACCTTAGTCGCATCTGGCGTTAAGTAGGGTCGGATGCATGCAATGTTTTTGAGATTGAAATGACAGGATTTGGCAATAGACTAAACATGAGGCATGAAGGAGAGGTCAGAGTCAAAGAGAACACCTTGGCAGGGAGACAGACAGGAGCAGCAACACTTGAGGGAGGAAAGACTAGAATTTCAGTTTTGGTCAAGTTGAGTTTACGGAAGTGGCCAGCCATCCAGTTAGAAATAGCAGAGAGGCAGTCAGAGACACTAGTCAAGAGGGACGGGGAGAGATCAGGAGAGGACAGGTAGATTTGCCTGTCATCTGCATAGAAATGATATTGGAGGCCAAAGGAGCTAATGAGTTTACCAAGGGAGGCAGTATAGATAGGGAACAGTAGGGGACCAAGGACTGAACCTTGGGGGACACCAACATAGAGGAGTTGGGGAGAAGAAGCAGAGCCAGAGAAAGAAACACTGAAAGAGTGCTGGGAGAGGTAGGAGGATTACCAGGAAAGAGCAATATATTGTAGACTGATATTGCAGAGGATGAGAAGAAGCTGTTGATGATCAACAGTGTCAAAAGCTGCAGACAGGTCAAGGAGAATTAGGATAGAGCAGTGACCACGAGATTTTACAGCGAGTAGATCATTGGATACTTTGGTCAGTGCCGTTTCCACAGAGGAAACCAGACTGAAGCAGGTCTAGCAGAGAGTTGGACTCAAGGAAGTCTGTCAATCTCGCATACACAACTCTTTCAAGGATCTTGGATGCAAAAGGCAGAAGCGAGATGGGACGGTAGTTGGAGAGGGAGTTATGTTCAAGGTTGGGCATCTTTAGAATTGGGGTTACAGTTGCATGTTTGAAGGGCGATTGAAATATGCCAGAGGAGAGAGAGATAGATTGAGAATTTTAGTGAGAGGTGGAGAAAGAGAAGAAGACAGAGTACGGATGAAATGCGAGTGAATTGGATCTAGGGAGCAGATGGTGGGACGGGAGGACTGGAGCAGAGCAGAAACCTCTTTTACTGTAGCAGGTGCGAATGAACATAGAACAGCAGAGGGAGTGAGGTTAGGGGAAGTATTGTAAGAGAAAGAAGAAAGATGAGATATCTTCCCTGATTGTAGAGATCTTGTCAGTGAAGTGAGTTGCAAAGTCTGAGGCGGTCAAGTTAGTAGGTGGAGGAGGAACAATAGGGTGAAGAAGAGAGTTAAATGTGTGAAATAGTCGTTTGGGTTCATGGGAGAGTGTGGTTATGAGGGTATTGACGTAGTTTACTTTTGCAGAGGAAAGAGCCAAGCTGTATGAGTGCAGCATAAATTTATAGTGGAAAAAGTCAGATGCAAAGTGAGACAGCGTTCAGCAGTTCTGGAGCATATTTGAAGGTATTAAGTCAGTTTGGTGTACCAGGGTTGTTGTTGGGGGCGCCTGCTGCATTTACATGTAGGAGGTGCCATGATGCCTAGTTGAGAAGAGAGGGTGGAATTGTAGAAGGAGGTTGTAGAGCTAGGACAGGTGAGGCTTGAGATAGGTAAAAGGAGAGTTTGGAGATTAGTGGAGAAATGCTCTAGGCCAAGACATTTGAGGTTTCTGTGAGATTGATGTTCAGACGGTGGTGTCAATTGGGTCTTAGGTATGCCGATGTTAAAAGTCAGCATATGGTGGTCAGCTAGAGGAAAAGGAATATTGGAAAGATTAGAGGCAGTACAGAGATTGGTGAAGGCGATAAACACCGGTTCCTCCGTCTGTCCCTGGGGCTCAAAGCTGACGTGAGCTTTCCCAGGTCATTCCCCAAAAGTACTTCTGAAGGCAGTTCAGCATCAACCCCCACCTCCACCATTCCAGAACCTGCTCCCCAATCCAAATGTACCCAGGCAGTAGGCAGTCGGTATACTGCTCCCCCGGCTACCCGCACCACCACGAACACCCGGTCTTTGCTGCGTCTGGTACCAAATGTTGCTTTACCAGAGTAAGGATGGCTCCCGTGTCACGGAGCCCTTGAACTTCCCTCCTCTTAAGGTGTACGGTCTGCTGGTGATGCAGGCAATTATCGGTGTCTACTTGAACTGGGTCAGCTTCATGCAAAACGTTCCAATGCTCTACTGTTGGGGCTGGAGCGGCATACTGGTTGGTGGTCTCCGACCGACGTCTGATGTCGACGGGCTTCCAGATATTCATCTGCCCGCCTTGCTGCTTCTGTGATGCTAGTAGGGTTGCGATCTCTGCATATTAATTTCACAGTAGGGCTTATATAAGGAGCATCCCCCGAAAATAAGCTAGGCCATTTTTTCGGGGGATGTCTTATTTATGGGGAAACACAGTATTTAATGGTTAAACAGATAAATACATGAAAAAAGTGTATACAATGTCTATATGTAAAAACTTTTTTAAACAACTTGTTATTAAGTAGGTTAAATATAATTGTGCATTTTACCCATTATAGATATATTTTTATAGCATGAAATGTAATGATTAAAAGAGAGCAATATAAATGATGGTGTCACTTTATATTTATTTCTTGTCTATTGTCCACACAATTAAACTTTTGAAATTATGTAAGACAGAATTACTTGGAAGACAAATGATCAAAATTAATTAGAATACAGAACTGATAATATATTGTATAACAAGCCAACATTTCAAGAATATGCTGTGAAATTCCTATAATTCAATTGTAAAAAGCACGAATGTGATCTTGACACTTATGTCACCTCTGCCTTGTACATTGTGACATATAGTAGACAAAATAATAATGTCAAAAAAGTCATACCTCTAAAATAATTTGCAAAAGACATGCATAAACACTGTTGACTCATATTAAAAGATCATGCTAAGGAGGCATAATTTCAGTTTTGTATACCACATTATGAAAACACTACTCGGTCATTTTCAAAATTGTAAAAGCTTGGCTTTTGACAATACGATTTATCTTAAGCATAACCAAATAAAAGTTTACCAGAGGTTATATGTCACATCACAGCACTTTTACACTATTGATTAGACAGTATATAGTACTTTTAACCCCTTATGGAAGTAGGCACTTGTACACGTTTTGATCTAAACAAAATGTAAACAAAACCAGATTTTGAGCTATATTTCTGTTCAACCGTAATTCACTGCTTTCATATTAAGTGAATCCACACTTATATATCATTTTGCTCAAGAGAAACTTGGCTTTCATTTTGCATCAAGTTATTTTATATTAAACATAATTTAATATGAATAAAATTGAAAAAAGTTGAGAAATTAAGAAACGTTGCTATATTCTGCATGGCATTTTAACTGTAAATGTCATAATACCATTAGTTTTTACTACTACTAAAATTCACATATTTGTGTTCTCGAATGTCTCACAAGTACAACAGTACCCCCATATGTAACTGCAGGCTTTATGGGTTTTTGGAAAGTTGCAGGGTCAAATGTAGGGCTTTTCCCTTTCCGTTTTTGGACATTGAATTTTGCTAGATTGGTTTGATGGGCCTATTGCCATTGAGACCACACGGCAGCCGAGGAATGAAAATCACCCTAATCATGGCATACCATTTTCAAAATTAGATAACCTAGGGTATTCAAAATGAGATACGTCTAGTCTTTTTTAGTAGCCACAAACCCTGGCCAAATTTAGCATTCAGATTTGTTTTTTGCATTTACCTAAAAAAACACTATGCTTTCACTGATGATATCATCAGCATTATACACTTTACTGCTTTAAAACACTCATATTTGTGTTCAGTGATGTCTCACAAGTACACCGGAACCCGTGTACAGGTTTTATGGCATTTTGAAAAGTTACAGGGTCAAATTTAAGGTCTGCCCATTTCAATTTTTACACATTGGTGTATGGTTGCTTTTGAGACCCTAAGGAAGACAAGCAATATAAATTACCCCTACCATGGCAAATGAATTGCAAAAGTAGAAAAATCAGGGCATTCCAAATGGGGTATGTCCAGTCTTTTTTAGTAGCCATTTCGTCATAAACCCTGACCAAAAACACCAAAACTGCACTTTTAAAGTGGATATCATCATCATCAGTGAAAGTGCTACTATTTTAAACCACACATATATGTGTAAGGCAACGTCTCACGAGTGCAACAGAAACCCCCATGTACAGGTTTGATGGTGTCTTGGAAAATTACAGGGTTAAACACAGGGCTTGCAAATTAAATTATCTGGACTTTCTGCCTGGGTTGTAAAGCAGGTCCCTCAAATTGTAATTAATACAATTACGTAATTGTGTAAAAAGATTACATACATATACTTGTAGAATTTGAATATATTTTACCAGGAAAGGTTAAATGATCTTAACATGTATAGCTTGGAGGAAAGACAGGGCAGGGGGGATTTGATAAAAACATTTAAATATATAAAAGGAATCAAGTAAAGGAAGAGAGTACATGTAGAAGAAGAAAAACTACCACAACAGAAGGACATAGTATTAAATTGGAGAGTCAAAGGTTTAAAAATAATATCTGGAAATAACACTTTACTGAGATTGTAGTGGATGAATGGAATAGACTTGCAATTGATGTGGTAGAGGTTAACACAGTGAAGTTATGCTTGTGATAGGCATAAGGCTATCCTAGATAACAGATAAGGCCGGGGACTAATGAAAGTATACAGAAATTGGGCAGACTAGATTGGCATAATGGTTCTTATCTGCCGTCACATTCTATCTATCTATCTATACAGTTGTAATCAAAATAATTTAACCCCCATTCAAAATCAGGTTTATTGTCAAAACTTACAGACTTTCAGGTGTTTGCCATGAACAAATCAAAGCAATTGAAATAGCTCAACACAACGAAAGCTTCAAGTGGTTTCCCCAAATTCAACTGAAAATATAATGACTTCTCCAGTCTTAAAATTATTCACTTATTCACTAAGAATGAAATTATATATATTAAAAATTGATTCTCTCACCCCTCCTGGGTGGGATGTTTATTCCTCATTCTCGGGTCCTCTACCAGAAGCCTGGGAGTTTGAGGGTTCTGCGCAGTATCTTAGCTGTTCCTAAAACTGCACTCTTCTGGACAGCGATCTCAGATGTCCCACCTGGAATCTGCTGAAGCCACTCCCCCAACTTGGGAGTCACAGCCCCGAGTGCTCCTATCACAACTGGGACTACTACTGCCTTCACTTCCCCCCATCCTTTCTAGTTCTTCTTTCAGTACTTGGTATTTGTCCACCTTCTCATGTTCCTTCTTCCTGATGTTATAGTCACTGGGTTTTACCACACCCACCATGACTGCAGCCTTTCATTCCTTGTCTACCACCACAATGTCTGGTTGGTTGGCCAGCACTTGCTTGTCTGTCTGGATCTTGAAGTCCCACAAGATCGTAGCCCTGTCATTCTTAACTACCATTTGTGGTATCTCCCATCTGGACTGGACAATCCATATTCTGTGCAGATGTTTCGGTACACAATCCCAGCAACTTGGTTGTGTCTCTCTGTGTATGCTGTTCCTGCTAATGTCTTGCATCCGCCTACTAGGTGCTGAACTGTCTCTGAGGTCTCTTTGCACAGTCTGCACCTTGGATCTTGCCTGGTGTGGTAGACTCCAGCTTCTATTGATCTGTTGCTGAGTGCCTGCTCCTGTGCTGCTAGGATTAGTGCCTTAGTGCTGTCTTTAAGTCCTGCCTTTTCCAACCACTAGTAGGATCTTGTCATGTGAGCCACATCCACTATCTGCCGGTGGTACACCCCATGGATAGGTTTGTCTTGCCAAGGAACCTCCTCTTTTTCTGCATCGTCGATCTGTAGAAGTCTTAGCAGTTCATGTTTGGGAGCCATCATCGTGATGTACCTCTGGATGCTCTGTGTTTCATCCAGTACTGTGGCCTTGACACTCATCAAGCTCCCCAACCTCCATCCTTCTGGCAGGTGTACAGTCTCTGCGTGCTGGATTTCGGGTGTAATCCTCCATTCATAGTGAGTAGGTTCCTGGTCTTGACATCCATGGTTACCAGTTCTTCTCTTGGCCAGGTTATTGTTCCAGCTGCGTACCTGATGACCGTAGGGCATATGTGTTGATGGCTTGGATCTTGTTCTCGCCCTTGAGCTGGGACTTCAGGACCTGTGTGACTCTTTGGAGGTACTTGGATGTTGCTATCCTCCTTACCTCTTCCTCATGGTTGCCATGCGTTTGTGGTACACCCAGGTACTTGTAGCTGTTCTCTACATCTTCTATTTGGCCTTCTGGAACTTCAACTCCTTCTGTCCTGATAATCTTCCATCTTTTTGCTATAATCAGCCCGCACTTCTCTAGTCCAAATGACATTCTGATGTCCTTGCTGTATATCCTAGTGAGGTGGATCAGTGAATCAATGTCTCGCTCATTCTTGGCATACAGCTTGATGTCGTCCATGTAGAGTAGGTGGCTGATGGTAGCTCCACTCTTGAACCTGTATCCATATTCACTCTTCTTGATGATCTGGCTAAGGGGGTTGAGGTTTATGTAGAACAGAATTGGAGATAGCGCATCACCTTGGTATATGCCACATTTAATGTTCACTTGAGTTATTGTCCTGGAATTGGCTTCTAGAGGTGTTTTCCACTTGCCCATGAGTTCTTGATGAAGGCTCTTATTGTGTTGCTGACCTTGTAGAGAGCCAAACATTCCAGTATCCATGTGTGTGGCATTGTGTCATAGGCTTTCTTGTAGTCAATCCAGGCCGTACACAGATTTGTCTGTCTGGTCTTAGAATCCCTTGTGACTGCTTGGTCTACCAGTAGTTGGTGTTTTGATCCTCTGGTGTTGTTTCCAATCCCCTTCTGAGTATTGATCATATACTGACTCATATGCCTTAGGATCTTGGAGGCTATGATGCCTGACAGGAGTTTCCATGTTGTGGGGAGGCAGGTTATTGGTTGGTAGTTGGATGGTGCTGTTCCCTTGTGAGGGTCCTTCATGGCCAGTATTGTTCTGCCTTGTGTTATCCAGTCAGGGTGGGAGCCTGTTGATAGTTGTTGGTTCATTTGTGTTGCTAGGTGTTCATGAAGCACTGTTAACTTTATCCAGTAGTTGTGGATCATGTCAGGTCTTGGTGCTGACCAGCTCTTCATGTGTGCTGCACTCTGTTGGATATCTTCGACTGTGATGACTGGTTCCTGTTCTGGCAGCATGCAGTGGTCTGCTTTCAGGTCTAGCAGCCACTGGGCCTCGGTGTTATGAGAGGCTTTTTGCTCCCAGATATTCTTCTAGTATTGTTCAGTCTCAGCTGGGTGGGTCTTGCGAGGAGATGTGGTAGTTACCATGTAGCTGTGCATACACCTTGGATGGTTCTTTGGTAAAGAGGGCATTTATTCTATTAGTCTTTGCTTCTCTGGTGTATCTGCTCAGTCTGGTTGTCAGTGCTGTCTGTCTTTGCTTAGCTGTTTCCAGCGCCTGCAGTACGGGCATATCCTTGTACTTCCGCAGCAGCCAGGATCTATCTTTAATCTCTCCACCTCGGTTAAGTTGATCCAGCTTACTAACTTCCTTCTGTGCTGTCTTTATCTTGGCTTCCAGTCGTAGTCTCCATGGTGGGCATTGCTTCTCTTTGAGCCTGATCTTGTAGACCATTAATGTTGTGGCATATATGAGCCTGTTTGTTTCTGTGATGGTGCAGGATGGGAATGTGGAAATTGCTTCATTAACTGCAGCTAGTATGCTGTCTGGTGGTTGCTTTCCAGTGATCTTCGGTAGTCTTGTCCGCAGGTTAACAACTGCTAGTTTTTCTAGGATCACTTCCCTTATATCTGTTGTTATGCCATCTTGGGGTATGGATTCAGGTTGACAATTCTCTGTAGGTAAGAATGTGAGTGCCTGCTGCTGGGGAATGGAGACCAGGCTCCCAATTCCCTGCAATTCACTCTGCTGCTGGGGGACAGGAGCAACTATCTCTGTCCCCTGTAACTCAGCCTGCCGCTGGGGAATGGAGACTGGGCTCCCAATTCCCTGCTGTATCTCCCGCTGGGGAATGGAGACTGGGCTCCCAATTCCCAATAAATTACACTGCCGCTGGGGAATGTAGACCGGGCTCCCAATTCCCTGCAGATCACACTGCCACTGGGGAATGGAGACTGGGCTCCCAATTCCCTGTAGATCACACTGCCGCTGAGGAATGGAGACTGGGCTCCCAATTCCCTGCTGTACCTGCCACTGGAGTTCCTCCCAACGTGCCAGCTGACCTTCTCTTTCTGCCCAGTATTGCAGATTCTTGAACACTCGGTCCCTCGTGGACTGCACGTATTTCTCAGCTGGATTGGGTCCGAAGAACTTTAGCCGCAATTCCATCATATTGTCAAACTCTCTCCTTGAGTAGCTGTACTCCACTGCTGGTTCCATCCTGGTGCTGTCAGGGTCGCTGTACTGGAACATGCGTTGCCCTTAATTTGTAAATCCAAAGAAATAGTGTCTCCTGTAGCTGTCCTTCTGGCTGTGGGAACGATCCCACCGCTTGTCACCAATTGTAACGGCACCCCCAGGCATAAAAGGGTTAAACCGCCATTTAGAAGATCTTCCCCTTCCAGAGACACAGGCAGCTACTGTAGACACCAATCCACCGAACCGGAGAAGCATATGAATGCTCTCATGCACATGAATGCTGTAAACAGCTGAATAGGAAAAACCATACAAATAGGTTTACACTCCTAGCAGTGAAACTGGAACAGCATACAATAAATCCCCCCAAGAACGAGACAAGGCTCCGTTTTGAGGGTCAAGCAGGAACAGACAGAGCTGTGGGTTTATTGTTCTTATATACACCTTAGTACCACCCACAGGGTTTTGGAACACAACCAATAAACACATACAATACTGTCAGACACTTCCACACAAAATCCTCCCCTCTGCCTGTGATACAATTACCTTACACAATGGGTAATGTAATTATCACAAGCAGACAAATCCAATTTTTCTCCATTATTCATAACTTGAAAAGTATGTATCACATTCACATAAAACCTACATTTTCAGCATACTCCAAATACAAACATATGTCAAAATCATCCAAATTGGTCCAGTGGTTCAAAAGATAGATCGTAGTCCTTTGTGACCAAAGGAAGCATGGCTTTTCTGTCCAAAACCAGTTCCACAGAGTCTTCTATCCTGGAGATAATTGGGAAGTAATACAATTGTCTCCAAGGACAGAGGCAAAACTCCATTGAACACATGGCAGCAAAAGACAATAAAACACATACAAATATATAACTGTGCAGCCATTGCACAAAACATGTACATTCAACATATCCCTAGATAGCTCAGATCTAAGCGCACATTATTACTGAATGGCGCTCAGAGCACACACATACAGTTCAATTGCCATGGAGCCAAAGTCTCTCCCATAGTCTTTCATTATACAAATGGGCTCCATGGCATAGCTATCTGGGGTATCACCGCTCAAACAGGGCCAGTACCGAATGACCCAGCTTTTGTGTCTCCGCAGGGGAAAATCAAGCGTTTCAACATGGGGTCATAGTCTAAAGGCAGCAGGCGGGCAACCAGGCTCCTCCAATGCACAGTGGCGAGATTGGTCTGGGTATGGGAATTTCTTCCTCCTCATAGTGTATGGTTGATTTCTTCTGTAGTCCATTTATTTCCAGTTGTGGCACTAGATTCCTCCTGAAGATGTTCAAACATTGTTTAACCTGCTGTTTTGGTGTTAGGGTAGATGATGGTCTCTTATTCATCCATAGCTCCCACATACATTTCATGTAGCCTCTCTCATTGTGTCTGCTGTTGTAGTAGCATTCAAGCAGGTCTAGGTTATCTCTCCGTGTCCAGGAATGATTTGTTCCAGTAGTCCACTTGTCATCAGATTGCACTGGTACCCTAGCATCTGACGCAGACCTTGTTCATCCAAGCAACATCCGAGCTGGCATGACTCTCTTGGTTCGTGTTGCTCTCATATTATTGATAATATATATTTATAATATATTTTTAAAAAAAATAAGTGCACTCCTGGTAATAAAAATAATGAGTGGTTTAAGTTCACATCAGTGTGGCTGTTTTGACCCTTCAGATATTTTTTAAGATTATATATATATATATATATATATATATATATATATATATATATATATATATTTGTAGTCAGGACAATAACAGCCGTAAGTATAATTGATACCTTCTGATACCAGTAGGAGTATGACTAATTAGGTTGAAGTGTGCCGAAACCAACGTATTGGTAGACCTGTAAATAAAGTGGGCCCTCCAAGGAAGATAGATTAAGTGAAATAATAATTTAAAAAAAGGTGGAGTGGTGGGTGGGACTCAAAACGGAACGAAAGCCTAGGAGGAGTATAGGGCCGAGGGTGAGTATTTATATCAGCACTGACCCCTCCCACAACTCCGGGCTCCGCCTTGACATTTGTGGTCAGGACAATAATAGCCGTAAGTATAATTGATACCTTCTCATACCAGTAGGAGTATGACTAATTAGGTTGAAGTGTGCCGAAACCAACGTATTGGTAGTCCTGTAAATAAAGTGGGCAAAAGATGTATGCCAAAAGATTTATTCCATCAACAATAACTTAATACAACATAACATCATAATGCCAAATATCTGAAAGCTTGTCTGATTTCTCTCTCTGGTTGTGGTATGTATCTACAGTACGCTGTAGACTTCCAGCGCCCCAGAGACTTGATAACACGAATGAGTATGTTCCGGTGTGATGCTGCTGAAGCTGCTCCAATACGAAAAGAATGCCCTGAGTAGTGTGGGGGTTAGGATCTAGTGTCGGTAGTAAGGATTGTGGTAAATTCTCTGGGCCTAAAAAGCTAAATATATAGCTACTTTTTAAGTCTGATTTGTTTTGGGTTCGAAAGGAGAGTTATCCAATAGGTCTGATAGTGATCTAAACACATTCCCTGTAATAGGCAGTCTTTGTGGTGCCGGTGTAGTACTGCTCCTCTGAATTCCTTTTAATAATGTCTTAATTTGGTAAGAGGAGAGGAAGGTCTGTCTGTTTGGAAATAAGGTTAACATGTGGTGTTGTAAGCCCGTGAGGTAGAGTTTTATTGTATTGTAAAACAGATGTAAATTCAAGTGGTAAAAAGAGGCAAACGCTATCAAAGTTTCCATAGCGAATACGTCTGCCGCCTGGAAGTGAATTTTACAAAAACATTAAGTGCTCTTTTGTATGTACGCCTGGAGTTTTCGGACAGAGCTCTCTGTGATAGTAATCTGCCATGCTCTAGGAGTTGACTCAATCCAATATGAGGTCTTGAAACTGGGGGGCTGGAGTTGCTATCAAGGAGGCATAGGGATGGAGTAGGTGAAATTCCTGAAACCGAAATCGTGACAAATGGTCAGCTGCTACGTTCTAAATACCTGGTACATGTGTGCAATACAAACTGATGAGTTGCTGCGAGCCAAGTTAATCTCCTCATAAAACTCATAATTACTAGAGAGGGAGACCGGCCTTTGTTAATAATGTAGCATGTTGCTTGGTTATCTGAGTAACAATGGACCGTGTGTCCCATCCAGGAGTGTCCCCAAGTTGCTGCTGCAGCCACGGTAGGGTATATTTCTAGCAATACTGACGTATGACCAAAGGCCTCCAATGTTCTGGTCTCAGACGGCCAACTACCCCATAACCATTGGTAACCACAGATGGCTGCGAAAACAGAAGAAGCTGCTGCATCCGTCCTCAGTATTGGGGAATCAGGGGACAGTGGAGGTATGAACATGGACTTCCCATTCCATTGGAATAAAAAATCCTGCCACATTCGTAAATCAGCTGTGGCATGGGTATCCATAGAAACTATGCTGTCCTCGGAGAGCAGGATAGGTAATACACATAAAAGCCTAGAAATAAAAGACCTGCCCTGCGGGATGATTCTCATGGCAAAATTCAACGACCCCAACAATGACTGTAACTCGTTCCGACTACAACAACCTTGTCGCAAGTAGTCACCAATGTCTGTTAGGATACGTTGAATTTTATCATGCGGCAAGCTGGCCTCCATGGCCACTGAGTCCAGTTCAATACCCAAAAAGTTGACCATAGTATCTGGACCTATAGTTTTGGAGAGGGAAATAGGGACCCCCAATCTTCCAAACAGCTGTTTGGCGGCCTGAAGACTTGAAGGTGGGTTATGATTACTCTCTATAAAGAGAAAATCATCCAGGTAGTGTAGTACTGATGGGAATCTACATGAATTTAAGAGTAACCAGCATAAGGCCTCCGTGAAGGTGTTGAATATCCATTCCGCAGCCCCCAGCATTGAAATTGTTACATATCTGGGATTTCCCAAGAAAAACAATGGGCCTGCCAAGCTTATCCTTTATCACTCTCTCTGATCTTACAGGCACCCTAGGGTTTTGTTGCACTGCAACCGAGGTGTCAGCGGGACAAAAGTTGGTACTGTGGGAGGTAGATGAACACAAGGCACAAGCTGGTGTACAGAGGCTGGCGAAATGCCTGCAAAACAATTCTGTATCCAGCCTACTCCAATTAATCACTGTATTAAACTGGGCCAGAGTTGCTGCCGCCTTAGATGAAAAAGACCTATGGTAATAATAGAAAGCATATCCGTCGTACTTGTGCCCCAAGTCAACCATCTTGTGCATGTATGTATCCAATTCTTCTCTTCTCTGAGGAGAATTGGTACATACTACATCTCTGTAAATCCCAAATGCCAGTACAAACTCTGGAATGTTTTTTTATTGAGCCTGGGATCCCTGGCCTTGAGGACTACTGATAGATCCCCATAAGCAGTGGTCTTGTTCTCCACTATATCCTGGGAAGCAATGAGGAGTGATATAAGATTCACGTCCTTACCCTCCAGGATATCTTTACGTAGCTGAAGGGGCACCATGTGGGCAGGTGTGATCATTAGAGTATCTAACTGTGATACCAGAGTCACAACATTACCCTGTAAGATTGCCGTAGCGGCTCTAGGGACATGGCGTTGGTCAAAGGTGGGTCAGTTGTTGTATGGCCCACCTCCAATCTATCAATCCTATCCCTGATCTGGCCCAGTTCTTTGGAATTTTACCACGCTGTGTAAAATGACACAGAGCACTCTGATTGGTTAGCTTGAAATCCAGCCAATCAGAGTGCTCTGTGTCATTTTACACAGCGTGGGAAAATTCCAAAGAACTTTCCCATGCTGTGCAAAATGACACAGAGCACTTTGATTGGCTGGATTTCAAGCTAACCAATCCGAGTGCTCTGTGTCATTTTACACAGCGTGGGCAAATTCCAAAGAACTGTGTAAAATGACACAGAGCACTCTGACTGGTTAGCTTGAAATCTCTGTGCCACATAGGGGCGGGGGCCAGGGGGAGGACAGTAGGTCCCCCCCCCTTATTGTTATTTAATGCCCCCACCCGCCGTGCAGGGGTGGGGGCTGGGGGGGAGGACAGTAGGTCCCCCCTCTACATTCTTATTTAGGGCCCTCACCCATCACACAGGGTTGGGGGCAATAGGTTTTTATTTTTTTATTTTACAGTGAGCAGCCACTGGCTGCTCACTGTTTACTAGACACGCCCCTACTCGCGGTATAGCGAGTAGGGGCTGAATTTACTAATACTAAGTAATCTTTACTTAGTATTAGTAAATTTGTCTGAAAGACCAATCTAGGTCTTTCAGCCTTTGGTAGATAGCTCCCTAATACCGTGGGAATTAGGGAGTTATCTACTAAGCGGCTGCTTATTTTATGTATTTTATGTTATTTTAAGTGATTTCCCTAACCACATTTGTTTGCAGGGCACCTGTCCTACTCTTACCCCCATTTTACTTCCTTTTGCAGCCCTCTGGACTTTTTTAGAGGCATCTTTGTGCCCAAAAGTTCGGGTCCCCATTGACTTCAATGGGGTTCGGGCTCGGGGTCAAGTTCGAGCCCAAACCCGGACTTTTTTTAAAGTTCGGCCGAACATGCCGAACCTGAACAGCCAGGTGTCCGCTCAACTCTACCTATCATGAATGGTATTTTAAAATAGTTCATGCACACGGGAGCACCTTATTATCTATTCCTGGGATAAGCATGTGGAGTGGGCAGGATGGAACATGTGACCAGTCAGGTGGGTATTCCTGCTACATTTTTGAGATTGCCACATAATATGGGGTTTTATTCCCTTGATGATGATTCATGATCACAGTGCTGTCCAAATAGATAAATATGAGTCTACCTCTCATGGTCTCTAAGGTATAATAGTATCTTAAATTGTAGACTAAAAACATAATGTTAAAATAAGTATTCATGTGCTATAGCCTTCTATTGAAAGAGATGCGAACAAAATATATTTTCACATCAATAATGCTATTTTTTTTTTTAAATTCTTTATTTTTTGGTGTGCTGTGATAGTACATTCAAGTCGTCAATGCCACAACAGCATAAAATAGCTTGTCAGAATGGTTAGCACAAAATTTTATATGAAACATGAGTATGCCTAATTTTATAGTAGGTTAGTGCGCTGATGCATACCATGAGCTGAGGCGTACGAAAATATAACGTGCCAGGGGTGAGTGATATTTGGAGCGTGTGGACACAGCGTTGACATTTTGATTGGAGAGATAAATAGTAGTAACACTTTATCGTGAACCATCTTTATCGTGAGTCATAGGTTTATGTCACTGTGTTGGTTTAGCGTAAGGCTTAATAAAGTAGTTCATCTGGCTTGTAAAAGGAGTAAGGGGGTGTTCGGGTGATGAGTAGTGTAAGGTGTTGCTTCAAGGGAGCTTTGCTGTGGTGAGTACCGCTAACCAAGTGAGCTGCAGGGTGGGGTGGGGAGGTCAAGTGGTATCTCACCCGGGTGTAACGCTCATGAAGGGTATGAGTGCCCAGGTTGTGACTTCAGTGGCAATCGGGATCAGCTACTCATGGGGCGAGCCCATGTTAGTAGGGAGCTCTTAACTCTTTGGAGTAAGTGCGATTAAAACATAGACAAAATGTAGCAAGTGCAAACAGAAACAAAAAACAAACATAACATGAGAAAAATTTAGTAGTTAGCATCTTGCTCTGTGAGGGTGCTTCTCTTCTTAGATAGGCTAAATAAAGTCCCTTTTGTATCCAGCCGTGTTCAGGTGCCCGGTCTTTTGTCCGCTCCAACTCTTGGGACGAAGGGTGTGACGCTAGAAGGGTCCCACACTCTGCCAACTTTGGCGCGTCCACCATGGAGGTGACTGATTGCGTAGTTCCATTGTGAGTCACTGTTAGGGTGCCTGATGCTCCCCATCGATAGGCCATGCCTGCGGCTCGCAATTGCTGCATGATGGGTGTGAGTGTCTTAAGGCATTGAAGAGTCGTTCGTGTCAAGTCCTGATAAAAGGTTAAGTGAGCTTCTTCAGGGCCGCCATGCTATGACCCTTGTCTTGTGATGCACCTTACAATGACATCTCTAACTGTTTGTAATGCTTGTCTGTTGGCTCCTGGGATTCTGTATACCCCATCTATATTGATCTTCCTTGCTGTTGCCAGGGGTGAGACTGTCTCTAGCAGCCATTTCGCAAAGTGTGGTACCTCTTTAGACTAGACAGCGGCCGGTACTCCATGGATTTTGATGTTATTTCGCCTATACCAGTCTTCTAGGGTGGACATTTGTAGAGACAGTGCTTGGTGTGATTGTGTGAGTTGTTGCACTGTGGCGTGTACATTAAATAGGCCAACATTTATGTCAATGATGTCCTCTTCATTAGCATGTACTCTGTCAGTGGTATTTTGTATATCCAAGCAAAGGACTGCTAGTTCAGCTGCTAGAATTTTATAGAAGTCATGGATCAGGATCTTCAGGTCATGTGCATAATGCTAACCACTAGCCGATTAGTTGGCTCAGTGGGCACATCCATTATCCATCACTGTACCTAAGGTTAGGGGAGGGACAGCCCTACCCATCCACTTTCCATGGACCGCTGGTCCAATCCCCGGTTGACAAGAACCATATACCGCCACACGCCCGCTGGGCGTCCTCAAGCCCGCTGGGCTCCCACATGCCCACTGGGCACCCACCAAACCCACTGTGCTCCCACTATGCCCACTGGGCGTACACATGCCTGCTGGGCATACACATGCCTGCTGGGCAAACAACCTGTGACAAACAAAATACCCTGACAAATAAACATGAAACAAATAAAGGGAGGGAGGGCGGGAAGCTGTTCCCAACTGATAATTAATATGGCTGCTGTACTGTAAGATGGCAACCTATTTATACTAGCCCACCTATCTTCCCAAACTATTCACATCCCAAACCACTTTACCACATTCCTCTGT
Organism: Pelobates cultripes; assembly: GCA_933207985.1. Taxonomy (NCBI): domain Eukaryota; kingdom Metazoa; phylum Chordata; class Amphibia; order Anura; family Pelobatidae; genus Pelobates; species Pelobates cultripes. Next base: position 302,549,424 of record OW240915.1, on the reverse strand, counting down.
ATACACTCCCCTCACACTCGCATGTCCCTGTTCCTGCCTAGACCCTGCTTGGCACCTCAGGGTCTTGCTTGGTGGCTGGGGTTGTGCTTTCCAGAGTCTCCATGGGAGTGGGATACCTGGTGTGAGTGCCAGCCTGCTCACCCTGTTGTTGTTTTTTTGGTGTGGTGTCGAGTGCAGCGGTACTGGGATCCTCTACGGGCGACATCTTGGGCCGTGCCTGTCTTTGGAGCATTGCTCTGATGTCTCGATGTTCGGCCGGGTTGCTGTTTTTTTGCATCCCATTGCTGGCATTTGTGCAAAATGGCTCTGGCTGCATTGGAGGATAGTACTCAGGCTCTTCGTCCACTTAAGCACCCCGAGCAGTGATTCCAGATGCGGCAGAGTCCGTGTGGTATAGGCCCCAGGCCTTCGTCTCCGCTTAGGCGTTTTGAGTGATAGAAAGAATGACATCAGCCAATGCTGCTGGAGCCCCTGGATCTGTTGAGGGATCTGCAGACAATGGATTGCACAATTTGGCATTGTTTTTGGGTAGATTAGGTACGGTTTTTCAGGAGCCGTCAAAAATGGCGACTGATCGGCTCTGCTATTGTCTCCGCCCCCTCATGCTTGTTATTTTATAAAATTGATCTTGGATTGATGATGTATGAGACCCTGCAGTCAGATTCCAACCTTATGATCTATCTCACAACTTGGTGGCACATTACATTGTGCTGTTGTGATTGTGTTATCTATTTTTATTGGAATATTTAAAGGAGCAATCCAGGCACCAACACAACTTAAGTGAAACTGAGGATTTTGAGCCATATCCATGGAATGTTTTTTTACCACATTCAAATCTTTTCAGTCTTGCTAAAAAATTGTTTTGCTGCTCTCTGCATCGTAGCACTGCCCCCTTGGGTATGACTCCTCTTTTCACAAAAAGATCTTCCTGATTAGAAGTTGCGCAGTAAGATATGAGTGTGTGATGAGCTGATGACATCATCCACTGCACAGCCAATCACTGTCTTCTTATTATCTGTTAACAGCATTCCAAAGCTATGCTAAGGGAAAATGGTGCAAGTAATAAGAAAATAGTGATTCAGTGTGTGGTGAAGTTATGTAAGCAGCTTAGCTCACACTGGCATCCTATTGGCTGAGCTGAGTACATATCTAGAGGGGCTAAAGTGGCTTGAGTATGTGGCATAAAGCTGCAACACATTGTATTTGAATGTTAAGAAAACTGCAATATGAATATGAGGTTAACTTTAATTGCAGTTCAGTTGTTGGTTACTGAAATGTACCTGGAGTATCACTTTAATTTGTGGAGATCTATATTTAATTGAAATGAAGCTTATGTAATTGAGCAGTAATGTCATGAGTTTGTTTCAATAAAAATTTAGTGCTGTCTTAGTTTATGTAAAATATATAAAACTTGGAAAGAGTTCACTGTCTCCTCAGGCAAAGCTGTGACAAGTTCCTTTAACAAATTCATGCTATATCACCTCAGCCCCCTCACAAGATGTTGAATTATTCATTACCTGATTAGGTTGACATAATGAAAAAAATAGAGATTGTTTTAATTACATAACTATTGTTGCACACCTTTGTGTATATACAATGTATTTATTAGAGTTTGGATGACAATACAAGAAATAGTAATTGTTGACACTTTATTTAAAGGTTCCATGGGGGACTGAAATTTAAACTACAAAATATGAAAAACATTTTGCTTCATTCCCGTCACTTCTTTTGGATGATATAAATCCTATTTGAATTTGCACAATAATTACTAATATTTTTATATTTCAAATATATATATGGCGCAATGGAAGCAAAAACATTAAGCAACCATTATATTTTAATGAATGTATTATTTTAATGATTTGCATAGAGCTGTGATGTTGTACCGCAAATATGTTAAAGTGGGAAGGAGCAACAATTTTTGTTTGTCTTTTTGAGAAACCAGTAATTATTTATAGATTTAAAACATTCCCCTAAATGAAAAAAAAATGCAAGCAAAGCAGATTGTTGACTACATGTTGAATTATAATTTGTTCAAGAGCTGCCACAGTTTTTCCCATGAGAGGCTCCAGCATATAACCCTTATATTTTATCGCGTCTGTTACACCATTTTGAGTTTTGAAGATGATGAATTATTTAGTCAATGAAACAGTTGTGCTTCGAATCCCTACAGCTGTAAATACCTTTTACTTTATCAACAATAGATCTAATTAAAGACGTCTCTGTACATTTTTAGAAATCATTTTTCATTTTTTTTGTGAGAAGCAAGTACAATAATGTATCTTTTTGGTGTGCAGTTTCATTTTTCATCTTAGTATTAACATTTACAAATGATTTCCATATGTCATAGATTTTTTTGTTTGTTTTTAAATCTTTAATTAGGTTGGCATGCATAGGTGGCCCTAGAGGGGTCAAGTGCCCACAAGATTATTCTTTGCGCCCTCATGTGCTTCGCCCACCTAACTTGTAAATTCCTTGTGGCCAGCATTCCAGTTAGGAAGAGAGGATGCTCTCAGCAGCTATACTGCCTATCTGGAGCGCTCTCATGTGATAATATGCTGGTGGGGTTACTTAAAGAGACATGCTGCCAGAAGGAAGCAGGAGCAGTAATTACACTGCTCAACTACTGCCTGTCTGGCATCCAGACAGGATATGGTATGGCTTCTAAAGAACAGGGCAGCACAAAACCACGTCCTTCCCTGTGCCTGGAGGACATTAAGCAGAGGAAGTACCATGCTGTTTGAATGTGGCTGCATTCAGTGCCCCAGCATCCACCTGAGTATGAAAAGGAGCAGGGAGCGCTGTTTGGGTTTGCGTGTGTATGTATTTAGCAGTGTGCGTATGTCTATGTATTAAGCAGTGTGCATTTATGTAATGTGTGTATATGCATTTGCCAGTTTATGTATGAATTAAGCAGTTTGTGTGTGTGCAATAAGCAGTATGTGTGTGTAATTAGGCAATGTCTGTGTGCATTATATGTTAGAAAGTTTGTATGTGTCTATGTATAAGTCAGTGTGTATGTCTGTCACCCTTGCTACAGCATCTACATTGAGATCCAAATTGTTATAGTGTATAACAAGCCCCAACAAATGGGTTATGCCATTCGGCCCTTTTGGAAGGGGATCCATGACATGCTGGAAACATTCTCAGATGCGCCACCCCCCCTCAACCCGGCAGCTGTGCTCCTGCACCACACTGGGACCGCTGCCTGTTCATGATTGTCTGTCAGATCTTATGTGTATTTCCCCCTTTTCTTATCCTCTTCCAGCTCCCTGTTCGGGAGTGCTTCCACAAAGGGAATTCAGTCATCTCCTGAACAGGGACCACCCAGATACCCCTATTTAGAATGTAAGTTTAGAACTTTTACACCTCGCCACATAGTGTCAAACCGCAAGGAAAGCAATTGATGAGGGCTCCTCTGGCTGGCGACCATTCGTACAGACAAACGCCAGCCAGGGGGAGTGTCCTGGTGTCCCCCGTTAGAATGTTCACACCAATTAATCAGAACATTCGCACTTGCAACATCAGTGTGAAACCGCAAGGGAAGTAATTAATTAATACTCTCCTGGGTGGCCATCATTTCGTTCAGGCGAATGCCATACAGGGGGAGCATTCGCGTCCCAAAAGGAGACGTTTCCCTTGCAGAGTTCCACACAGAGACTTGCAAGCGGAACCTGGTCAAGGAAGGAACCGCTGAGATTGGTGTGGGCACTTCTGGGGCACTGGCGAGTTTGCTGGGCTTTGCGGTGCCTGCTGGGACAAAGAGACCAGCTCTTTTCCCGTGGACGGGCTCTCTGTGCTTGGGAGACAAAGGGATGGTCCCTTTTTCTCACACTTGCACTCTCACTTACAGAGGCTCATGAGATGAAGACCCCCCTGTCCCTGGATGTGGAAAACCCTGTGTGTGGGTGGCAGGCTTTTTAAGACAAAGGGACAAAGTCCTTAACCATGTTAGGGGAGGGGGAGGACCCTGGGAGGGGACACTGTATGCTGTGTGTTATATCCCTTGCATGGGGTATGCTTAAAAGCCGTGTGTGGGCAATAAAGTGGTTGTTGTACCTCCAGTTAATGGGGGGGAAAGGAGTATCTTTGTATCCTAAAGACGCGTTTCGTCTCAAACCGAGACTTCCACAGGGGCAAATGAAGGTCTCGGTTTGAGACGAAACGCGTAGGGCGGAGGGACCAAGACAGCAACTTGCTATTTATATTTTATTTTTATGTATATTGTTTTATTTTCATAGATTGTTTTATTTTGTATTTATGTCATTACTTGATAAGGGAAGAAGGACGCCGGCACCGTGATTCCCCGAGTATTGTTGACAAGCTGGATTACAACCTTTATTGTGTGAGTGCAATCAAATAAATACAATTTTTTCTCATTATATTGGTACACTATGGTCTGTGTGTCTCTCCCTTTTTAAGATGAAACAGAAGATCACAGTTGTCCGTCAAGTTTCAAGACCGTTATATGCCTATACTGCTCTCTCATCTTGTGAGTGCAATCTTAATCAGCGCACAATTTGGTGTTTGAATTTACTACACTATATACTTTCTTGTTTATTCTTTTTTGCAGATTGTATTTTCTATATTTGTATTAAGAAGATCAGAGGGGTCTTCTTACAATCATACATTTGGTAAAATAGTTTTATTTATTCTTACCTTTGGGGGAGCACGTGTGTTATATTTTACATATATTTTCTGTTAAGTGTGCATACGAACTGGTTGCATTCGTATTTCTGTTGTATTGTGAACCCCGAAAGAGACCGACCACACAGCCTTATTTCATGGAACTCTTTTGATTAGGAGCCTCATGTGTGGTCAGTCAAATTATGACCTCCATGGAAATCCCGAACCCCTATGTTGGTCCCCCAGATTGGGGCTATCAGGGGATGTGACTTTGTGGAGTTTCCGTGTGTTTTAGGGGTTCTTTCAGGATGTTGTTAAAATGTATGTTTTGTGTGCCTGGTGATAATTGAGTTTAGTACAGTTCCTGACTCAATTATCTCACAGGCACAGGGGAGGGATTACCGTGTTGTGTGTGGAAGTGTCCTGGACCTGAGAGCCAATGTACCAGTGTGTGCTTTGTCATAGTCCCCTCTCAGGTCCAGTGGAGAATGCCCCTGGAATAAAACCACTTGCATGGGGACCTGCATATAAGGCCAGTTGTGGCTCCTATACAAAGAGTTCCCCTTCACCCTCAACATAGAGCCTAGTCTCATGTGTGGAGGGGACAGCTATATTCACTCTGGGGAATTCTATAACACCCTTGGATTACAACACTCGCTCTAGTAAGAGCAGCCTGCTTTACTCTCTGGGCTAGGAGAGGTCTACCCACTGGAAGCTGGATCCTGGTCTTGGGTCCAGGGTGGGTGGAGGACAGCAAGACCCCAACCAAGCTGTAACACTGGCTGTGGGTTTACGGTGGTTATGGTGTCTGGTGTGGTGCTTATAGTACTCAAGGATTACTAGGAAGCAGCGATTGGCGGAGACACCTGGTCAGGGTGCCAGGTGGTCCGTCACAGGCACATTGCACCAGCACTCAGATAAGTCAAGGTGCGGGATATCTGTAAACTGTAACAGATGTTTTATAATTATGTACTTCTATACTTTGTTTCCAATCCACGCTGAGACCTGTGTGTCTCATTACATGATGCTAAACTGGAGATCTGTGTATCTCAAAGTCTTATCCACTCATTACCATGTTTAACCCCTTAAGGACCAAACTTCTGGAATAAAAGGGAATCATGACATGTCACACATGTCATGTGTCCTTAAGGGGTTAAAGAATCGACTATTTTTACTAAGAATTATTTCATGCCTGAGGACACCATCAGCTATATCAATAGGACTAGCTGTCATCACACTCCCTGGCTCACCAACGCCCCGAAAGGACAATTTAAGAGAATAAGAAGAAACTGTAAGGATGAAGAAGAATACTTACAGCAATCTAAATATCTAATGAATCAATTTTTAGAAAAAGGCTATGAAGAAAGAGATTTGAAGAAAAATATGGAAGAGGTTAAACTTTTAGAAAGGAACCAACTTTTGAAATATAATTCTAAGAATACCTCCCAAAAATACAATGAAATTCCTTTCATATGTAAATATAATGGAAGTACTAAAAAAAATTCAACATGCTATACAAAAACACTGGAACATCCTAAGAGATGACCCCATCTTAAAAGATATCTTACCCTTAAAACCGAAAATTATCTATAGAGGAACTAAGAATTTAAAAAATATTTTAGTTAAAAGTAACTTAGAAACTGCCAAACCAGATCATTTTATCAATAACCTCATAGGTTTTTACGGCTGTGGAGACTGTTTACCATGTAGAGAAACTAAAAGTAAAAAAAGACATCTTTCAGATATAAGCGAATTGATAGGACAACCATACAAAATAAGAGACCATCTCACATGTCACTCTAAAGGAGTTATCTATGCCTTAAAATGCCCTTGCAATCTCCTCTATATAGGGAGAACAATACGGCCCCTTCACGTAAGAATTGCAGAACACGTCCGCAACATTAAAAAAGGCCTAGAAACACACTCCGTCTCCCAACACTTTAAAACCATACATAACCAAGACCCTAAAGGTCTGTTTTCTGTGCAATAAAACTGGTCAAAAAAGACTGGAGAGGAGGAAACTACATAAATAAGTTAGGGAAAGAGGAAATTAAGTTTATCTTCAATTTTAATACCGTAATACCCAATGGTCTTAACTCTGACTTTGAGATTTGCCATTTTCTGAAAACATAACTTTTCATATTTTTATAATTTTTAGTTCCTCCACAAAGATGTATAAAATATGCACACTTTTTATATCGAAGAGTTGGTTAAAATTATCAATAAGCACTATGAGGTTCACATCCTGGTAAGATTATTTTATCTACATACACATGCTCTTCTCCTCTCCCATTAACTATGCTTTTCTTCTTTTTTGGTACTTTATATGTTTCAGATCAACAATACATTTTGTATCTTTTGATTTAACATTTTAAACACCCCATTTACTATTCTGTTTATTATATATATTTTTAATATATAATTTTTTGATGATACAACTATTTTGTTAAAATTATCCCCTTCTTTCAACTTCTTCTGTATATCCATATACACATGAGGACTGATATACAATATATACACATTATATGGACGATGAAGTGGACATGAACAATAGAGTTTTTTTTACAATTGGAATGCATATGCGTTCCAACAATGAGTGAACCAAAGAACCGGAAGTACGCCATCAATATGAAGCTGCAAATGAGGGCGTCATACGAGAGACAGGAAGTGGACATGAAAAACTGAGTTTTTACCACAAGTGGAATGCATATGCGTCCCAACAACGAGTGAATCCGCAAACCGGAAGTACTTCATCAATAGGAAGCCGCAAATGAGGGCATCATACGAGAGAGACGGACATCGAACAGGTTAATGAAATTAAACAACTACAGGGGGACATAAATGATCACCAACTGACAGGTAACAACAACAGCAACTGAGGAAGCCTACAATATAGGCGAAACACGTCTTGCTATCCCAAAGTGGACTTTTTATTTCATCACCTGGAGTGGTTTTACACAAGAAGAAATTTGCTTTCTAGTTTAAAGTTTTATCTGTATTTTATATGCTAATTATTTTTATTAAAGGAAGTATTGTCTTCCCATATATTTTGGTGTGGACACTCTTCCTTTTTGAGATCACCAAAGAACGCAGATACAGCTGTCACATCCAAAGGGAGTGGGATCCCTCCAAACTATCCCACAGGCGTCTAGACTGAGCCATTATTCTCTGGCTCCCCACTTGTGAGTACTGAATCACACAACTTACATTGAGCTACTTATGTACTGTATGATATTGCACTAGGTGCTTGTCAATATTTTTGTCTTTTCAGCTATCCCATTGTACTTTTGCCATTATCCCAGATCTTGCACCCAGGAACCAAGATACTCCACCTATTTTGTATGTATATAGTGGTGCAAAGGCAACAAACTTTCACAAAAGGAAAATCCAGACTATGAAGCTTCTTCTGCCGCCGTTTGAATGTTTTTTTAAAAATTTTTTTGAAATGCCATAATTTCATGCTGTTGCAACAATGAAGAATTAAGCTGTTTTTGCAAGTTTGGCAAACATCGCTGCTCTTACAATAGACCCCGTAGTACTGTTGTTACTCTGATTTGTAAACTATAGATATGGCACTTGCCATCTCTGAATATTTGGTTATGTATGTATGTATGTATGTATATACATATATATATACATATATATATATATATTAGGAAAAAAAAATATATATATAATAGGAAAAATCCTTGCACACAGGCTATAGTGTTGTATACTTGCCAGGTGCTCAACCTGGGACTTTAGTTATCCAAATAACATGAGATAAAGAGATCAACGTTTTAGTCCCTATACAGGACTTTCATCTGGATCAATACAATACATGTAAAGAGACTCACAATATATAGGACATATAATGAAGGAAATAGACTCACCCCAGGTGCAGTGCATAACCAGTGGCGTCCAGCCGAGAGCTGTGCACATGTGTGACCCAAACTCCACCTCTGAAAATGATGCGCAGCGTGAATGTGTGGTGACAGATTACACCCGGGGTTACACATGCGCACAGTACTCGGCTGGACGCTGGCGGTTATACACTGCACCTGGGGTAACTAAGGTTACCAAGGACAACATGCCGCGTTTGTATAGTGACGCGTGCGCTGTCACCACGCATGTACGCTGCACGTCATTTTCGGAGTTGGAGTTTGGGTCACACATGTGCACAGCTCTCGGCTGGATGCCGCCGGTTATCCACTGCTCCTCGGGTGAGTCTATTTTACATGTTTACATATATTGTATTGATCCTGATGAAAGTCCTGTATAGGGACTAAAACGTTGAGCCCTTGATCTCATGTTTTAACCTTGCAAATAAAGAAGATGTTTTTACTGAAGACCATGAGTGCTGCCATCTCTACTGCTATATATATATATATATATATATATATATATATATATATTGTATTTTTTTTTTTTTTTGTGGTCTGATTTAGTGGTGGAAAGTATTAGTGCCCCCCCCCCCTCCTCACAGGTTTGACTGTGGTATCTTATATGCCCCCCTATATATTGTTCCCTAGAGTCACAATTGGAAGCAGACCCAATAAAATTGATGTAGCTGATATTTTTGCCACTGTGATTGAGGCACTATAACATGTATGTCCCATTGATGATGAAAGTTCTTCCTTAAAGAAACACTATAGTGACTGGAATACAAACGTGTTCCTGTCACTATAGCTGTGAAAACCTAGTTTAGGTGTGTGGCCCCTCTGACAGCAATGCAAAAAGTGATTTTCTCACCTTTTTCCAGCACCATGCGGGTCTCCTTGCGACTGGCCCTGCCCCTGCCCTGGCTCTGCCTCTTTGACTGAGATAAAACTTGACGATCTCAGTTATTCCAATGCTTTCCCATAGGAGGCTATTGCGAATGCGCAGAAAAACGCTGCAATACGCAATTCAGCACCTCCGCATTGAATCAATTAATCTCGATAAGGAGTGTTCAGTGTCCCCATACAAAGCGTGGAGATGCTGAACGTCAGTGGTGCGCAGCACTGACCCAGGAAGCACCTCTAGTGGCCGTCTGAGTTACTGCCACTGGTGGTATTCCTAGGCAGTAATGTAAACACTGCCCTTTTCTCTGAAATGGCAGCGTTTACATTAAAACACCTGCAGAGACTTAGTATATATACCAGAACCACTGCATTAAGCTATAGTTGTTCTTGAGTGTCCCTTTAATGTATACCATCCACCATCATCAAAACATTAACCACTACACTATACAATCACCAAACAATAACCCCTACACTACACTAAACATTAACCACTACACTATACTACACCATTGCTAAACATTAAAGAGACACTACTGCACCAATATTGCTTTAATGCATTTGATGGCTTCATTAATATGCTGTATCTTTTGCATGATCAAATCTTTATAGGTTTTGTATAAAATAAATATGTTTTGCAGAATGCCGCGCCATAAGTCCTTTCTAGCAACACCCCCTCATTCTAGAGAAAAACTTCCTTTAAAAACGAAATACATGTGAACCATATAATAAGGTGAAAATAATTGCACCAAGGGGTTCTGGAGACATTTAAATGATGTTACAAGAATGTGTAATGTATATTAGCTTAACTAGGTTAAAGGGCATGATAACAACCATTATTGTTTTTTATTTAGATATATTTTTTATTTTGGGAACACAGCATTATTTTTACAATGATCACTATACACAGGTGTTTATGTTGTCTAGAATCGTCATAGTTTTTTTCCAAGAAAGTTATAAAACATATACTCCCTAAATCATACATTCTAAAGAATCAGTTGTAACATTTTCCATTTTGAAAGGGGTGGATTATTTCTCACTATCACTGATCTTCTGTGTACTGTATGCATGCAGTTAACAATTTCAATTTAGGTATCAACATTACAGAAAGACAGAGCAGTTAAACATTGCAAAATCCTGATGGAGGGGTGTTGTGCTATTTCAAAACATCAATTTAAATTAAAAAAAAGAGAAATTGTTAACTGCATTAAACCTGGTGTTTGTTAAACCATTAATTACCGATGAAAATTAGGTGGACCTAGCAGGGGCATTGTAAACTACAAAACACTTTCTGAGCAGACGTGTGCATGCTGCTGATATGTACCTGCTGGTAATAGTATACTTCTTTGTGTATGCTGTTCTCCTTACTATTCTATGTAAAAAAGAGATGCATAGAAGTTCTAACATTAAATAAATGATATAAAGCATAATATTTCAGCAGACAGAGCATTATCACAATAGATTACTCCTGTAGTCATTCAATTATGCTTTATATACACGTTTCAAAATGTTGTTGAAACAATAATTAAACTGTATGCATTTGATACACTCACGGAGACTCTGGGGTACTGTTTGACGTCAGATGTTTTAAATATGTTATTAATAATTTATTATCGGCACTGGTTTGCTATTAAAATCAACCACATTTATTAAAATGCAAGGCAGATAATGCCAACTGAATTCACTGCTTTTGGCATTTCCCCAATATATTTGCCTTTTTAAAGATTTTATAGCTACTGTTTTGTATTGTAGATTTAAAACCCAATGTGAGTCTATATCCACTGCAATGAGCGATGAGGTGCTGGAGGAGGAAGGATTTAGGAGACAAACAGCTAAGAATAAACCCCTGTTTTTTTATAACTATTCACCAAAGTGTGCACCATAGGTAAGTGTATCAAATTTCCTCAGGGTGTGCACCAGAGATTTTTCTTTTAACAAATCAGAATCATTGGAAGCTCAACCATCATACGGCCATTTTTATTTTTATGAAAAAAAGCATTGACTGTTCCTGAGACCTGCTTGCTCACTCGAGGTAGGGAAGGTGACTGATTTTACACTGCTTTTCTACCAGAGTCATTATCCCTCCTTTGGACCGGTAGGGGTTTTCCCAGTCCACACTGGAGTGATATCTGGTTACTGCTTGAGAGACTTTCTGTGACATCTTGTGCTTGTCCTGTTTCAAAATGGTTGTACCAGTTCACAGCAAGGGTTCATTACTTTAGGCCTTTGACAACCTGTGAAGGTGATACATGGTAAAGCTTGCTCTCTGGGTCTTCAGCAAAGCATCACAATGACTTACATAGGTGAGGTTGAGGTTGTCTGTCTGACTCTGATTATACAATAGTCCATGGCACACACCCTTGCTAAGAACCCCTTCATACAGTTCTCCCACTTAGAGAGTCCCAGGACAGCACCACTGCGAGTGTACACCAAGATGATTCTGAGACCACAAGTTGGGCACTGGCATTTAACATTTCAATTAGAGCTTGGTGATGACATGAAATATTCCTTGGAGAATGTGGAGCATTTTGCCTGGGCTTGCTGGGCCCGTGCCTCTGTAAGGGCTTACCTGAGTCCAGAGTGCAGAAATAGCACTTACCGTTGCAAGCTATCACATCCCATGGTGACTAGTTATATTCAGGGCTGAACAGGGGATACAAAGCAGCCCTGGAAAAAAAAAATCTATGCCATTCCCATAAGTCATTGCGCCATGTATTGTCACATGTAATATGTAAGGCTATGTTCTGTATATATATATATATATATATATATATATCAAAAACCAAAAAGATTATCGTGGGAAAACCCCTTCCACCTGAAGTCTGTGGATAGTTAATACAATGTTAAACAAAAATCTGTGCACCAGTCAAGCCATGATTTCTGTAGGAAAAGCAATTCTTATGGCTTCACTGGTGTGCAGTACATAGCCTTACATATTATATATATTAAATGTTTTACTCTGAAAGGACCAATATTTTATATTTATTTTTCTAATATAATATAGTGGTCTTTTCAGAGTAAAGCACTTAATTATACAGTAAGCATACTCACATGCAAACACAGACAATCACACTAACACACACAAGCTCATTGATACACAGCTTGATAGACAAATAATCTCATATGACATACATTAGCTCATTGACATAAAAGCACAATCTCACAGATGCACACAAATATACTCACTGACAGACAATTTCACTGACACACACAGACAAGCTTATTGGTAATCACACAAATGTAGTACAGACAAACAGACACACACAAGCTTACTACAGACAAGCTCACTGTCTCACACACACACACACACAAACCTGCCATCTGACACACACATGCTCACTACCGACAAGCTCACACACATATGTTCACTACAGACAAGCTCACTGACACACACACATGCTCAGTACAGACAAGCTCACTGGCACACACATACAAGCTCACTCGCTAGCAGCCACACACATACAAGCTCACTCGTTAGCAGCCACACACACACACAAGCTCACTCGCTAGCAGACACACACACACAAGCTCACTCACTAGCAGTCACACACACACAAGCTTAGTCACTAGCAGACACATGCACACAAGCTTACTCACTAGCAGGTACACACACAAGCTCACTCACTAGCAGAAACACACACACAAGCTCACTCACTAGCAGACGCACACACACACACACACACAAGCTCACTCACTAGCAGGCACACACACACACAAGCTCATTCACTAGCAGGCACCAACACACACACTAGCAGGCACACACACACAAGCTCTAGCCTGTTAAGCTAATGTTATATTGTTATCTCATGTGTTACCCAGAAAGAGTGGTTTTGCATTGAGTGAAACTACTACTATCAGATTACTATATGAGATATCATTGCACTACCCCTGATTCTACTCTATTACAAAATGAGATGTCCAAGTTCTCCTTATGATTTGATTTGTGAACATTTCTTCTTTTACTGTATGACAGTTAGATGCTGGTTTTGCAATCTGTTTGTTGTCTGCTACCATCTCAATAAAAAATACAAATAAAAAATAAATACATTAAGAAATTTGTTTTAATGCACAGAATAACATTCTTTGGAGCTCCGGGAGAAGGCGGTTTGGTCTTCCTAATCTCTTCCTACATTTCAATCATTCCAATGGGGGCCTATTTACTAAACGGTCCTATAAAGGGCTATTTGGACTACAAAATTTTAACATTGTTCACACTATTTAACAATGTTTGCATTACCCAGACTAGGCTTGAGGGGGGGGGGGCACATTTTTTGTTTGCTATTCTTGTATTTTTTTATTTTAAAGTAGCATTGGGATATAAAGTTTTTTTTTTTCTTTTTTTCAATTGGAATTTTTTTTGGTACTAAAGACTTAAGAAGAAAGAAGACTTCTAAAGGTAAGTATGAATTTATTTTACTTGTAATAGATTTATTGCCCCTCACTATTATTAGGGTGAAGAGGGGAAGTAGGAACTTTTTTTTATAGTGGGCAGGGGTAGCTAGGGGCATGGGGATATGTTTTGATGCTTCCATTTTTGGTTTTTGGCTTGTGAGCACAGGCCAGCCAGCACAGAAATTAACTTTTGTAACACTGAGAGTTTTTTTATTAACTGTTTGTCCATTGGCTGCTGGTGCTGCTGGCTGCCAAATAGTACTTCAAATTACAGTGCAAATGCAAATGCAAAAAGCAAGATAAGAGAATGATCATTTCAGAATGTACATCCTGACGGAAACATTGTTTCTGATTGTGTTTAAAATTCCGGATCCTGGGGGGCGGAGCCGACCGAGCTGCTGAATGGCCACGTTCTAATACAGCTCCGACCGCGCCAGACACACATCTGACCTAATCGGGCCAAAAAAAAACCAATGGGTCACCCAAAGCGAGCTACATCTACCCAACAAGCCCCCAGCAAGACCCCTTCGGGAAAATCGGGTGCACTTACTAAATATTTCGGCGATCGGGTGGACAACAATGTGGGCTTGATAGGCCTCAATATGGCGGCAGACTCTTCACCTCTCTGCAAGTCTCCATCCAGCCCGGCAGATTCAGAGAACTCGGGCCCTCTTGCGGACGGAGACCTGAAGGATATGCTTCTAAATTTGTCAATTTCCGAGCAAGATATTGCAGGTATGCTGACCCGGCTTGAGGCCTCAGTCCAAGCCAAAATGGATGCGTTTAGCTCCGAAATCCTGAGGGTAGTCACCCTGGAAGACGATCGAGACACCATGCACACACAACTGAGCTCCTTGCAGTTGGCTGTAGAGCATCAGAATACCTACCTGTCCATGCTCCATAGGTCTATCGACGACCTGGACAAGGGGGCACCGCAACAATTTGCGGATCCAGGGTGTCACGACAGTGACCAAAGTCACAACAGTGACCCCTTCACACAGCGTGAAACCCACAGAAAGACGGTTACCGGACCTTAGAATGGCCGGACTAGCGTCTGAGAATAGTCAAGAGAAATAGCCAGAGGTCAAGGAAATACGGAAGACGGGCACACGATTATCCAAGCCAAGATACGGGAAACCAGAACACAGAATAGTCAGAGAGAGATAGCCAAGGGTCAAATACCAGGAAGGACAATAAGAAAAGATAGCACCAGGGGACTTAAACAAGAACCACACTAGGGCATCTGACAAGTGTCATGATAGCCCTTTTATAGTGTGGGTTCTTTGGCTTTAATTCCATAGCCACGCCCCCAAAAAGTCCGGGAGCGTGGCCACGTTTGAATTTTGGCGCCATTTTCGGTCTGACGTCGGCGCACATGCGCCGTGTCATAAATGTGGGCGTGTTCCGAGCGGCCGGCGTCAGAATAGCTGAGCCGCCCCCCGGAAGGATCGGAGGAGGACCCGGCGCTGCGCGGGACCGGCGGGGAAAGGTCCCCCAGAAAGTGAACAAGAAGATGTCTATCTGACATTAAATGAACTCTTTAACTTAATTTTGGGTAAGCTCAGAGACAATCACATTCTGCTAGATAGAGCACACAGGGCACTGAAACCCAGAGGTGTAGCGACTGACTAGCCCAGAGATGTCATCTGCAGGCTCCACTACCACACTTGCAGAGAAGACATACTAAACACGCTAAAACAGACCTCAAAACCTTTACTTTTTCATGATGCTCCAATAACCATCTACCCCGATCTCTCCTGGCTGACCCTTCAAGCGAGACGGATCCTATGACCTATAACAGACCAATTGAGATCCAGAAATCTAAGATACCGGCGGGGATTCCCACTTGCACTGAGTGTCACATACAAAGGCACTCAGCACACGATACATTCCCACGTGGACATACTACTCTTTACACAAGCTCTCAACTTAACAGACCCACATATCAAGGACTGGTATGGACTGCTGCAAACACCACTTCTACCTCAGCTTCTGCAGAGATCCCGATGGCAACAAACACCCAAGAAAAAGAGAACAGACATCCAGGACCCGGCGCAACACTGAACAGATTCCAACTCTGCGCACACAGCACGAACTGCTGCCAGCTAGGGCTATAGAGCCCACCACCTCATCCTTAGCTGAAACGTCTACGATGCCTGCTGCTGAACGAGGCCTACTCCAGATGGCTAAGGAGACCTGCTAAACTGGACACCTCTACTACGCTGCTGGAGATTTGGTAACATCTCGAAGGGCCACATCCTTCCTACGCTCTCCTAACACTTCTTGGAACCAGATGACTGTATCCGTCAACCGCTGTGGTTATGCCGCTCTATGGTGATTTCCCCCCCTGTTATGGTATAGGGCAGCAATATTCTAGTTACCAACCCCTAGTAGATACATTATCAGCCAACTGTCCCAATCTGTTAAACTCTTCGAGAGTAATATCAAACCGGGTAACCTCTCCATGTCTCCCACAGCACTGGCTATCCCCAATGATGACAGTTTACTACTATACGGCCTTGATCTAATACACCTATTTTCCCCCACTACACCGACCTACTAGTTAGGCTGACAGCAGGTAGTTGTTGCGCACCCCTGGGATCCTACCTATTGGCCCACTAAAAGAAGTTTAGACTGATCATCAACTTATTACATGACAACAAAGAAAAAAAATAGGATAACACTGTTTAATATGTTTGTATAATCTCCTTACTAGCTATGTCTATCTACTTGATGTGATGTGGAATGTATATGCGGGTTTGTATTCTGGCGGCGACTGTTGATGACTGATACTCCTTCTGCTCTCTCATGGGAGTTGCTAGGTGATGTCAGCTGCCTGAGACCACCCCCGCTCCTCATCTAATTTTTACCTATTACTGTATGCTTACTTGAAGTTTCTCATTTTACTAGGTCGACACAACCTACACCACGGTGTCACGAATGTACCCAGGTGGCAACACTCCATTCTGGGTCTGACACCAGAGGTTCTCCCCTCAGACTGCTGACGACTGGTGTTAATCTTGCGCATCCTCATAGTCTCAGGGGACAGTTGCTAATTCAATTTACTCATTGATTATTTGTTTGTATATAAGTTACTTATTGTGTTTTTTACTCCCTCTTCCCTGTGACTGAACACCCCCCATCCCCTCCCCACGGACATTCTTCACTGTGAGAGAAATAGTTCCACTGGCACGCACATAACCATACCCAGACCCTATGGCTACCATACAAGTAGTCACCCTTAATGTCAAGGGCCTTAACACCCCTGAGAAGCGATCCCTAGCCCTCACAGAGATGCACAAACTGCGAGCTGACATGGTCTTTCTACAAGAGACCCATGTTAAAAAAGACAAAGTCCCCACTCTCAAAAGCAGGGTATATCCCACAGGATTTTTCAGTAACTATGGTAATGCCAGCGCCAGGAGGGTGGCCATACTTTTTTCAGCACACACCCCCTTCACGTACAAGGATCACAAAACTGATGATGGGGGCAGGCTGCTCTTGGTAAAGGACCAGATAGGCCAGACCACACTCACCTTTGCTAATGTATATCTACCCAACCAACACCAAGGTAAGGCCCTCAAGAAATACCTCCGCATAATTGAACCTTTTATGGAAGGCATGCTAATCATGGGTGGTGACCTAAACATATCATTAGACTCTGCCCTCGACATGACCTCCCACTCCACACAATATCAGACCACTGCAAGGAAACGGGTAACACACCTCCTTGACCAAGCTAGACTGTTTGACTGCTGGAGGACTACACATCCCCAAACTAGAGACTATTCCTTCTATTCCATGGCCTCACGTTCATACTCCAGGTTGGACATGCTGTTCCTTCCCCAGGATCAGCTACATTTGGCCATCTCTTGCACCTACGGCCCGATCACCTGGTCGGATCATGCACCCCTGTCTCTTGCCATACAATTCCCTACGCTCCCACTAACGTCCTTTCATTGGAAGCTCAACGACTTTCTCCTTAATGACTCCACCATTACAGCGTGAGTGGAAACCGCACTCACCAATTACTTCCAGGAGAACACACTACGAACCATCTCCCCAAAGACCACTTGGGAAGCACACAAATGTGTCACCCTTAAAAAATGGAGAACACAGAGAGTAGACACACTCACGCAGGAAATTTGAGCCCTTGAGCACACTCATACCCGGGACAGCTCTCTGCTGACCTATAATGTTTCCAATATGCCCAGTTGGCCCACTTTCTGAAAGGGGACTTAAACCTTCTCTGGGGAACAAGAGCACACACCACTTTTGAAACCTATTGCACCACACATAGCCTCCAGACCAAACACTTGTCTATATTTTATAAACTCCTTACCACCACAAGCCACACTCTACTACCCACATTCACGTCAGCATGGGAAGATGAGCTAGGTGTCACCATTCCCCAGGAAACATGGCATAGGATATTCACGCACACCCATACCACGTCTATCAGCACAGCAGTGAGGGAAAGCACATACAAAAGGATATCCAGATAGCATTACTCACCCACTAAGATTCATGCACTCTTCCCGACAGTGCCCAATACATGTTGGAGATGCGGGCAACCTACGGGAACCACAGCCCACATTTGGTGGCTATGCCCAATCATCCAAACTTATTGGCAGAGACTGAGAAGCTTAATAGCATCTATCACTGGCCATCAGGTACAACACTCGCTCGAAACTTTTTTATTCCTCATGCACATCACCCACATGCCAAGATACCTGTGCACACTCGTCAACCATATGCTTACAGCAGCAAACATGTTGATACCACTAAAATGGTCCCATCAGTATGTGAGTGGATACAGAAGGTGGAATTCATATGGACCATGGAAGAATTAGATGCCTCATATTCAAATAAATATACCGTATACACCCTAACATGGCAACCGTGGTTAACCTACCTAGGTTGTTAGGGCTATCCAAGTGCCATTCCCATACGACCCCCTTAATACCTACATAACCCCTACCTCACCCTTCCATCCCAGTTATGCACTACTAGATATACAACCCTACTAGTTGAATCTATGCCTTCTGACCAAATATGTACTATGTTTATTAACTGGATTCTCTAGAATTATATTCCGTTACCTTACTATATGTTAAAATTGTGAAAATAAAAAAAAAATGTGCAGATTCCAATGCCTGTATATCTTGATATATTGATTGATACGCTGCTGTGGTGCTTGTCTTACCTGTTTTGTACTATTTTATGCACAATAAAATATAATATCCCCACAAAAAATTCCAGATCCTATAATTTGTATTGAATTACATAGCTTTGGCTGACCAGACACCCAATACATACTGCAGATGGTAGACAACTTGGTCATGTTAATCAATATTCAACTGGAATTGGCTACAGGAAATATAATAATTGCCATCCGGGTTAAATTTGGCCATTTTAATCAGATTTTATCAATCCAAACAACAAGGCTTTAGTAAATAAACTCCAATGACCCCAATGATCATAATTATTTATAACTGAAGAATACATTGCCTTATGAGATACAAAGGTGAGGTTAATTAACCTGAGTGTCTCAACTTGTCTCTAGTATTAGCTTTCAGTACTTAATGTTTTTTTTTTTTACAGAAATCAGCTTCACTTTCATTTCGTCCTTCTTTTAAATCCCTAGTACTAAGCCTTCATTTCCTGGATACTGTAGTGGTATTTTGTATTTCCTGGTACTGCAGTTTCCTGAAGTTTTCTAGTTGTTAATTTGCTGATCGGGCTTTGTCCATGGCTGCTGGTTGTCTAGATCATAGATTGACTTCTCTTTTATTTTATATTAAGTTACCCTGTCTGTACTTTTACCTTTGGATTTACTCTCCATTCTTTTAATCTCTAACCAGTATCAGTTTGAGGACTACTTCACTGCCATACTCGCTTTGATTCTCTTGGACAATGACTGATCTATCCTGTGATTCAGCTCTACCCTGCCTGCCTTCAGAACCAGTATCTGAGAAACAGTTAGGCTCCACCACATGTTCTGATATGTATGGGTACTCTTCAGTCACAGCCTTATTCATACACTGTTTGAAATAAGCTGATTTTCTATAAGCAGGGAAGGTCTGATTTTATTCCATTATATTAACCAATGAACACTTATTTTGTTGCACTCATTGTTATAAAGCTCATGATGTTAAAGAAGAATAATGTGTAAAATATAATGCTACACAGCTTCATGTTTTGTTTATATATTTTAAATTTTATCTTTCTTGATTTAAAAAAAGTTCAAAAAAATAAATAAATACTTGCACTCTAATCAAAAAAGCCATTATACATTGCACATAAATGAATTAGAGTTTGCCATACTCTATTTTTAATACAATTTGAAACAGAAACTTAAACTTGATCAATTATGAATAAAACACACAATCACTTAATTTAACGGTTATGTCTACAAAAGACTTACATCAGGGCAACTTGCTACAGATTAGTTTGAAGTTGACTATACAGTAAATGACTGTTGCAAATTCACACCGTAACCTACTGTTTAGCTGAGTTAAATCAGGAATGATTAAATACAGTCCATTTACTGGAGTTTTGTGTGTGTAACTCATTTGTCAATTTCATACTCATAGTTATATTCTTCTGTCATCTATGTAACAATATCATAATGACAAGATTGTTTTATACTATGTATGTCTTAGGCTCAAAACAACTAAGAAACAATCTTCTTTAACCAATCACTATCAAGTTCTTATCATTTAAAAAAAAATAGCATAACATCTATTTGTAGTTATCATCATGGGTGACTTTAATCTTCCTGATGTAAATTGGAAAACAAAATTAGCTACTTGTGCCAGGAGCACACATATTCTAAACTCCCTACTGGGATTGTCTCTAAAACAAGTTGTTGAGGAGCCAACTCGTAAAGAGGCCATACTAGATTTAGTGTTAACAAATGGAGATTTGGTATCAGATGTTACTGTAGGTGAAAGTTTAGGATCCAGTGATCATCAGTCAGTGTGGTTTAATATAAGAACAGTGACTGAGTCACACCACACAAAAACAAAAGTTTTAGACTTTAGAAAAACAGACTTTTCTAAAATTAGAATATGGGTAGAGGAGTCATTATCAGACTGGAGCAATTTAAATGGAGTCCAAGAAAAATGGGATTATTTAAAAGTTGCTCTATTGAAGGCAACAGAAAATTGCATTAGGCTGGTCAGTAAAAGCAAAAAATTCAAGAAACCACTGTGGTACTCCGCAGATGTGGCCAAAATAGTTAAAAACAAAAAGTTAGCATTTAGGAATTATAAAAAAACCCAGAGTGAGGGAGACAAAATGATCTATAAGATTAGGCAGAAAGAGGCTAAGCAAGTTATAAGAGCTTCCAAATCACACACAGAAGAGAAAATAGCACAGTCAGTAAAAAAGGGGATAAAACATTTTTTAGATACATAAATGAGAAAAGAAAAGTAAAACAAGGATTAGTTAGATTAAAAACAAAAGAAGGAAGGTATGTAGAAGAGGATAAAGGCCAGGCTGACTGCCTCAATGAATATTTTTGTTCTGTATTTACAGAAGAAAATGAAGGAAAGGGACCTCAGTTGAGAAAAAGGATAAATGAGTCATTTATTACACGTGAGTTTACAGAGGAAGAGGTTCTATTTCAACTGTCAAAAGTAAAGACAAATAAGTCAATGGGACCTGATGGAATACACCCAAAGCTATTAAAAGAGCTTAGTGGTGTACTAGCAAAACCATTAACAGATTTATTTAACCAATCATTGTTAACAGGAGTAGTCCCAGAAGATTGGAAGTTAGCGAATGTTGTGCCCATTTACAAGAAAGGTAATAGGGAGGAGTCGGGCAACTATAGGCCAGTAAGCCTTACTTCAGTAGTGGGGAAAGTGATGGAAACCATGTTAAAGGATAGGATTGATGAACATCTAAAACACATGGATTTCAAGATCAGAGACAACATGGGTTTACTTCAGGGAGATCATGCCAAACTAATCTTATTGATTTTTTTGATTGGGTAACTAAAATTATAGATCAGGGTGGTGCAGTAGACATTGCTTACCTAGATTTCAGTAAGGCTTTTGACACTGTTGCACATAGAAGGCTTATCAATAAACTGCAATCTTTAAGTTTGGATTCCAATATTGTTGAATGGGTAAGACAGTGGCTGAGTGACAGGCAACAGAGGGTTGTAGTTAATGGAATATATTCAAAGCTTGGACTTGTCACCAGTGGGGTACCTCAGGGATCTGTACTTGGACCCATTCTCTTTAATATTTTTATTAGTGATATTGCAGAAGGTCTTGATGGTAAGGTATGTCTTTTTGCTGATGATACTAAGATATGTAACAGGGTTGATGTTCCAGGAGGGATAAGCCAAATGACAAATGATTTAGGTAAACTAGAAAAATGGTCAGAATTGTGGCAACTGACATTTAATGTGGATAAGTGCAAGATAATGCATCTTGGACGTAAAAACCCAAGGGCAGAGTACAGAATATTTGATAGAGTCCTAACCTCAACATATGAGGAAAGGGATTTAGGGGTGATTATTTCTGATGACTTAAAGGTAGGCAGACAATGTAATAGAGCAGCAGGAAATGCTAGCAGAATGCTTGGTTGTATAGGGAGAGGTATTAGCAGTAGAAAGAGGGAAGTGCTCATGCCATTGTACAGAACACTGGTGAGACCTCACTTGGAGTATTGTACACAGTACTGGAGACCGTATCTTCAGAAGGATATTGATACCTTAGAGAGGGTTCAGAGAAGGGCTACTAAACTGGTTCATGGATTGCGGGATAAAACTTACCAGGAAAGGTTAAAGGATCTTAACATGTATAGCTTGGAGGAAAGACGAGACAGGGGGGATATGATAGAAACATTTAAATATATAAAGGGAATCAACACAGTAAAGGAGGAGACTATATTTAAAAGAAGAAAAACTACCACAACAAGAGGACATAGTCTTAAATTAGAGGGACAAAGGTTTAAAAATAATATCAGGAAGTATTACTTTACTGAGAGGGTAGTGGATGCATGGAATAGCCTTCCAGCTGAAGTGGTAGAGGTTAACACAGTAAAGGAGTTTAAGCATGCATGGGATAGGCATAAGGCTATCCTAACTATAAGATAAGGCTAGGGACTAATGAAAGTTTTTAGAAAATTGGGCAGACTAGATGGGCCGAATGGTTCTTATCTGCCGTCACATTCTATGTTTCTATGTTTCTATGTTTCTATGTTTGTAAAATGAGCCCTATTGTTAACTTATAAACATGGAAAATAAATGCTGTTTGATGTACGACTCATATTAATGGATACTTAAAAATGAAATATGGTACAATAAGGTACGTAATATTGGGTACATATTAAATTTAGTGTAATACATATGTACCAGAGCCTAAATGGAGTCCCCAAGGCCCCAATAAAGTATTTGCCAGCAGTTATCTTTTTTGGCCAAAAAACATAACTGCACTAATAAAAAAGAATATTGTTTTTTTCAGAAGCTCTTTAGAAATCTGGAAAATATGTTCTAGTACTAATCTTGCCCATAGGGTTAATAATATCTCTAATTTTTCCTTACAATTGTATATGAAAAATATTTTGAAATGCTAGTTTTCAGATTTTTGTTCTGACGATCTGAAGCTTGAGCAATTGTTTTGCAATGAACTGGGATTTGTCTGAATTTTGGACTGAATTTTAGTGATTGTGAATGGACGTATGTATTGCATGGACATATATTCAAACAAATGACTCACGCAGTGGACGAACATGTTGTTTGTTTTGTGATTCAGAGTTCCATCCATGGAGCCAAAAAAAAAAGGTATGACAGATGGGAAAAAATATTATTAAAGGTTCGGGGACAACAACTAAATGTTGATTTTATTCCCAGATGGTATGAGTAGTGACAAGTAGAGCGAAATAAGGAGCTGCAGTAAAAAATCTATATTTTTAAATAAGTCTAACATATGGTTTAACACAAATTTTGTTATACAACGAAGGAAGTTAATTATCAGACACCATTTTGGACACCTTTGCTTTATACAGTTTTTTAAGTATAAATTGCTTTTGCTTTTACGTCTTATACCCTTACATAATGGTGCAAAAAAAGTGAATTTTAGGTGTTCTTGCACACAGTCATTTACAATTGCAACAAACTGCAAAAGTTACTATTGTTGAACCCATGCCCGGTTCCTTCCATATATCAGACATTAAATCTATACCTTCTACATTATAACGTCAAGATTATTTTATACTAGATACTAATAAACACTAATACTAATAAACAATCTTCTTTGACCCATCACTACCATGTTCTTGTCACCTCTAAAGAATAGCTTATCAACAGAAAATAAATGTTTTTTTATGTCCAATTGCTATTAATTACACAGTTTTCATTTATTAATTCATACTATAAGATATGTGGATGATATAAAAGGTTTAAGGATTGTCAGGTACCTTTAACTTAAAGGAACACTGTAGCATTATGCATACATATCTGTATTCCTGACGCTACAGTCATGATGCCACTTGTCCTTTAGACCCCCCTATGTGTCAAATAAAAAAAATGAAATAAAACAAAAATAAACAAATTACTCACCTTTTCTTCAGCGCTAAGTCTCCCCTGCTATTACCTACTGCCACCAGAATGATGGGCAAAACCAATGTTCATTAAGGAACATATGCACATGTACAGCACTCAATGTGATGCACCTAAGATTCCTCCATAGTGAATCATTGTATTCAATGATTATCTATGGCAGGCTGTGACAGCAGTGTTCATGCGTGTGTGACATCACAATATGTTATGGTATGAAAGCTAGGAAGTACATTCCCTGGCTCTCATAACCAGCGGGTTTGAAGCCATGCTACCAAGCCTTTTATTTAAAGGGTTATGGGGGGTAGGAGAGAGTGGCCCACATTGGCATTATAAAAACTTCAATAAAATTAAGTTGTTACAGTGCCTACAGTGTTTCTTTAACTGTATGATATTGAATACAAATTTTCAAATACCCAACCTATTGGTATTTCTAAGGAGAATAAAGGTATCGCTGGAATGTGGCCTCATAAAAATGATCGAATTACCAGAATGTAAATATAATCTTGGCATGTACATATATTGCACACACACGTAAGTATGGTTGAACTAAGCATATCTTCTATACAGGGTGGTTCATGCTGTAACTGAAATAATTTTTGTAATGTATACAATGCGAGTAAAGACATTCTCTCTTCCAACACCCATACTGCTAGTACCCCTCCACCCTCAACCACACCTCATACTGCTTCATTGCAGAAAGTAAGTTGGGTCTAAGAAGTAACATTTACATCCTCTCCGGGTAGACTTATGATAGGAAAAACAGGAAGTTTAATATTAACTTCCAAACTTAATACAATTTCTAATACATGCATACAAAAAAGATGGAGCTAGTGCATCTATATATAAAGTTCAAATGAACAAAATCACAGTATTGCTATAAGATAAAGTGTATATATAGATGTATCTATATATACACACTGAAAAAAATTTGAAACGCAACCCTTTTGTTTTTGCCCCACTTTTTCATGAGCTGAACTCAAAGATCTAAGACTTTTTCTATGTACACAAAAGGCCTATTTCTCTCAAATATTGTTCACAAATCTGTCTAAATCTGTGTTTGTGAGCACTTCTCCTTTGCCGAGATAATCCATCCACCTCACAGGTGGGGCATATCAAGATGCTGATTAGACAGCATGATTAGTGCAAAGGTGTGCCTTAGACTGGCCACAATAAAAGGCCACTCTAAAATCTGCAGATTTACTGTATTGGGGAGGCCAAGGGGGGGTCCTGAAAGCCAGTCAGTATCTGGTGTGACCACCAACACATCACCTTCGCATAGATATGATCAGATTGTTGATTGTGGCCTGTGGAATGTTCGTCCACTCCTCTTCAATGGCTGTGCGAAGATGCTAGATATTGGCAGGACCTGGAACATACTGTCGTATACACCGATCCAAAGCATCCCAAACATGCTCAATGTGTTACATGTCTGGTGAATATGCTGGCCATGCACGAGCTGGGATATGTTTCAAAGCAGTTGTATACAGCAAACAGAGACTCAAAGGAATACATGTTTAAAATGGAATGAGGCAAACATGTGATTCTTTGTTAAACTAATTTGCATATGCCCACTCAGAATCCTTTGCGGTAGTAACATCACTGCAGATTTGCGATTTCTGTGGAAAAAGCAAGTCTTATGGCTTGACTGGTGTGCAGATTTTCAACATTGCATTAACTATCCACAGTCTTCAGGCGCAAGGGTATTTCAATCACAATTTTCCCCCACCATAGCCTTTTTGGATTTTGCTTCCCAAGCACTACCAAGCCTCAATAAGCAAACCAGTAACCAACCTCATGCTGATGATTTTCATTAACAATGAAACAGCTGTCCATGAGTGGTTTACTAGATTTGCATATTCTCCTAAATTGTGTTTCAAAGCTGTTGTATACAGCAAACCCAGACTCAAAGAAATCCATGTTTAACATAGAATGAGGCAAAAATGTGATTCTTTGTTAAACTAATTTGCATATGTCCACCCAGAATCCTTTGTGGTAGTAACATAGAAACGTCACTGCAGATTTGTGATTTCTGTAGGAAAAGCAAGTCTTATGGCTGATGTACAGATTTGTGTTTAGCATTGTAATATATATATATATATATATATATATATATATATATATATATATATATATTGCAAAATATAAAAAATATAAAAATTGCAGTGTTGCTTAAAGATAAAATGTCTCTTGAAAATATTTAACTAGCACCAACATATGCCACAGCACTTTACATTTATAGAAAGTGAACATTTAAAAATAAGCTTGAAGCAGGCAGACATTTATCATTAGGTGTCCTGCCAAAGAATACTTACTAGTGAGATGGTTTGACTGGGATTTGAACCTGTGCTTCAGTTTTAAGGTGGTGATGTAACCACTGTTCTAACATATGTATAAGTGCTATGTCCAAAGTGCCAATAGTCTATTGAGTTTGATATACTATGCTAGCATAAGCAGAGTAAGTAAAATATAATTTTATGATACCATTCTTGTCGTCCATTTGTTGACTTTCTACCAACTTTTTCCAGCCTTCCCTAGCTCGAACGGCATAAAGACTGCCAATTGTATCAATGTATTGAATGACGGCAGTAGTAAAAAATAAAAATCATAGGATGTAGTCAGAAGTAACATACAAATCACAACCAACTTTCAATGTGTTAGTAGGGATGTTTATTAAAAAAATAACAGATTACGCTCATAAAATAACTGTATTTTGCATAATATGTACAAATTATCTTGGCTAGAATTGAACACAGCATCTGTCATGTTTGTAATACTCTAGAGTCACTGATCATTTCAAATTAGGTGAATATTTGTGTGAATATATAATATACATTAAAATCAGGCATGCTATTTCCTCATGTGGATAATTGAAGCAGATACAATTGTTTTCTATGGTATAATTTTACAAACAGTGATGCAAAAGCACACATTTTAATAAACATTAATGGGATAGGTTATGAAAAGATCATAGGTATAGCACTTCCAATAATTGGTAGCACCATCAATTAAAGTACACAGCCTGTGCAAATGGAATGTGCAAAACTGATGTGAAGGTTGGAATTAACTCTAAATGTTGGCCTGTAAATAAAACATTTTATGTCCTATTCTGTAAAGATTGATTTCAAATACACAGCTTAGACTGGGCTTGAAATACATTATCTGACTTATTTTGTAAACCAAAATGCTTAGTTATGTATTTCTATGACAGAGAATTGATATTTGCATTTAATATATTTGTTACCTATTTTGTTAATGCATTATTTAGATCAGGAGTCTCAAACATATAGGCACCAGCTGTAACTGATCTACGGGGCTTGAGTGCATAAGGAACATGTGGAATGTGAGATCTCACAGTCCCACTGTAGAGTTTGACTGTTGACTGGGTACCTGTACTGGATACAGGCAGCATGGCGGTATTGACACTCTGGATTTCACCAAGTGGGGAATTAGGGTTCTATTGTCCTACCATGCTTGGTAAAGGAGAGAACTGATTATTTCCTTACTTAGTTCTTCCTGTGTATGTTTCTTTGTATCAAATTGGTTTCTAGGGCTTCACCATAGATGTAGCTGGAATATGAGATGTGTTATATCCAGAAACATCTCTCTTAGGGACCAATGTTCAGTTTTCACGCTCATTCTATTAAATTGCCACATTAGGCCCCTCACAGGAAGGATATGTAGATAAACAAACCAGAATGTTTGTAGAATAAAAAAGAAATTAAACAAATGGCATGGGAAGCAAAAAAGTGTTCTTGGGAAAGGCACTTGGCTATATAAATGCACCTACCTTAAAATCCTCAAAGATTGTAAGCTTGTTTAAGCAATGGATTTCTCAACTCTAAGTATACCCTTCTATATTTGTAAAGTGCTGCAGAAGATGCTGATGCTATATACAAAAGTGCTAGTAATAATATTGTTATTATCAGAAATTTAAAATAAATTTCAAATGTTATGTCGAATATCGCACTGTGTTTATGAGTAGATTCATTGCAATATAAGGTGTATAAGAATATATCACCATATTCCAAAACAAGACATGGTAATGCTCCATGATTAAACTGCAGAATTCAATAGCAATAAAACCCAAGATAATTTATAATATATTAAAAATAACATGCACCACATGTACTATGCCAAATTGCAGAGGTTACAATATGGTTTACAATATGGTTACCAAACTTAGCACTAACCCTAACGTTAATCCATCTCTGGTGTCATCTTCACTCTTACCCTAATAGTGGGATTACTCTTTTGATGGAGAAAACACTTAATAAAATAGGCAGTTAAGGTTGTAGAAAACCCACATCACACCAGCAATTAAGTGAGCGATAAGAGAAACTTTTATTGGAACTTCTCAAACAAGCATGGAAAAAAGCAGACAAACATGCCGCCATAGAGCACTTAACACATTTCAGACCTCAAGGTCTTTACTCATATTCCAATTATGGCTGCCCCTATGAATGATGTTTGTATTGAAAAGTATGTGTATTTTATTGCAGTATTTATTGCAGTAAAAGCCAACAGTATTATAACGTTCACAGTTAAAATGCACACGCAGAACAAAGAAAATAACAAATTTCTTAATTTCTAAATTTTGGGGGGATTTTATTCAAATTGAATTGTGTTTCATATATGAAAATTTAATAAGAAATTAAATCCCTATTTCTCCAGAACAAAATGATATATTATAAGTGTAGGTGCACTTAATATGAAGGAGGTAAATTATGGTTGAACAGACATATAGCTCAAATTCCAGGTTTTGTTCCAATCAGAACTTGTAAAATTGCCTCTGTCCTTCAGGAGTTAATAAGTTATGGTTTAGATACATACACAAATATATTTTAACATGTTGTTGACAAATTGAGAATTTTTACTGTAAAGGTAATTTAATTTAAAGTAAAACTAATATTTGAAGGATGATCCAATTAACGGTAAATAAAAAATATCAGTCTACAGGACATATCACCATAAAGATATTTGGTTTTCTAGAGACAAATCCAGATGGATACCATTTGCCTTAGGAGAGACCTTAGTATCTTGAAATCCCCTATGATATGTTTTGTTTGTAAATAATAAAATATTAAAGTAAGAACATTTCTAAATTTGTGAAAAAAATAAATGTTTTTTTTTTCTCCTGCTATTCTTAACTTACGTGTATAAAAAGCAACACACTTTTAATTACTTCAACATCAGCGTTATAGTTAACCACAGCATGGCATTTTTCCCCCTTGTCTGTGTTGACCCCCTGGGAAATTGCAGTCCAGTTCCATGAATGGTTAGAATACTGAATTAGTAACAATTATTAAGGTAGCACATATAACTCATTTTAAAATTAAAGGAAACTTGCCACTTCCTATATTTTTTACTTTTATGTTTACTGATCTCCATATTTAACAAATCTTATCAAGTGGATATGCAGAAGCAAAGTTTAAGCCCCTGTTCAACGCCCCTTTTGTTCTCTCTCTACACTGCCTCTCTTGGCAAACTCATTAATTCATTTGGATTCCACTACCACCTGTACGCCGATGACACCCAGATATATCTCATTTCCTCTGACCTCTCCCCTGCTGTCATACAACGTGTCGCCCTGCAGGTTGACAGTAGCTGCCTCACCCCATCCTTTCAAGCTCACTGTCTTGGTGTCACTTTTGATCCTGGCCTCATATTTGCGCCTCATGTCCAGTCTGTTGCTAAAATCTGTCAATTCTAACTTAAAAACATTGCTCACATACGCCCCTTTCTTACGCAAGATGCTGCCAAGGAGCTTGTTCACGCTCTAGTAATCTCTAGTAATCTCTTGCATCGATTACTGTAATTCTCTCCTAATTGGTCTCCCCAGAATCCATACTGCCCCCCTACAATCTGTAGTGCATGCTGCTGTCAGGCTGATCTTTTGGCCTCTCCCCTCTACTGGTGACCTTCTCCTGTCTGCTGCTCGCACCCTTACTGCAAATTCACGCCTGCAAGACTTCTCACGGGCAGCTCCTTTCCTTTGAAACAACCTGCCTACCCCTGTCAGACTCTGCCCTAGTCTTCAATCCTTTAATAAGTCCCTCAAAACCCATTTTTTCAGGAATGTTTATGGCCTCTAAGAGTAACTTCTATCTCTCAAACTTTCCTCTCACTCTCTCCTATAGGGCCACACTCCACTCTCACCTCCAGTTCTGCTACTTTACCCCCATGTCTATTTGATGTCTCTCTCAATACCCTTCCTATTGTGTTTTTATACCCCACCTCCTCTAGACTGTAAGCGCGTTTGAGCAGGGTACTCAACTACTTATTGTTCCTGTTACATTGTGTTCTTGTCTCATTTGGTAAATTCCCCTTTTATTGTACTGTGGAATACTGTGGAATAAGCTGGCACTATATAAATACCAATAATAATAATAACTGAGAAATATGCTTATTTTTAAGAGTGAATAAAACAATATTTAAGATATCCTTTAAAAAAAAAAAAACACTACTTATTTTGGAAGCTTGAACCAACTCCCCTTCCTGTAGAGCCTCATAATTTATATTTCTCTATTTCTCTTTTTGGTTTGATTATTCTTGAACAGAGGCTAGACTTGCCTGAACTTTGAGGTAGATCATCTTCTAAAAAAATAATCACAATCATCAAATTCAGTTCCTCCAAAAATGTATTTTTCTATTCATGATTCAGGGGAAGATTTATTAAGTTACTGGACTCTTCTCTGCCATACAGATACCAGTGTTGCTTAAACTTTGATTTAGGATCTGCTTGTTCATTTATTCAGCTTCTTATGGGTTTTCCCACTCTGGTTTTAAGAGTATTATTTCTCATATAATGTGCTTTTATATATTATATATTATTACTTATTGCCCACAGTGGAGTACTTTATATATTGTTAGAAGCAGTGCAATGGCTAAACTGTTGCATTTTTAATGTGTTTTATTTTTGTTAATAACATTTTGTCAATAGAGTATTTGCATTGTATCTTGCTTCACTATTTTATTGTATACATTAAACATAGTAGGTCCATCCACTAAACATAAATGGTCATTAAGTACAAAAAAGTTAGATAGGCTTCTAGTTTGGCTGAAATTCACTTTGAATAACCAACAATTCTCACTTCAGTAAATAACTCACGTTAAAGGGTTACTCCAACCACCATGACCACTTAAGCTTTTAGACATTTCGGCTCTTTAAAAAATAAAAACAGAAAGTTTAGTGTAAGGGTCTTATTAAAGGAACACTATAGTCACCTAAATTACTTTAGCTAAATAAAGCAGTTTTAGTGTATAGATCATTCCCCTGCAATTTCACTGCTAAATTCACTGTCATTTAGGAGTTAAATCACTTTGTTTCTGTTTATGCAGCCCTAGCCACACCTCCCCTGGCTATGATTGACAGAGCCTGCATGACAAAAAAAAACTGGTTTCACTTTCAAACAGATGTAATTTACCGTAAATAATTGTATCTCAATCTCTAAATTGAACTTTAATCACATACAGGAGGCTCTTGCAGGGTCTAGCATGTTATTAACATAGCAGGGGATAAGAAAATCTTAATTAAACAGAACTTGCAATAAAGAAAGCCTAAATAGGGCTCTCTTTACAGGAAGTGTTTATGGAAGGCTGTGCAAGTCACATGCAGGGAGGTGTGACTAGGGTTCATAAACAAAGGGATTTAACTCCTAGATGGCAGAGGATTGAGCAGGGAGGCTGCAGGGGCATGTTCTATACACCAAAACTGCTTCATTAAGCTAAAGTTGTTCAGGTGACTATAGTGTCCCTTTAAGTGTTTAAAGAAAAAGCGAAGAAAAGTATTTTACTTGTTTCAAGTTGACTTATGATCTATAATTGAAATTTAAATGTTTAAAATACAAAATTGGACTTTCGATTAAAAAAAACTAAATCAAATTTCTCCAATGACACTCTGGTAACAAACAAATCAGCGAATATGTATTCAGTGTATGTATAATAAAAGGTAATATGAATAAAACATTCCTATATTAAAAAAGAAATATCTAACATACTGATCACCTAATTGGACATAGAATACTAATTATATCAGAAATAATCAAGATTGTATATTTCAATTACATCTGGTTATAATTATGTCATTAACTATCATGTAATATTTATAAGTGATTAAAAATCACATATACTGTAATAACATGATTATGGTATATGATATATTTGGTTACTGAAATAAATTAAACAAAGTTGTAATTTATAAAGTTTATGTGAATAATTTCATATAGTTAAGCACTACATATATAACTATGTAAGATCTCTGAATGTGTACTGCAGTATCTGGTACCAAGACATTAAAGGGACACTGTAGGGACCCAGACTACTTCAGCTCATTGAAGTGGTCTGGGTGCTGTGACCATTTTGCACATAGTGCTGCAATGTAAAACATTCCGGAATCCTAATGGACTTTTGGTCCGTGATCTGACGTTGGACATCCTCACGGACCTTCAGCATCAGATTTTCCCCATGGGAAAGCATTGAATAATGGCGGAGCCTGGGTGAAGGGTCATCGACGCTGGATTCAGGTAAGCGTCTGAAGGGTTTTTAACCCATTCAGCCCCACTACACAGGATGCCTTTAACAGCAGTGTACTTCAAATTGCAAGGTGGGGCCTCCGTGGATCGGATAGGTTGTTCCAGCCAGGGCCGGCCTTAGGTGAGAGAAACAAAAGTTGCACCAAACACCATAAAAGGTGAATGTGTGTGTGTCCTGAGTGTATCCAACAGGGGGTAACCCTAAATATTCAAAGAGAAACTAGAAGGTGTGATCCAGGGACAATAAGTCCCTAGATCACTGGGGGATAACTCAGAGTCTAGATTAGCTTAAACATCAATATAAAACCATACTTTATTTGAATCCAATAAGAAGAATATACAAATGATAATAAAAAGAACAAAAAACGCTCCAAAAACAAAACAAGTGTAATCCTAGAGGGGAGCTTAAAAAAGCTACAAATATCCTAGTAATAAATTCAGGCTGGATATGTTGAAAGAGAGAGTGGGTCCTGAAAAAGAGGTGGGTTTGCAATGGATCACTGATCCTCTAGCAATAATGTATCCAAAGGTCAACTACATACTATCTAATAGAATGGACCATAGTCCTAACATATATGTATGTATCAGAATGCCAACTGGATACTATTGTGCCCTAGTAACAACGTAATCTCTTCTCTCTATGGGACCAGACAAATTGTGCAAGACAGGTGGCTAAAATACAAAGCTTCTATGCTATTCAGTTACTGAGTCATTGCTATACCCCTTAGTGCTTAGTATAGGGGTTATGCATGACAGATAGGCGCCATGTGCGAAAAATCTTCACGGTGCCCCCACCGACCAAGTTGCCTATATACAGTCACACACAGGCACAGGCAGACAGTCACACAAACAGTTACAAGCAAACAGTCAGACATGCTCGGTTACAGGCAGACAGTCACATATGCTCAGTTACAGGCAGACAGTCACAGAGCCAAACACACAGTTAAAGGCAGACATTCACACACAGTTACAGGCACACAATCACAAACAGTTACAGGCACACACACAGGTACAGGCATACAGTCAAACACACAGTCACAAGCAGACAGTCACACATACTCCATTACAAGCAGTCATACACACTCGGTTACAGGCATGCAGACACTCACACACGCTGATAGGCACACACACTCAGTTAAAGGCAGATAGTCATGCACAAAGGCACATGCACACACACAGGCAGACTGTCACACACAGGCATGCAGTCAGACAGACAGTCACACACACAGGCAGGCAGACAGTCACACACACACACACACACAGGCAAACAGTCACAAATAGCCAGGCAGTCACACACACACACACAGACTTACCTCTTTCCATTATGGCTGGAAGGGGGAGTGGATGCATCTCCTGTGCAGCAGTTATATGGGGCTTTGGGTAGTTATTGGCTTTTTTTTTATATACCTGGGTGGAGAATACTTAATCCTCCACCCGGGTACCTGCTTTAGCTCTCCTGACAACAGCCATGTGCGTGCTGTGTCGGCCACATGGCGCCCACTGGTCCATGGCGCCATGTGTGGCTGCACAGCTTTCACACCCCTAAGGCCGACCCTGGTTCCAGCACATCCCACAGATGTTCAATCAGCTTAAGATCTGGGGAATTTGGAGGCCAGGCCAACAGCTTGAACTCTTTAGCATGTTCATCAAACCATTCCTAAACATTCTTTGCTGTATGGCAGTGTGCATTATTTTGCTGAAAGAAGGCACTGCCATAGGGAACACCATTAACATGAAGGGTGTACATGTCTGCAACAATCACTAGGTAGGTGATATGTGTCAAAGTAACATGCATATGAATTATAGAACCCAAGGTTTCCCAGAAAAACATTTCCCAAATCATAACACTGTCTCCGTCGGCCTGCTTTCTTCCCATAGGGCATCCTGCTGTCATCAACTCAGGAAAACAACTCAGATCTTTTTGCTTGCCCATTTTTCCTGCTTCCAATACCTGAAATTCAAGAACTGAGTGTTCACTTGCTAACTATTATATTCTACTCCTTGACAGGTAACGTTGTAGCTATATAATCAATGTTATTCACTTCACCTGTCAATGGTTTTAATGTTGTGGCGGCTGATCAGTTATATAATATAAACTTGCTCAGCTTTAGCAAGGTATAAGGCAAACCTAAGCCCAGAAACCTTATGTAAATTTAGAAGTCTACTGCTTCAGTTGGGAACTTTGCAAGTACTCTACAGAAGAGGGTCGTGTCAGTTATCCACTGTGTTTCAAGGACAGAGATCACACAAAGAGTTTAGACTGGCAAGACAGTTGAGTTAGCAGATACAATGCTCATCTGTAACAATTCTTTAAAGAGAGGAGTTCACTATTGTATTACATTTCCCTTTAGATTGTGTTAACATTCATCTCTATTGCGAGAGTGTGTGAGTTAAAGGAAAGGCAGACACCGTGACCTGCCTGTTAAACATATAAGTATGAACCAACATTGGCACTGTTGCATTTAAAATGGTCATGAATATCTTTGTAGAACTCAAAGATGTAGCATTTATTGATCTACTTTTGTAATTTAAAGAAACATTACATTAAATTTTTTTTTATATCTGAAAATTAAAAAATAAATGGAACCAAGTTTTCATGGTGTCATAGCAAAGCACATTGTTTATCTGAAACACAGAAGTCGCAACTAAAACAGTGTTTCTTATCCTCTTAGCTGGAACACAAATTCAGGTTCCCATGCAATTTTATTGGGTCCCAATAGATGCAAAAGGATCCTCTGAATTAGAGAACTGTCAAATATAGGCATTATACAGAATTAACTATACTATGTCTTAGTATATAAATCTTAGATGTATAAATAGCTTTTATTGTACAGTTCACCTTGTCTTATTATGTTTCTGAAAACAGAATTGCAGGCATTCATTGAAAATTTAGTCATACAACACTAAATAGTGTTTCCTTTCCCATTCCACATGGAGTAGGTAGGATAACACATGTATGGGGGCTGTTGATCTTTGTTATGTTCAGAGGAAGCCCAAATTGTTGTTACAAGTGCACTTGGAGAAGCGAGAATTAGACACCAGACACCTGTTGGTATTCAAAATAAGCCTCTGCCGTTTTATTCATCAGCTGGGTTTTATACATTATAAAGTAAGTGCTTACATGCAAATACTCATAGAACAGTAATAGGAAGGGAGTACAGATGAGACATAGGGATGAACGTCATGCACACATAACAAGTAAGTTCCAAGGTATGAAAGAACAAAAAGATTAGAGAAGAGAAATCTCAGGTGGAGGCTCTCTGCTCCCGGAACTAGACATATATGGTCTTAAGTGTTGTGTTAAGCATCAACCATTTCCTGAGTCCAAGTTAGCCAATTTTATTATAGGATATCATTATATGAAACCTATAAGCTTGAGCCTTGGAATCAAGATAAATTCTATCACAGGGCTTACAAACTGTATAAAAAACTGGGAAACCCAACAACTGGTCCATTCTATACTTACACCCCTTGTATGGAAAAATGTGTTTACAAATAATATGGATAAAGGGAAAGCAGAAACTCCTACTATCAGCATTTAATACTTTTTTGTATTTGTGGGTAAACATGAGCAAACTGTTGTGCAGGGATATATCTAAGTATTATGGAATCTGAGCTCCAACTGCGTGTTATGAAATCTGGGGACTACTACATGTTTTATTAACTCCGCCATGATGTGGAGAAAAGGGTGGTGGGATCCGATTGACTCTTAATATTTGCCATGCCCATCCTGCTTACTGTTGATTCAGTGGATACATCTGCCATTTTCTAATCACATTCTCTTGTCTCTTGTGAGAGTTGGAAAGACATTGGCAAAACTCTCTTGTAGTACAACAGAACCCTGATCATTTTATGAATCTGTCTTTTTCATTGATTTTTTTTGTTAATTGGTAGTGATGTCCTGAACGGTTCGCCGTGAACGGTTCGCGAACGGTTCGCCACGAACGGTTCGCCGCGGACTCATCATTGAGTAAACTTTGACCCTGTACCTCACAGTCAGCAGACACATTCCAGCCAATCAGCAGCAGACCCTCCCTCCCAGACCCTCCCACCTCCTGGACAGCATCTATTTTGAAGCTGCATTCTTAGTGAGCTGTCCAGGAGGAGGGAGGGTCTGCTGCTGATTGGCTGGAATGTGTCTGCTGACTGTGAGGTACAGGGTCAAAGTTTACTCAATGATGAGTCCGCGGTGAACCGCTCGTGGCGAACCATTCGCGAACCGTTCGGCGAACCGTTCGGCGAACCGTTCGGGACATCACTATTAATTGGTCATTTATTTAAATCTCCTGTTGAGGAGGATTACTCAGGTGCTATTGAGCAGTGGTGACTCTAGTAACAATATATAGGATAGGCATACATGATACCACAGTCAAACTTGGGGGGCACTAATAATTTTCACCACTAAATTATACCACTGAAAAAACAAAATAAAATATATAACAGTACACACAAACATTTTCAGAGGTGGCAAGTGTCATATCTATAGTTTACAAATCAGAGTAAAAACTGGTACTATGGGGCTTATTCAAAGAGCACCGGTGTTGGCTGAAGTTGTTAACAACAGCTAAAATCTGCACTGTTGCAAGAACTACAAACTTCAGTGTTTCAAAAAAAAAATCAAATTGCAAGAGGAGAAATTTAATCAGCTTCATCAGCTGATGTTGTAGCTGAGATGACATCACATTCGACATCCTGGCATCAATATATGGTGCACACAATGTTGCCCGCTCTGAAGTATATTGGGAGTGCAGACACTTGCCGCAAGGTGCTGCTGATACACATATGTCCCCCCTTCGCTACACCTCTCCATACTGCCTAATACATACACACTCCCTAACACATAAACACACAGAAACAGCATATATATATATATATATATATATACAAACACCTACACACTAACTGCCTAATACATACATACAGTCACACACACTGCCTAATATGTTCACACACCCAAAACATCCTAATATATGCACACATTCACATGCACAGACTGTGTAATACATACACACAAACTTCTTAATCCACACAGAAACTGCCAAATGCATATATACTTACATACACACTGCCTAATACACAGACACACTAACTGCAAAACACATTCACACAAGCACCTTTTAATGTATACATTATTCAGACAGTAGATTGGTTAATCTGCCACTCTAATGACTTCAGCCAGACAGTTTGCTGTCTCCCTAGTGCTCTGGTCCTGCATGTTGCTGACAGAGTGGATGGATTATTGGGAGGGGCTGGGAATAACCTGGCTGTCATGGTCCATACTGGTACCAATGACAACATCAAAGGAAAATGTAGGGTCCCAAAGTACGATTTCAGGAAATTAGGAAGTAAACTCAAGAAAAGGACCTCCAAGGTAGTATTTTCAGAAATATTACCTTGTTCCATGCACTACAGTAGAAAAGCAGCAGGAGATTAATGAGGTTAATGCATGGCTAAAGTCATTGTGTAGAGGGAAGCTCTTGGTTTGGATATAATAAAAAAAAAAAACTAATGTTGATATTGATGAGGATGAATAGCTGTTAGAGAAAAATTTGAAAGCTGCACATCTGAGTAACACATTAGTTATTGGAGATTTCAATTACATAAATTGGGATAGAGGGACTAATAGTTCAGCAAGGAGATTTGGGTTTTTGAATGTGTTAAATGACACCTTGATGTCACAGTGGGTACAAGCACCAACTAGAAAGGAGGATTGTCTGGATCTGGTTATAACAAGCAATATTAATATTTTGACATTCCAGTGTTAGAGCACTTGGGAAATAGTGATCAAAATATAGTGTTTTTTGAAATGAACTAAAAAAAGCAAATGCACAAGGGGTATCCTAAACATATCATTTTAAAAAGGCCAATTTCAATAAGATGAGGGCAGTTTTACAACTCATCGACTGGCATAAACTCTTTAGTGAAAAAAAAAATACCACTGAGGATAAATGGAATATCTTCAAACAAATATTAGAAGTCTACATTTCTCACTATGTACCATTGGGGAAATAAATATAAAACAGACACATTTAAATCAATGTAGCTTAGTGGGATGGTAAAGCAAGAAATACAAAATAAGCAAAGGGCATTTAAAGCATTTAAATCAAAGGCATCCTGTAAAAAATATAAGGAAGCCAATAATGCATGCAAAAAAGATGATTTAATTGGCTAGACTAGAAAAATGAGTAAGCGATAGCCAAAGAGAGAAAAACCAACCCACAATACTTTTGTAAGTATTAAAAGTACTTTTGTAAAAAATCTCCCCCAAAATTTAAGTGTATGTGCATTAAAATCAGAGATGATGTGTTGAGTAGTGAACACCAAAAAAAAGCAGAAATATTAAATCTATATATGAAGGAGAAACCTATGGCAAGAGATATGCAAATCATTGCTGCAAAAAATCATGCAGAATAATTGTGACTGGATGACTCAAGAATAATTGTGATTGAATGACTCAAGACAATTGTGATTGGATGACTCAAGGTGCTACAGCCACAAAAAAAAAGTAAATGTAAACAAGGCCCCAGGGCCTAATTACTGGGTAAAAAAAAAAAGAAAAACATATCTGGGTCCACTGCTGGTGGAATAAAATCTCCTATTTACATAAGTCATGTGTTGCAACCTTTCTAATTTTTATTTTCTGTATCCTGAGGGGCTGGAGAAAGACGGCCTTGTAAGCACATACCTGGATACTCTTAGTGCATCTATGCAAAGAAGGCAAGTGTTTGTTTTTTGTATGGTTTAATGACCTTGGTAGTGAATATAAGTCTATGTATAGATGGATTGGGATTACTCTGCATAATATGCAGTCTGTGTGTATACATAGCATAGGGTAGCAGGTATTAAAAAACAGCACTATCTACATGGACTTTCTCATGGATCTATGCAAACTCCTCTTACCCCCCCATATTGTGACATCACAATGTCCAACCTGAGTGCCTGCTTCTACAGCAGTCTGGCCAGTATTAAGGCTCTTTGCTGAGTCCGCCTTAGCAGCTCATTTGCCCAGACTCCAGTAAAGCTGCCACGTGTTACGCATAGGCGTGCACAGTACATTTCATTTGGGTGTACTTCAGGAAATTCTTTCTGTACGTGATGTATAAAGCTGACTGTGTGTAATGTGTGCATAGTTGTGAGTGGCTGTGTGTGGGTATGTGTGAGTGATATTTGTAGCAGTGTGATTAGCTGTAAGTGATACATTTAGGCTACTGTGAGTGTTGTGTGTGGCAATGTGTGATGTGTGTACAATACATGTGGGGAGTAGTGGAAGATGGGAGGGGGGCATATAAGTGCTGTAGTGAGGGTTTAAAGGCAGCTGACACTGATCAGTTTAAGGGTGGTAGTTGTTGTTAGGGGCAGTAGTGGATGTTAAGAGCTATAGTGGGGGATAGACGCTGCAGTGGACCGATAACTGCTGTAGTGGAGAGCTAGGTGTTGTTGTGAGGGGTTAGAAGATGTAGTGTAGGCATAAGGAGTTGTAATAGGGGTTAGAGGCAGTAGTGGGGTGTTAGAGGCTTAAGTGATGGGTTACAAGCTGTAGTGCAGAGTTAGAGGCTAAAGTGGGGGGATAGAGGCAGTAGTGGAGGGTTAGGACATGTAGTGGGAAGTTATGGGCAGGTGTGGGGGGTTAGGACCTGTAGTGGGGGTCAGGACCTGTAGTATGGGTCAGGACCTAGAGTGGCAATTAGGGGGAATAGGGGGTGAGGACCTGTTATGAGGGAATAGGGGTGAGGACCTGTTATGAGGGTGATAGGGGAAGTACTGGGGGGTTATTAGCAGTAGTGGGGGGGTGTAATGGCAGCAGTGGGAGATTAGGACCTGTAGTGAGGGAATAGGGACAGTAGCAAGGGGTTAAGGGATGTGGTGGGGTGTTAGGGGCAGTAGTGGAGTAGATAGGGGCAGTAGTGGGGTGTTAACGGGTATGGTGGGGAGTTAGGGGCAGTAGTGAGTGGTTAAGGGACATGGTGGAGAGTTAGGGGCAGTAGTAAGGGGTTAAAGAACATTGTGGGGAATAAGGGTCTGTAGTGGGGTAGATAGGGGATGTAGTTGGGGGTTAAGTGATATAGTGGGAAGGTAGGGGCAGTAGTGGGGGGTTAAGGGACATGGTGGGGTGTTAGGGGTTGTAGTCGGGAAGAATGGGGCAGTAGTGGGGGTTAAGGTATATGGTGGGGAGTTAGGGGCAGTAGTAGGGGGTTAAGTGATTTAGTGGGGAGTTAGGGACTGTAGTGGGGTACAAAGGAAAAGTTGGGGGGAATTAAAGGTGAGAAGTTAGGGGCATTAGTAGGGGAGATAGGGGCAGTAGTGGCGGGGTAAGGGATATGGTGGGGACTTAGGGGCAGTAGTGGGGGTTTAAAAGATAATAAGAGTAATTTTACAAAATATATATACATTGTTTAAATTAAACTTTTTCTTCAACCCTCCCTGAGGCTAACCTCGGTGCGGGGAGGGGGAGAATCTGGTTCCCTGGTGGTCCAGTGTGAAATTCAGTATGTCTGCACCCACAGTGGGTGCAGACAGCACCTTCCAGCTGGCGCCAGGAAGTGTATCAGAGTGTTGCCGCGGTAACATATGGCAACACTCTAATACAGTAGGAGGAGCGAGAACTTGGCTTGGAAGTATAGACCAAGTTCTCCCTCCTCCCTCGGCAGCAGGGGTGGCTTGAGAGACCGCGGACAGTGACTTCTGGGGGAGGGGAGACAGCGCTCCAGGAGCAGCACCACCTATGCTCACGCCTCTCCTGCGGCGCCCCTGTGAGCTGGTGCCCTAGGCCACTGCCTAAGTGGCCTAATGAAAGCGCCGGCCCTGCACAGTAATAAAATAGGAAGAGAAAATGTTCATGTATAGCAAGGATACGTAGTACAGGCTTGTGGCTCGTAAGAACATGAATGTTCAAGTTTCCATTGAAAATGAGTGTACTGTGGAATTTTGGAATTAATGTAAATTTGATTAATCTATCAATCCAGACCCCCAATATAACAGCATTTTAACACAAATGTTACAGTTTTATAACACCTTACATGCATAAAATCATACAGAAAAACAATAAACAATGTAAATTAAATGAATATTTTAATTCACTTTACTTGTCAGCTCTGTTTGCTGAGAGAATGGAGCTGTTCGCTGACTGAATGGAGCTCTTCTCGCTTTGTCTAGTGCTAGGAGACTGATGCATCATACGAATGATGTACCAATGGGGGTACTACCATGTGATTTGTTCGGGTACCGAGTTTTATGCAGATACTGAAACATTTTTTTTCTCAAATTTTATGTTTTACTACTGAATTGTTCGAGTAAGGGGGCATTCCAGTTCGGAACTTCCACTGTATATGCATTATGACATAACAAAAATAAATGTCTACTCAGTTATTGAATATTACAAAACTACACAAGTAATTATATCTAAGATAAAATATTGTATTTTCAAGCATGCAATATGGAAACTGTCAGCACAATCATCTTACTCAAAGACAAATATATATAAAAAATAAAAAATTTAAAGTAATTGTCAGTTAATATATTTGATTATTTCACTGTGAACATGGCTACTGTCATTTTATTAAAATCCTCTGCCTGATATAAGGCTGTAACTATACTGGCTAAAATATAATTATGAAATAACCTAAGATTAGAAAAAGCCGATTTCTGAGACACAAGCTTTTCTGTGTTACATACTTATCTTGACGATATTAAATAATGTGTATTAGAGACAATTTTAAATTTTTGTGTTAAAGGACCACTATAGTGCGAGGAAAACATACTCGTTTTCCTGGCACTATAGTGCCCTGGGGGTGCCCCCACCCTCAGGGTCCCACTCCCGCCGGGCTCTAGGGGGAGGAAGGGGTTAAACTTACCTTTTTCTCATGCGCCGGGCGGGGAGCTCTCCTCCTCCTCTCCTCCCTCTTCTTCCATCACCGGCTGAATGTGCATGCGCGGCAAGAGCAGCACGCGCATTCAGCCAGTCCATAGGAAAGCATTACCAATGCTTTCCTATGGACGCTGGCGACTTCTCACTGTGAAAATCACAATCTATGAGACAGCTACTAGAAGCTGGATTAACCCATAGGTAAACATAGAAGTTTCTCTGAAACTGCTATGTTTACAGAAAAAATTGTTAATCCTAGCTGGACCTGGCACCCAGACCACTTCATTAAGCTGAAGTGGTCTGGGTGCCTATAGTGGTCCTTTAAAATGGGTTTTGTGTGTCAAAAGTATTTTTTTTTTCTGTCTTAATAAAAAGATTGAAACAAAAGAGATAATAAGCCATCTCGTTATTCAAAATCAATCCCAGATTAGATTGTTGATGCAAATGTCTTGATAACTGATAACAGAGATTTTAGACCCTTGTTGCATTATTATTGTTATATAGAAAAGTAACCGAATCTACAGAAGATATTTGTGCAATTATTATACACCAAAAGCAAATAATCTGTGATCAATAATAGCAAACTAAAAAATATATATTTTTAAAAAGTAAAAAGTAGGTTAGTTTGTTAAATAAATTCATTTTAAGGAAGGTGCTAGTAAAGCATTTAAGAGTAGGTTTTTGAGAGTAGTTATGTGTTTTAAGAAATTGGAAACTGTTTTATTTGACATAGAAAAGGATGTGATTATGTACTGAGTGCCATATCAGCTTATATTACAACTCCTATGAGGACTGAGTACAGGGCCGGCTCTTCCATTAGGGCGCTCCGACCATGGCTGCAAATGTCCAGGTGACCAGCAGGACCGAAACACACAGTGCTCCTCTTTTGCTGGTCACTTTTTGTAGCAAGGCCGAGCACCAGCGACTCCGTATTTTTCACAGCCTCCCACAGCCACTCTATGAACGCCATGGACTGTGTGGAGTAAGTCAGAGTATGAAGCAGTAATGTATGTGGATGTATACTCATGTATTCCTGTTTGTGGTAATAAACAGTTATACAGTAAAAATGCAGCAATAAAGGAAGTTATATGAAACTACAAAGCCTCATATCTGAAGCAGACAATGAGTACAACAGCAGTGTGTGTGTGGCAGTGTATATATGCATATATGCAGTACATGCATGTACACCCCTGCATTCAAACGTCAACACTACATACAAACACACCTCTGTGTTAAACACCAAAATTATATATAAACACATCCCTCTATTCAAAGACCAACACCGCACATAAATTCATGCTTGCATTCAAAAGCCAATACTACATACAAATACACCTCTACATTCACACAAACATACTCCATACAAAAACATGCTTACATTCTCTAAATCAGTTCCGCCACTGGCATCCAATGATGGGGCTGGGCTGCTGAATTGGTGCCACATATCAGAGCCAGACAGTATGCTTCCCAGGGACCTGATTGTACAGGCCTGAGATGTAAATATGTACATGTGAATGCATGTATGACTGCCTGTGTCTGTATGTCTCTATATGAATGTCTATGTATGTATGGCAAATATACTGCTATACAAAAGGTGTAGTATGTAGAAGAAATTCCTGGCACAAGGGAACAGTAAAAGCAAGCAGTGAAAAGAGAAGAGGATGTCTCCGGATGCATAGAGTAGCACTTGGCTTAGGTATTAATTTAGATACATTTGACAATACATCTATAATATAGGCAGCAAACAGTAAAAATAAATATTGCACAGTGTGTCCCAGCAAAAGTCTGATGTGTTTCATTAGTTTTACTAATGACTCAGTCTGAGGACTTTATGTAGAG
The DNA here is from genome assembly GCA_933207985.1 of Pelobates cultripes. Classification (NCBI taxonomy): domain Eukaryota; kingdom Metazoa; phylum Chordata; class Amphibia; order Anura; family Pelobatidae; genus Pelobates; species Pelobates cultripes. The sequence continues at coordinate 302,504,835 of OW240915.1, read as the reverse complement.
GACACATATTCACTCTGTATATGAAAATACAAGTTCATAAAGAGGTTCAAAACTCTTGGAAGTATCACACTTGTAATTCAAGTTAACTAAATTATGGATTTATATACATAATATATGATTCTCAGATATAAAAACCAATTATGATACAATGTTATGGGATATTATGGACATGGAGACCACTTTATCTCAAACAGTCACAAGATTATGTTTCCTGGATCTTAGTGGAGTAAAACTTCGCTCTCCGATTTTGGATGTTTAATGCAATCTATGTTCTATGTACGCAGCTCTAATGTGACCTTGTCTTAAGTAAAACCTATGCCTGCCATGCATGCACATTAGGTCCCCAATGTTCCTCTATGAATAGCATTGAATTAGACAATTTGCAGAGGAAAACATTCCCCTTCTTTGATGTCGCTGACAGAGTAGAGCTAAGTAGTGCTTTAAAAAGCCTTGGTGCTATAAAAAGGTAAGTAAACCTTTTATTTTATTCATTTTATAGTGACTGTGGATGGGGGTGGAAAGACCAGGAACTGGATCACTATAGCGTTAGGAATACAGATTTGTATTCCTAATGCTATAAAGTTCTTTTAACTATGATTCAAAACAATAAAGACAATATTAATGGTTTATTAATATTTTTCCTTTTATTTTTTCTGGTATTTGTTTTAATGTTCTAATGTACAGTAGAATAAAAGCAGCTGCTAAATCGTGCATCTAATATATCATATTGTATGATTGTTAGGTGTATTAAGTATTTTTTTTAAATGTAAGTCTCTAATTAATGTTCATAATTATTATGTCTAACCGTCACATTTTTTATTTTTATATGCTTGGAAAGTACAAAATGTTTTTTTATAATGTCTCTCATTCACTTTAAACTGTGTGGGAGTATACGTGAGCAATCTACTTTAATATCTCATAATGTATAGCTTGGCAGGGATCAAAAACACCCACACTTTGCTAGAAGGACTTCCAGGGGGATAAGTGATTTGTTTGGATACTTTTTAAAGACCACCTTGTTTGATCAAACTACTATTATTACTCCTAAATGATTTTGAGTGGTCAACGTTTAATTTAATGACTAGCTCTTTAGGCAACTGATAATATAGTATCGGTTATGTCTTTATAAGCATATGCACAGTAATTATATTTTTAAAGAAAATATTGGCACTAAGATAAAATATTTTTGCGTTTTTCAATCAATGGATGTGACTTGAATGAACCCAGAACTTAAAATGATATTTAAAAGCATGTGATATTTCACTATATAAAACTAATATTCATCATGGTATTTTAAAGAAAATGAAGAATGAATAATACTTGTTAAAAAAAATGTATAACACGTATTTTATCATATACGGTAATACAGTTATCACTTATCAACTTGTATTATTGGCTAAAGTCTATTATAGGTGGTTATAACACCCAGGCAATGTGCAGTTTCATGAAGGCAAGTCAGATTAAGGATAGTGATTAGAGGTGGTGGTGGGGGTTACACTGGTTAGAAGTAGTGGGAAAAGGGGAGGACCAAGCTTACAGTTAGATGTAAGAAAGGGAAACCTGCGTTAGGGATCCAAACAGAAAAAATATTATATTATATTTAAATATTAATTTTTTTTAATATTTTGATATTTTTTAACATTATTTTTTATATATGACATATTGCTTGATATTTAAACTTTTTAAAAAACAATTAAAAAAATGTATCCAAAAATATTAAATCATTTGAAAAGTTTATCCAACAATATTAAGTATTAAGTCAAGGACACAGTTGTACTGAGATAGACCAAGTTATATAGGTATAAGTTCATGGCGGAACTACTGCACCGGGTCCTTTGGGTGATGTGGGCCTATTGTGTGCGAGGCTAGAGGGGGTACAGAGAGGGTGAACACTGCAGATATGGACAGGCTCAGACTGCTATCAAATACAAATGAATAAGTATTTTCTCCTGAGGAAGTCACACCAGATGAAACATGTCAAGTGGAGGACCCCATGAGACGGCCAGCAGTGATCGTATAGATCCTGGACTTTTGTTCTTTGCTCATTAGCCAATATAACTGTGCCTATATAGGCCACTATGCGAGTTATGTACATTTCATTAATTTTATTTGAGCCAATTTTAATGTGAGTGTTTAATTTGTCTTTTATTACCTATCGTTTTATATTAAAATATTGCACTATGATTTATTTTTCTTCTTTCATTTTCATATGAGAATATATTCCATTCAATTGATAATTATACTATCACACATGTGATTGTGGTGCAGTGTATTGAGTGTAAAGTGGTTTTATATACATATTTTTGCCTCAGCCAGCCCAAAAAAACACACTCCTGCACCCAAAAGGTATGGAAGAGCGTGGCTAAAAATATGGAAACTGAGACTTGTATGTGTGTCAGTGTGTATGTGTGTTTGTGATAAATATACAAACATGATGAAAGAGAATCTAACACCAAGTCCCTAAAGGTTGTGGGGTAATTAGGTCATAGCCCAACATAGAAATCAATAAGAAGATTAGTAAAGACTAGTGAGAAACAAGTCCAGTACCAATCATATTACCCTTGTTAAAGTACTAGTCCAACATTGGAATTAGAAAACCTTAAAAATGTATAATTGACAACTTTCTTAAATTCCTATAAGGATGATACAAAAATATACACATAAAACAGTGCCAGAAAAATGTGATAAAGTGAAAAAATAGAAAATAAATAAAATTGGACAAGCAGATGGATCCTATATAGATAGTCAGAATGATCTCCCAGCTTGGAAATAGACTAGAAAGCAGGTAAAAGTAAACTGATACTATGTTGCAAAATTGAAGGCACCCAGCTAAGTCTTACGAGCTGCTGGGGGCTAGGAAGTCTGATATAGTATCTAATATATAACAATAATTGTAGATAAAGAATAGCAGACTGATCCTAAGGCAGTATAAAGGATCATAGGCAGGAATTGTAGAATATGGAAGGCTCTGTATGGTGTTAACCAGTGACGCTGTCTTATCAATCAGCTTAACTAATCGTTAAGAAACCATAGAAAGAAAAGGAAATTGGAATATATGGGGTAATCCAAAGCAGTAAACCCCACGCTGAAAAACTAAAACAGCCGGGAAACCAACAATTGAATTTGAAATTGCCCCTAGTATAATATCCCTTATGGTCAAGTGCTGAGAACCAATATAATAATATATAGATGATAGACAAGTATGCAGATCTAAATTGGTCCACTCATAAATGAAGGAACAAATAGTCCCATATAGGATAGACCCTGAAGATACAGAGATTAGCCAATAGTATAGAAAAGATAACAAAAACAAATATGTAAATAACTGCTTCAGGGTAACCCCTCATAAACTGTATATTGCCAGTGTGAAATAAGCTAAATACAGCTGATTCAAGGCAGCCTATGATCTACCTGAAGTAGCCAATACTAACTCATCTACTACTGCCTAAAAATAGAAACTGCCTATTTGCACAGGGAGATCGTTAAGATTTATAGTAATAGCAAGTTGCTAAGGCATTCAAAAGCTGTCCAAGTATTAAAAATGACTAGTGGAGCGTCTCCTTATATGCGCCTTTGTCAAGAGCTAAGTTATTTTTGTTTTTCAGACTCCCATCAGCCTTAGCCAGCCCAAAAAGCCACACTCGTGCACCCAAAAGGTATGGAAGAGGGTGGCTAAAAAGGTAAACTGAGACTTGTATGTGTGTCAGTATGCATGTGCATTTGTGTGTGGGTATATGTGTGTGTCAGTGTGTACGTGTATCTGTGCGTATGTCAGTGTGGGTATATCTGTGCATGTAGTGTAACTATATGCAAGGGGAGGAGGTGGGATGAAGAGGGTGAGAGGATTTTTTTTTTTTTTTTTAAATATTACTTAAATAATGAGAGGTAGGAGGGAGAAGCAAGCTTCCCCTTGAAGATAATCTGCCTTCAAGGGAGAAGATCTTTACATCTGTCATCAGACAAAATATATGCACAGAGTACACATTAGGCAGACTAGAAATCTGTTCCAGACTTCTTAAGCCATGTGAGCAACTAGCCCTCGGCACAAAAGTGTTAATTACTCAAGCAGAAGCACTGCACAAACATAAACCTATCACCATGACCCCTTCAAATCAATGAAGAGGAGTAACCCTTTAATGAAGTAGTTTTTATGTAAAGTATCACTGCTCAATTCTCTGCAATTTAGGAGTTAAATCCCTTTTCATTCTGTCCATACAGTGCCATTGAAGGGGTATGATCTACACACCAAAGCCACTTCATTAAGCTAAAGTTGGTTTGGTGCCTATAGTATCCATTTAAGTACACATTTGCTAGATCAAAAGAAAACAGCCAGTCAGGCACTGCAAATGGTAATTTACAAATCATTAATTACATCACGCACATCACTAAGTGACATTCTCAATGTAGCATAACCCTGCCCCCGTCTGTAAGTTAAACCCTGCTTGCATTCATAAGTTCATTGAGCTAGAGCACAGGGCTTCAGAGCAAAGGGAACATTAAAGGAAAAAGAAAAAGCACACATTTCATAGATGCATCTTATATGAGACAACATTAAGTTGAGTGAGAGCATTTGGACAATATCAATACCAATATGAAAGAGGTTCATGTGAAATAGAATAAAATAAGGGATTGAAATAGGAATACGAAGACATAAATCCAAAGTGAGTAAAATCATGAAACATATAGTAACTGTTGCAATATTGTGGGGAATTCGGCAAGGGTTAGACTATGAGGAGGGAAATATGACTTTAGAATTATATTAAAGTTAATCTTGATGACAGACGTAACAGGGAGGTCTTTCTGAAAATGAAAGGGGGTTAATAGAACCCTGTTTCTGACTACCTTATCGATGTCTACAAAAGGGAAAAAGTAACACCAAAATAATCCAGATCCTACCTAAACTACTCCAGATTAACTCCACAGCCATCACATAAAAACATTTGAACATTTTATAGGGGCACCCAAATAATTCCTCAGTTATAAAAACAAATGCTGTAAACATACCAATATCCTACACAACTAGGAGTTTGGTAATATGTTTATAAACTTATTTTTTATGATTTATGAATTCAGTTATTAGAGCCTACACAGAATTGGGTTAATTGGGTTGATTGGGTTAATATTTTAATAAACGAAAAGACAACTAAATGTTACACAGTGCCAAATTACATAAAACAAACGACAAACAAAAAGCACAATAAACCAATGCAAAATCAGTACTTAAAGTAAAATGGGACTTAAACAAAATACAGAACCTACATTTCTTTATTTTTTCAATGTTTCGTTTTTATTTAATTTTTGAATGTTATATATGAACAGCAATGGGGGTACAGAAAAAAGAAAGGGAGAGGGAGACTGGAAAAACAAAGATAAACACACAGATCGTCAATGGAATTAAAATTGGCATGCAGGGGGGCTCCTGCTGAATAAGGCAATAAAAGCTGAACTTCACAGCCAAAATGGCAAAATCGGGACAAAAAAGGCTACCTAGAGTGAGGGGACATTGGGGTACACATGTGGATACCACACAAGTGACAATCCAAACCCCATACACCCGATGCACTGGTGAGGCCTACAAGCATGACAGGTGCGGGAAAGACGGCCACTCTCCTGCTGCCGTGACCTGCCAAGTATCGGGACACGGGCCCCGCCCCCCCCCCTCTGGACCGGTGGGGGTCTACCCTCACAAGATCCCCCCGCAAAGTGCTGGAAAAGCAAACACAGTGCAGAACCCTGAACCTACCTTCACAGTGGTCTCCAAAATGGTGGATGCTACCCACACAGCCCACTCACAAAATGCATGGCTGGAAACTGATCTCCGACTGAACAAAATCTTTGCCACCTTTTGGCTACTGCTGAGGGTTTGCATGCGACGCCCGGTGCCACACCACTGCCAACAGACTGGCCAAGCAACTTGCCACGAGGCGTCCTGCAGGGAGAAAAAAAAAACTTCCCCAAATACTGCACCCACGAACGCCCAGATCCAGCATGGGGCCTACCTTACACTCAAGCCCAGGGTGAGCAGCAGCAAGCCGGGACCTAGGTCCCCAGGGAAATCCAGGAGAAGACCCCCACGACACCCTTACTGGCGACCGCGACTCCAACCCCAAAGGGGCAAACCTAGCCCAACATGGAGGGTGCAACGGAGGGGTGAAAGACTCAAGGAGACTACCGAATCAGGAAGGCAAGCAAGGAGCACCATGACTGGCGAACCCAGCTCAACACACAATATGGAGAACATCACACTCGCCATCAAGCATACTGGGCTGCCCAGCACTTTGGAGACTGCATAAGCCACAAAGGACGGCACAGAGAGTACACATCCAGCCCCAACAAGGCATTGGCTGAATCAAACAGAACTGGGAATCAAACGGAACTGGGAATCAATAGTGCCAATTGTCTCCTATTTTTCTATGCCCCAACTGAACTCCCACACACCACTGTTGGTATCTTTTTTACATTTTTTTAATATTATTTTTTTCTTATTTTTGATAGCACAGGGGAATGAAGGGGGTAACCATATCATATGTAGTCAATCGACTGAATACTAAGTGTGCTAATGTGTAGAACAGTTTGCATTCAAGCAAGTTGTATTTTCTCCTTTTTTTTTTTTACCTCGACTATGATGTACAGTCTTATCGAAATGCTGCTTAACAGTTACGTACTAGCGAGCAGATCCATGTAGCTACATGTAGACTCAGTACATAGGTTTGTCTAATCACTTATTGGGCTTGTCTAATTACTTATTGTCTGCTAGCCAGGTACAGTAAATGTTGACAGAATCTAATATTATAAAACGTGCACATTTAGCTTTATGTTATGGAAAGCACATGTACTTGGAATTGCAAGCTATGCAGTACTATATGTGAATTGAACGTAACCTAACAAGGCAGCATGTCACTAACTTTTTAAGTATCCTCACATCTCTGCTTAAGATCACTTGCAGAATCAGTCTGAGCCTCTACTACTTGTCTTAACCCTTTACCTTTAACCCAAATCTACTGTTCATTCTTGTTAATCTATCTATAAAACCAAAAAGGTGCTTTGTTAAAGCTTTACCATTGTACAATATTGCAGCCAATGTCTGGCTAAAACTGTAATGTAATACCATGACCTTACTATGCACCACCAAAATAAAGAATTAAAAAAAAATTGTCATGCAATGTACATCACTCAGGTAATACAGAAGGAAAAAAATAGCATTTCATAGTTACTATTTATCCTACAATGTAATGTGCGGATTACAAAGCAAGTTGTCAAGCATAAAAAATAATAGAGGCCCTCTAGCCTCACTACACTGCTCTTTATGGGTTTGTTTGTTTGTTTTTTCCCATGATTCACTTCTAAAGAAGTCATGTACATCTGAGAGGTTGAGTACATGTAAATTTAAATAAAAATTAGAGCCAATGGGTGGTAATAAAAGTAAAGGACAAGGGATAAGTTGTACTAGCTACTGTATAATGAAAGAAATAAAGCCCAACCAAACGGAAGCAATATCCTAGATATGACATCGGGTCACCCGCAAACATGATATATCATCAACACCCTATCCCCACTATCACCAATACTGCAGAACACACAATTCCAACCAGGCATGACCCCCCAACACTTCACAAGAAGACAACAGATTCTGCCACTTCTTCCGAGGAGAACAACTCATTCCCTTCGTGGATCTCCCGAACGCCACTCCACTCACCACATTCGACCACTTTGGCTTCCTACAGATTAGAAGCTTCCTATCCCACCCAACCAACCATAAAACAGCTACCACCACACACACAACCTTTGAAAAGATGTGCATTCACACCCCCATACAACGAGGACAAATTTCTACCATATATGGTATCCTACACCACACTAGCTCCCCTGAGACCCTATTATACACAGCGGCCTGGGAACGGGACATAGGACCCCCTGAGGACCCATCCGACTGGAGGGACGTCTGGGAAACCACAGCGTCACTCTCTATTTGCGTCACACATAAGGAACAGGCATATAAAACCATGTTACGCTGGTATATCACCCCGCTGAGACTGAAACAAATGCGCTATGCAACCTGAGACAGCTGCTGGAAGGGCTGCGGAGAACAGGGCACATACATCCACCCATGGTGGCACTGTACATGTATTGCCCAACACTGGCGCGAAATGGCCCAAACCATCAACAGGACACTACACAGCAACCTCCCAATGGATCCCTGGTTCTGGCTCCTATCTAAACCTCACGAATCCCTAACCAGGGCCCAAAACAAACTTGCAGCCCGAATCGCGCTGGCCACCCGAAGAACCATAGCTAGACACTGGGGAAGCAACATTGCCCCTTCCACACCGGAAGTACTACGAAAAATAGAAGAAACTATTGAAATGGACAAATTGTCAGCCTTAATCCATGACACCACAAAATCTTACCACAAAATATGGGACCCATGGCTAATGAGAACCACGCTGGCACCATAGGCCAACTATCACCGCCTGAACCATCCCCCCTTCACTCCCCCTCTGCAACCCAACCTATGCCCCACCCACCCCCACCTCCCCATCTCCAAAACACCCCCCTTCCCCTTAAGGGGGGCCTTCTCTCTCTCTTTTTTTTTCTCCTCCCTCTTTCTCTCCCCCTCTCCCCCTCTGACAGACACAACCAAACCGAGCAAACCTAAAGTGGCCTCACAGTGAAAGACCGTAAAAGACAGACAGGACCAGAGACACAAAAACCCACCCCCTTTGGGAACCCACATGCCAGACCACACATAGACGTAGTCCCGACAACCCCCCCGCCTGACAAAACATAAGACACTTCAAAACCGCAAGATCAATGCAAGAGATGACCCACACACACAAAGGGTCTATACCGTAACCCCACATCCAACCTCACCCGACCCACCTGAGGCACCAGCCAAACCACCTCCCGAAAATAGATACAATGCACACATGCCTTCCAAGGCACGTAGTGACGGCTTCACAAACCCCCAACCCCCCCACCCCATTCAACCCCTCCAAAACACCAGAAACCCTTGACAGAAGGCAACCAAAACTCCACTCTAACTGCAAGCATAATATGTGTAACAAACTAATCAACCTTCCATTCTGTACTCATAGATTGTGAAACTTCTAAGATGGCTTTTGCACAATCTCTGTTCATGCTTTCTGTCATCACAAAATAAAGAATTTTAAAAAAAATTATGTTAGACCAATAAAAAAGGTATAACAAGACACAAACTTTATCTGTTTTTATATATAGTATATACTGATATATATATATAGTACATAGTATATGGTATATATATATATATATATATATATATATATATATATATATATATCCTATTTATTTATCAAATTATTGCATCCTGCAATGACAAATCTGTGAGTAAAGAAAATAATGTCCATCATTTTGTACAAAGAAGTCAAGTCAAAATTAAAATAATTTTGGAATGTGTATTGCTTCTGTAAAGTCATAGAAATTATGCTTGGGTAAGAACCAAATGAGACTCTAGGGCTGAATCATTCTTTTGCACTTTATTACATGAAATCAGTTTGTTTGCCACCATTAGTTAAGGGGTGAAGCTCTTAATGAATGACACACACATATCTATAGAAGTGATGCCAAAGAAAGACCCAGAGGACTATAGGCCAATAATCCTTTTGAATACAAGTTTTCAAATCCTCTCTTTAATTATAGCCAGGGGGTTAAATACTTTTGTACCTACTAATCCATGTAATGGATGTTTCAATTATACCAAGCTGGGACAATAAGATAGATACAGTAACTGTGACATTATACTAGGGATTTGTTAATGGAATAAAATGATATTATAATGCATAACATGATAGTGTCATTTAATGGGATAAAAGGATATTATAATGCTTAATATATGTATTATGCTGAGTGAATGGCAAGATAAATTGTTTTTATATTTGTAGGTTAATGTAAATAAAATGGTTACCCTAATTCAAATTACAAGATGATGAGAAGACATTACAAGATAGACTTTTCATATGTTTTTTGGACTGTCTTAGAATGCTTTGCGACAGTTTATGAAGGATGCTAAGTGAGATTTAGGTCTGCATGAAAATTAAGTGTTTATACCTGCATCACCAATGCTGGAGCAAGTTGTTAAACTTAAATACTCTATATTTCATTTTGATTGTTAAAATATTCTGTGGTTCAGTTAACACAATGCATAGCTGAAATTATTTGCACATTAAGAAGAAACTTGGATTTCAAGTAATTTAATAACTAGTACTTGTCATCATTTCATAAATGAGAAACATGTAATCATTGCTAGTTGGTAGAGGATAATATTTTAAAGTCAACATTTTGGGCAAAGCAAATAAACAACAAATGAAAGTAAACACAACAACAATGATATACAAATAAACAAAGACACAGGATGTAGGTGATAAAATCTTGTTGGCGGTGGTGGGATTTAATGCAACACATCAGAAAATCCTATAGGAGAGGATAAACAACATTCCATTTTGTGGTTGATGGTTACCTTAGTCCCCTTACATAGTGTGTGCATGGTAGAATGAATAGGTGCATGGATTAATGACAATATCCAGCATCCCTCTAATGATTATGTACAATTTTCTTTCTCCAAACAGGTTACAGTTGTTCCCGACTTTCCTGCTATATGATGTAATGTACTATATAGCTGTAGTGAGCACATACCTTAATTAGCACTGTCTGTAGTTAGCTTTAATAAAATTTGAGAAGAGGCGTTTAAAGGTTTCTTGTTTACCCTTTGATTGACAGGCAACATATGACTTTGTCATACCTTAACCATTACATTGCTGAGTAAACCTTTTAAAATATCATAAGTCTGCAATTTATGTGATCATACAGTTATTATGTATATATGTACATAAAATAGGTATAAGTAAAATAAATAGATAGGTGATAGGCATTTGTTGCTGGTGTAGAAGGCCATATAGAGCAGTGGAGAAGAGATAGCTGGAAAGAAAAAGATTGTGTTAAAAAAGGAGTTCCTCAAAAATTGTGAGATTTCCCCTACTCCTATACCAAACATGCTACCTGATTTGCAATAATAAACATGTTTAACCAAAAAGAAAAGAGAAAGAAAATATATTAAATAAATGGCCTAAGCGGTGACAAACTACCCTTCACAATATTTTTCATATACATATATATATGCACAGTGTATATTTAAATGCAATGAGTCACATTGTTAGATTGTCTTGAAAAAATTCCCTATGTAATCAACTTTTGAAGCTTGAATAAATGGCACATTTTTCACAACAGTATCAAGTCCTGTGAGTGCACTTCCAACAAGGTATTTTATATTTTGAGGTCGGAGTGACACCTAGGCAATAAACAAGACTGGGAGCAGGAGTGCAGGACCCAGCGTGAATTATATAAATATAAAAAAAAAACACAAAAAAATGAAGCAATGATCTATTAGCCGATTTGATCTATTTGTGATTGTTTTGAAAACTTAAGTTCAATGCTCTTGCTTTGATTTCCATCTCTGAATAGAGACTTCTCAATTACTCCTTTTTTTTCTATATTACAGTATAAAAATTACATATTCATAAAACACATACCTAGTAGAATTTCCTATATTGTCAGATCTTATCTGTCATCAGCAATTGATACAAAGACTATAGAAAATTTTCTCCATACTTACCGTAATTTTCTTTTCCTGGTTATAATTCATGGCAGCATCACTTATGGGACAACTTTGCCCCAACAGGAACAGGACAAGAAACAATGAATTAATTATAACCAGACTGTAGGCATAAAAGGTTCCTCCTCCCTCAAACTCACAGTTCAGTATAAAGCTTTAAAACAAAACCATGGGAGGGCAGCTGATGCTGCCAGGAATTATAGCCAGGAAAATAAAATTACAGTAAGTATGGAGAACATTTTCTAAATTCCTGGCCATTCATGACAGCATCACTTATGGGTAATACCCAAGCTCAGAACAAAGGGACGGTTAAATATATATATATGCTATCAGTCTGCTGCAAAATAAATTTGTTCATGAGAGTTAACTGAGGACAAAACACCTCTCCCAAAGGATGAGGATGAAGAAGCCACATCCAGCTTGTAATGTCTGATGAATGTCATAGGAGACAACCAGGTGGCTGCCCTGCATATGTCGTCAGGAGAAACCTCTGCCCAATAAGCCCAGGAGGCAGCCAATGCTCTAGTAAAATGGGTCTTTATCTTTTCCAGAGGAGATAGATTCTTGACATGATGGGCCATTTTTATGGTGTTTGAAGCCCAATGCCTCAAAGTAGTGGTAGAAGCTGCCTCTCCTTTTCTGTAGCCGGAAGGAATAAGAAATAGATGCTGTGATTTTCTAAATTGATCAGTGACCTCTAGATATTTAATCACACATTCCTTCACATCCAATTGATGGAGCTTAATTTCTTCTGTGGATGAAGGGTTTGGGTAAAAGGAAGGCTGAACAACTTCCTGTGCCAAGTGGAAACGTGAAACTACCTTTGGTAGGAATTCCATTCTAGGTCTTAAGATAATTCTATTGTGGAAAACCTGATCGTGATTCAAATCACTGGAGAAGGCTTGCATTTCAGACATTCTTTTAGCCGTAGTGATTGCCACCAAGAACAAGGTCTTGTACGTCAGATTAACAATACCCAACTCATCCAACGGAGCAAAGGGGGTGTCTGACAGAACATCCAGAACCAAGGGAAGATCCCAAGGAGGAGCATAATTTCTGGAAGGAGTCCTTATGCGTATCGCTGCCTTAAAGTACCTTGCTATTATTGGATCCGATGCCCAGGAGGTATTACACAGAGCAGACAAGGCTGATGACTGCACTTTTAAAGTGCTTAAGCTTAAGCCTTTCTCCAGCCCTTCATGTAGAAATTCTAGAACATCAATTTTCGAAGGATGGAGGAAATTCTTGGAATTCTGTTCTGACCATAAGCAAAAGAAATCCATATTCTGTGATAAATTGTGGAAGTGGAACTTTTTCTGGATTTTAAAGTGAATCCACCACAGACTCTGGTAATCCTTGCTCTAAACGTCTCTGCTTCTCAAGAGCCAAACCCCCAGATTCAATTGGTTTAGATTGGGACGAATCGCTGTACCTTGGATCAACAGATCTGCTCTTTATGGACGAGGCCATGGAGGACCTACGCACATTCTGTGCAGGAGTGGAAACCAACGCCTCCTTGGCCAAATCGGAATTATAGCAATAACCATCTTCCATTCCTTCTGAATTTTCCTCAATAATCTGTGAATCATATGTAGGGGAGGGAATGCATAGCCCAGATCAAATTCCCAGTGATGGGAAAAGGCATCTTGTCTTGCTGATCGATAATCCGCCTTTAGGGAGAAATACTTTGGAACTTGAGCATTCCGGTATGAAGTCATCAAATTGATCAGAGGTGTGCCCTACCTTAATAATATCAGTTAAAATACCTCTGGATGCAATTGCCATTCACCCGATTGAATCATAGTTCTGCTCAGGTAGTCTGCCAGAACATTTTCTGTTTCCGGAAGGTAGACCGCTTTCAGACCCTGTATCTTGTTTTGAGCAAATTCCATCAGCGGAAACATTTCTAGTAATAGCGTTTTGCTTCTGGTTCCTCCTTGTCGGTTTATATATGCCACTGCTCTGTTGTCCATCTGAATTTTAACCCACAAATTCTTTATACATTGCTGATATCGCAGGATACCACTTTCCATTCTATATTGATTGATTACTTGGATGATTAATTGTTTAATCGTAATTCATCCAGAATTTTTATCTGAAGGTTCATCTTCTTTCTTAGGTTTATCAAGGTCTCATGTCTTTTTTGCCATATGTATAACTGCAGCATCAATTTTGGGGACAGAGTTCCAGGTTTTGCAATCTTCCTTTGAATACGGATATAATCTGAATGCTTTATTCTTCAGGGTAGCTTTTCTTTCTGGTTTCTGCCATTCTTGAGAATTTATTTCTTTTTTTGTAGGGTTTAATTCCTGTTTGTCCTGTTGAAGGACAGAAAAAAAGACTGTGGGTCAGAGGGAGGAGGGACCTTTTATGCCTACAGTCTGGTTATAATTAATTAATTGTTTCCTGTCCTGTTCCTGTTGGGGGCGGAGCTAACCCATAAGTGATGCAGCCATGAATGGCCAGGAAAGATATAATACGTAATATAACAAACTATATTGCGCACAGAAGAGACTTCACTCTGACCTTGATAACATTTCTTTAAATGTATTTACCCAATTATTGCAAAATTCAGTTACTTTGTCTCAGGATACCACTCTCCATTCTTTATTGATTGATTACTTATTACATAGTTACATAGTTACATAGCGGAAAAGAGACTTGCGTCCATCAAGTTCAGCCTTCCTCACATTTGTTTTTTGCTGTTGATCCAAAAGAATGCAAAAAACCCAGTTTGAAGCACCAAGCTAGGAACAAAATTCCTTCTTGACCCCAGAATGGCAGTCAGCTTTATCCTTGGATCAAGAAGTTATTACCCTACTTTGAAACATTATATCCTTGAATATTCTGTTTTTGCAAGTATGCATCTAGTAGCTGTTTGAACATCTGTATGGGCTCTGATAAAACCACTTCTTCAGGCAGAGAATTCCACATCTTTATTATTCTTACAGTAAAAAAACCTTTCCTTTGCCTAAGATGAAATCTTCTTTCTTCCAATCTAAACGCATGACCTTGTGTCCTATGTAAAGTCCGGTTTGTGAATAGATTTCCACACAATGGTTTGTATTGGCCCCGAATATATTTGTATAATGTTATCATATCCCCTCTCAGGCGATGTTTCTCTAAACTAAATAGGTTTAAATTTGTTAACCTTTCTTCACAGCTGATATGTTCCATTCCTTTTATTAATTTTGTAGCCTGCCTCTGCACTTTTTATAGTGCCATAATATCCTTCTTTAGAACAAGTGCCCAAAATTGCACAGCATATTCAATATGTGGTCTTACCAGTTATTTATAAAGAGGCAAAATTATATTCTCGTCCTGAGACTGAATGCCCATTTTCATGCATGACAATACCTTACTGGCCTTGGCCACTGCTGATTGACATTGCACATTGTTACATAGTTTGTTGTTTATAACAATTCCCAAGTCCTTTTCGTGTTGTTATCCCTAATTCGCTTCCATTAAGGGTATACGTTGCGTGTTTATTCTTTACGCTGAAGTGCATAACTTTGCATTTTTCAACATTAAATTTCATCTGCCATTTGAGTGCCCAGTCCCCCAGTCTATCTAAATCCCTCTGCAGCAAAGTAATATCTTGCTCACATTGTATTATTTTTAAGAGTTTTGTGTGATCTGCAAACACTGAAACATGACTTTCAATGCTGTCTTCAAGATCATTTATAAACATGTTAAATAGAAGGGGTCCGAAAACAGACCCCTGAGGGACACCACTTGCCACCTCTGTCCAGCTTAAAAATTTACAATTAATGACAACTCTTTGTACTCTGTTTTTAAGCCTACCTGTTCTACCCAAGAACAAGCATTTTCATCTAGGAGTATCTGGGATTTGCCATAGTTTTTCTAATGACAATTTCTTTGTGACCAAAATATGTATTACTAGGAGATTTTCTGATTTTTTTTCATTAAAAGACAGTCTAGATGTGGTAATGTACTTGCTTGAAAAGAGGTTTATTTTTTACCAAAAGCCCCCCAGTATATCTTACTACATCTGCCCATAATTTATTTATCCCATGACATGACCACCATATATGAATATGATTCACTCTGGAGGCATTGCATCTCCAACAGCTTAAGGAGATAGAATTATACATATTTGATAGGCTTAATGGCATATAAGCCACCTATTAACAACCTTATAATTCACCTCTACCAAATTTCTACACTGAATTGCTTTATTTATATGATTGCTTTATTCCATGACTTATTATTTATCTGAGTCTGCAGATCTTCCCACGACTGTATTGTGGTAAATCTATATGCGTTTGTCTGCTTGTGAACTATTTGTATACATTTATCAATTTATTTTGGTTAACATTATCTATTATCTCTAAAAAAAAATTTATTTCATTAGATAAATTATTCTTTCTGTGTTTTTGTTTAAGAAATTCTCTTATTTATGCATATAATTATTTTATAACTCATATTCATCCTGTAGATTTTGAAATGAATTGTCTCATTGTTAATAATTTCTGTAATTGTCTTTATACCTCTTCTCATCCAGATATTTAAATTTAGATCTGCTACATTATACATTATCACATCTATTGGTAATTCATCCAGAATTTTTTTCTGAAGGTTCATCTTCTTTCTTAGGTTTATCCAGGTCTCATGTCTTCTGTTATTATTACATTTTTAACTTTGTCTTTTTTTATATACTTTTGATCTAATTTACACCGAATTTCATTATGTTTTATCTTTAATTTAATGTTTCACTTTGATACCAAGGTTCTTTGTTAACATTCCTTTTCAAATTATTAGATAGATTCTTGATCATATATATGTCATGGATTTCTATTACATTTGGTAGCACTAAGCCTCCATTTTTTTGGCTTTTCTGATAGTGCCTTTAAATAGATTATTAGTTTTTTTTTCTTTTCCAAATAAATCTATTGAATGTTGCCTGAATTATTTTTAACCAAGGGCTTGGAACTACGTGGTTTTGATCTAACAATATAAGTCCATTTAGATAAAATATACACTTTTAAAACTTCATCCTTCCAAACTAAGATATTTCAGAACTCTTTGATTCATTGACTTTTTTATTAGTCAGTTTTAGAATTGGTAAGATATTTGCCTCCATGATTCTGCTTGGATTCCTGGTCACTTTTATTCACAGATATGTAAAACTTTTTTTTAATCCAAGTAAAACTATGAATCTCCTTAAAACATGCCTTTTCTTCTTCATAGTTTTGCCATTATTGTAGTATAATCTATAGTGGATTTATAATTTGAATATAGACTATAATTCTTTATGACTTGAATTCTTGTCAATATGTTTTTGGATCTTACATTGTAATAACCACGTCATACTGTATTCTCTTTTATATATTTTAATTCCTGTTATTTTTAAATTGTTTCTGATATTGCATGCAAATGTTTCGATAGATAACAGGTATTGTAAGGGCAGACAGGGGCAATCGTGTCTGGTGCCATTTGTTATTTTGAACCAGTCAACTGAGATTCCCCATCCTATTGTTCTTGCTTTTAGAGATGTGTTAATTGTCATTATAACATTATACATCCAATCTTGAATACCACAGGCTTTCAATGTGCATCCAAGGAGGTCCCACATCTAGTTACAGGACTAGAAAGGGGAGTCCAGAATGACGCACTACATCCAGTATAATAATCATTCTTCTAATACTATTAGCTGATGAACGGCTTTTAATAAATCCAACTTGATCTACATGGACTAGATTTTACATTATTATCTGGTGGCAAGATTCATAGCATATATTTTGGTGTTGATATTTAGTAGAGAGATTGGACAATAATTCCCCACCAGACACACAGATTTGCTTGGCTTCGATAGTGGAACAATATTTGCATAAAGCATATCATCATTAGTTTTTGTTCTGTTATTTCATTGAGAGTCCTTGTCATATGTTCTTTTAAATTGTCAAAAATTTTATGAATTAACAAAATGAAAAAGCTTTATAAAAAATATTAAAATAGCCTTGGGTCTTTTTTTAATGAATTTATAGCATTTTTTATTTCTCCTGTATTGATGGATATATTTAATGTTTCATTCTGTTCCTCAGATAATGTCTCCATTATTCAGCTTTTAAAATACATTTTTGGATCAATGTTCTGAAAGTATGCATTAAATTCAGCTCCTTTTTTCTCGGGCACTAATTGTATACCTTTTTTTTGTTTTTAATTTTATATATACAATTAGCTATGTTTTTCCCTTTAACTTAGTTCCAGAGCAGTCGATCCTGATGATTTCATTTATAGTACCAATAAGGTCTTTAGGTATTCAACATTTTTACTAACTTGGTCTATTAACACTTCATTAATTTTATGTTTCAGCTCCAATATTTTAAAAGATATCGATTCTTTGGATTTATTCTTATTGTCTTTAACCAATTCATATAATTCTTTATAAAGTTTGGAAAGAGTTAAACCCTTATTTATCTTTTTAATTGAATCTTTTTTTATTAAATGTCCTCCCAGAAAAAACTTATAAGCACACCAAACCAATGGACCTGGTGATTCACCATTATTAACATTTAGTTAATTCCTTGATGTCCTTTATATCTTGTGTATTCATTAATAATCTATCATTTAACTGCCAGCTAGTTCTTTTTCCATATTTTAACTCTAAAACTATGACATTATGGCCCAATCATGTAATCTTGTGTATTTGAACCATTTTACATGCTTAGTTAGACTCCAATTGCCATAAAATTAATCTTAGAATAAAAAGTGAAGTCTATATCCATTGGATGAATGTCCTCTATATATCCAATAGTTTTGACATTTTACTATAAAATGAAGGAAACCATTTAGGTGATAAACCCTTTTGTGCAAAGAATAACCCAAAAATAAAACGTCACTTTTAATATGATTATTTAAAATATTCTAAAAACGCTTATCATAAATGTAGTCAATATCTATAATAGGATGAAAATCCTACAAAAAAAGTAATTAATCCAAAGGAGGATTATAGTGAAAAATAAATGTTCAAATAAATCTTCGTAAAGAAAAAATATATATAATCAAAAACAAATTAAAACGAATAACATTTTTTGATTATATATATTTGATTACCCTTGTGTCTCTGTCTGTATGGGATAATCACAGGGCTTTCACTTAGCCTGTACTACAACATGCGGTTAGTTATAATATGCAACTTATCTGCTTTAAGTGCCTACTAGTCCTTTACTAGAAACATTAGTTACAAACAGTAATCTTACCCAATGCTAGCCACTTTAGGTTTAGTAGTTTAATAGAATCAATTGGTCACACAGTCCTGCAGCCTGCACAGATCAGACAAACAAACCTGTTTCAGCAACTCTTTCTTATCTGACTCCCAGAAACATGAATTAACTCTATTTTTCATCCATATATATCAGGGAGAATATCGAATAGGATTTAATATAGTTCATAACTCATGGCTTTGGATCCAAAGTAGTCACCCTGTTCAACAGCTTGTTGTATGACCCATACATCAGTTGGCATAAGAGCTGTTTGTGAACACGTATATATAAATCTCCATTAATTGCAACTGCATCTCACACCATGACTTATCATCTTATTAACTTATTTGGGGAGCTAGCTTGTCTCACTATCTTTCCTCGATAGAGCAAAAAGTATGAGTTTTCTCATGGACCACCAATATCAGAATTTAATCCATCATCTGGATCCTTAACTGACAGCAACAATGTATTTTAGCTGGGATACTTAATGTCTAC
This sequence comes from Pelobates cultripes, assembly GCA_933207985.1. Lineage (NCBI taxonomy): Eukaryota > Metazoa > Chordata > Amphibia > Anura > Pelobatidae > Pelobates > Pelobates cultripes. Next base: position 302,485,467 of record OW240915.1, on the reverse strand, counting down.
ATGGATGCAAACTGTGTTGATCCATTTTTGTGATGGAGCTTTGCGGATCACGGACACTCTTATCCTTTAGTGTCCCACATCAAACACAATCTATTTAACTCAAAAGAGGTCCATTATAGTAGTCTCAGCAGAGAGCCCAAACATATACTAAATAAATAGATATAGACGTAACAGTGAAAAATATATATACACTAAATGGGGAAAGGTAACTGCAACAAATTGTATCAATGTATCAACAAATTTATCTAGTTCACTGAAACAATCACTCAGTGATAATTAGCAGCTGTGGTTTTATTATTGACAGTCAATCTAACCCCAAAATATAGTTGTCACATGAATAAAATAAGAAGAGATAGAGTTAATAGAAACTAGTTGTAGCCCTTATAAGTATCCATATACTCAAATCAATCAAATCCACCGGAGTATCTCCTGGCGGTATGAGCAAATTAGCATGCTATATTTTAGGGCTAACTACAAAAACTAAATCTCAGATTATCACAGTGCCTAATAAATATAGATATTAAATAAAGGGAAACTATTATCGGTAGTATTCAATATCGTTGCTGTGTTACCCTTGATCCAATTTCAGATAGTAACGATGCCTAGCAAGATATTAAATAAAGGGAAACTGTTACCAGCAATATTTAGTGTCGTTGCCGTGTTTCCCTTCAAGCAAGTCACACACTCAATTTCCCCATTTAGTGTATATATATATATTTTTTTTCACTGTTACGTCTATATCTATTTATTTAGTATATGTTTGGGCTCTCTGCTGAGACTACTATAATGGACCTCTTTTGAATCAGGTGGTCACAGCTAGGTTCTCGTGTCTGTTTCTGTTCATTTTTGTGTGGCTTGGTAATTTAATAAAGTATTTTCAAGATTTTTAACGAACACTATTAGCTCCCACGTATTTGTATATTCTACACTTTTAGGGACAGATGTTTTCTCCGTTTTTCTATGTTTTACAATTTTTAAGGTTTACCCCCTCATCTGTTCCCTTAGATTTTTGGACATCTATCATTTGGCCAACCCCCTCCTCTTTTTATTCACAATCCACTTAGTGTGTAAAGTTCAAATCTCAACTATTTCAATAGCTGTCAAGCACAAACTCATTGCCTAATAGATTAGATTTGTTTAGGCTATAGGAGCCTTTCATTTAAGTAATGAGAATGATTTTTAGTAGCCATAATGTGAATAATCACCTCATTTTATTCAGGCATTGGAGCAGTTTACTGAAGATGGGGTATATGGTTAATGCACACAGAGTCTACATGCTCACATATGTGCACACTTCCTGGACATGTTGACAGACTCCTATCCTAATCAAGAAGACCTGCATCATTGTAGATGTTCCTAAGCCTACGTGTTTTTCATATATCCATGTTTACTTTTGTACATATTTTTTTCCACATATTGTGCAATAAGGACACATATAGTGAGTTGTGGTTCCTGTTGCCTAATCTTCCTTGGCACACAGCCAGCTGCCTCCTGGGCTGCATGAAGATGGCCACCCCGATCTTGGTGTACACTTTGCTTTTGGTGCGGAAACCCCCTGGAGTACACATACCACAGGTTGAGAAACCAGGGACTTGCAATTTGTCCACTTGTTTATGATTGCGTCAAAAGATACCTTTATTGATCTGACAATGAAAGCAACAAAAAACTTTCTTTGTGGGTTATTTTGATTGCCTTGGCTTTATTATCATGGCCTGCTTGTGATCCGTGCTTTGTGGTATTTCCTCCATACTGTTACTGTTTATCTGTCATTTTGTCACCCCTGTCTAGAGTGTACCTGCTTGAGTATATCTCCCAGTATCATTGTGTTTCAACTGATCTATCCCAGTTTCATCTGGTCTAATTTGTGCTCTACCTTCCCCTCCTGTGATCAATGTTACCCTCCCTTTGCTGTCTACTCACTCTAACCCCCAGCTACTAAGTCACAAGCATTTACCCAGTCAACTCAAATTACGTTCATACCTACTTTCCTCCAAAATAGGATAAGTGGGTGCTTGTGTATTTGGTAAAATCATATGTATGTTAACCCCTTAAGGACGGAGCCAAATGTACACATTGTGAACGAAACAAAATATAAACAAAACCTGACATTTGCGCTACATGTCTGTCCAATCGTAATTCACCTATTTCATATTAAACGCACCCACCCTTATTATATATCATTTTATTCAGGGGAAACAGGGCTTTCATTTAATATCAAATATTTAGCTATGAAACATAATTTAATATGAAAAAAATGGGAGAAAATAAGATTTTTTAAATTTTTTTAGTTCTACATGACATTTTAACGGTCAATGTCATAATACTGTTTGCTTTTACTGCAATAAAATACACATATTTGTATTCAGCAAAGTCTCACGTGTAAAACAGTACCCCATATGTACAGGTTTTATGGCATTTTGGGAAGTTACAGGTTCAAATATAACACGTTACATTTGAAATTGAAATTCGACAGATTGGTTACGTTGCCTTGGGACTTTATAGTAGTCCAGGAATGAAATTTACACCCATAATGGCATACCATTTGCAATAGTAGACAACCCAAGGTATTGCAAATGGGGTATGTCCAGTCTTTTTTAGTAGCCATTTGGTCACAAACACTGGCCAAAGTTTGTGACAATTTTGGCCAGTGTTTGTGACTAAGTGGCTACTAAAAAAGACTGGACATACCCTGTTTGCAATACCTTGGGTTGTCTACTATTGCAAATGGTATGCCATCATAGGGGTAATTTTCAATCTTGGGCTACCATAGGGTCTCAAAGGCAACCTAACCAATCTGGCAAATTTTAATGTGAAAAAAAATGAAACGCAAGCCTTATATTTGACGCTGTAACTTTTGAAAACACCATAAAACCTGTACATGGATCTCCATTCAGCTTTTGATATGTCACTGTATCTTCTACCTCTCTGAGGTAATCCTCTGTTTTCATAATGACAATCCCTCCGCCTTTGTCTGCTGGTTTTATGACCTTATTTTTATCTTTCTGTAGTGCTTTTAAGGCTAGCCATTCTTCTTTACTTAGGTTCATGTGTTTTTTGTTTTTAGGTTTTATTTTATTTATGTCCTGCATTACTGATTTTTCAAAGGTAGTCATTTCTTTAGATATAAAGTTATTCGGGAAAAAGGTGGATTTTGCTTTAAGGTCTGTGTGTATATATTTAGAATTGCTAGTTGGATTAATTGGTTTGTCTATTCTCATAAAGCATTTTTTTTAGACATAATTGTCTTTTATATCTGTTAAGGTCTATAAATATGTCGAACTTATTTAGTGGTTGTGAAGGTACAAATTGTAGTCCTTTGTTGAGGATTTTTTGTTGTGCCTTAGGTATAGGGTCACCCGTTAAGTTAAAAATAATGGATTTGGTCTGGGTGATTGCTTTGTTTATCTTCCTAAGTGTCTTTCCTCCCCGAGTTCCTCTCCCCTTAAATTCCTTTGTCTTTTGGGAGGGGTTTGTAGAGTGAGGAGATGTCTTTGCCTTTCTGGCATCCCTCCTGAAAAAAATCATCCTTCTTGTATCGATCTGTTAAAATGTCAAACCTGTTTGAAGTGATGGCATGGTTCTTATGGATTTCCTTTCTATTTCTAGTGAGGATTGGTGACCTCTCCCTACCTTTTTTTGTTATACTATTTCTCTCATGATCCTGTGTCTGTGTGGTCCTTATGGGTTGTGTTCGTTGTGTGGGGTATCGTACATGAGGCGACCTTACTGTAGAATGGTGTCTCTGGGAGGGGTTTGTAGAGGTGAGGAGATGTCTTTGCCTTTCTGGCATCCCTCCTGAAAAAAATCATGCTTCTCGTATCGATCTGTTAAAATGTCAAACCTGTTTGAAGTGATGGCATGGTTCTTATGGATTTCCTTTCTATTTCTAGTGAGGATTGGTGACCTCTCCCTACCTTTTTTTGGTATACTATTTCTATCGTGATCCTGTGTCTGTGTGGTCCTTATGGGTTGTGTTCGTTGTGTGGGGAATCGTACATGAGGCGACCTTACTGTAGAATGGTGTCTCTCATATGGTGATGTTTCTTGTCTTTGCCATGAGTTGGTCCTATTCCTATTGTACTGGTTTCTCTGTCTAACAACTTCTGAATAACTTCTAATTGATTGGTGCTGTGAATAATCTCTATCGTATTGGTGTCTTGAATTCACATGTGAGGATGGGTCTGCATGTTTCTTTTTTGTGGCATAAGTAGTGACTTGATTATTGTCATAATCATATTTATCCCTTTTGTATTTCTTCTTTTTAATGTGAATGGTTTCTGTCTCAGTTTTTTCTATTTGTTTCTGGATGTTCTTTGTAATTGTTTCATATTCCTCAGGAGATGAGTGGTTCAAAAGTAGATTTTAGGTCTCTTTAATATCTTTATCTAGTTTAGATAGCTGATTTTCCTTCTCTTTATTATCATTCTCATGGTAGTAAAAGAGAAGTTCTCTAGCATCTCTTGCCATTCTTCTATGAACTCCTCCTCTCCTTTATCAAAAGTGGGATACTTATTATATCTTAATCCCCTAGGGGTGATTTTTTCTTTTAAATATTTTTCTAAAGTAACTACTTCCCAAATAATGCGAACCTCCTGGTTCATAGCTTTTGTTAATTTGTATTGATAATCTCTGATGTCATAAGTATTTGATTGGCATTGAGTGTTATGAATTGAAGTGGGGGTATCAAACATTGTATCTATGTTTGTACAATAATTTTTCCTTTTGTCAAAAAGAGACATTGCTTAAGAGCTGCCTCCACACCAGAAGGGAGTAAGATACACAAGAGATTTGAATATATTTACAATAGGTGTGGAATATATGGCACTGAATAATAGTGAGTTATAGCTGAACAGTGAGTTATAGCTGCTGTATACACTCTATGGGTACTCCTCAAAACCCACCATACAAAGATAATCACCAAGATACAAAGAAGACTTCAGGCCTAATGGGTGTTGCCACCCCTTAGGTTTTCTATCTTTAAGAGTGCAGCGCTGAGTTTTATGTGAGAGCACAGTGAATTACCTGTGATTCAAAGGCAATTATCCTTTATATTCTCCAATGTAATGTACATACAAAAGAAAACAGAAATATATACAGATAATTGTGCAGTATGTTAAGTGCTATAGTGAAAACTTGAGTGAGTAACATATATATCTACACTCACATTTTTTAGATCCTTTTCAAGTGAATTAGGCTCTAAACTTCCGTGCATCTATGTCTTTAAGGGTAGATCACACGACCCCTCTCTCCAAGGTAGAGTATGTATTTTCCTCTCCACAGCGTATATAGAAGACACAGAATTATCGAACTAAGTGTAGCATCCTTTGTAATATTTTTATACACTTAAATAGTAATTTAAAGTGCTCACCTTGTTTAGAGCCTTTTGGTAACTGGCTCTAAGTATATAGGCCTAGTGTCAATTTGTGGGGTGAAACTGCCCCTTCCCTGGAATCACTGGTGCTGGATACAGTGGATTGTATAAAATAAGGGAATTTATTACAGAATATATAAAATCAATAAAAGAGTATTTCTAGAAAATAAAAAATAATAGATAAGAACAAAATATTGCAAGTATTGGTGGTCTAAGAAAAAATAATGAGCCCACTTTAAAAGCCAAAACGCGTTTCGCCGGTAAAAACGGCTTCCTCAGTCAGCCTGTGGATGTCCTCTTGGTGTCCTGTGTTTTAAGCGTTCAAAATCCCGCCTGAATTACCTTCCTCCAATTGCGTGGATCCCTTGTATCACGTGACGCGGCTGAAAAGCCGTCGCGTCACTTCCGGGTTTTCGGCACTACAGGATCCACAGTGCTTTGCGCTCAGCGCGTCACTTCCGGTTTTCGTCTGGTCGTTCACGGGGAATCTAGTCCGCAATAGGAGAACACTCAGTCCACATTAGAGCCTCCTTAGGCTCATATATAGTTATAATGAAAATAAAAAGACATTTATAATTAAATGTTATTGTGTGTTGTATTATGTTTAAAATATGTATCTTTATAAAATCCTTTTTACACATTTTTATGTATATCCTAATATTTTAACAAGCAATTATGTTTAAACTTATTTATTAGTTATACAGTTGCTCTCTATTGTGAGCTAATGGTGTCTCTTATATACAAAACATGCAGATCTTGGATACAATAGAAAAAAAGAGAGAGTGGCTAGTATTTAAAAAGTGCATTGTTGTAGAATTCTATTTGTACAAACATATTTCACCATTAATTTATTTCTAAAACTCCAACTGCTATTTTTCTAATTAATAAAGATATATAAAATTTGCATAAAATGAATACATTTAATTTTTCAGTGCAGTGGTGGCCCTTATATGAGAACATGCAGAAATAACAGACCCAGTGAAAAGCAATATTGGTGATTTATATATTTTAAACATATATGTATAGTTTGAATTTATAAAAAGTGGCATAACTCGAAGTCTGCATTTAGACCTATAGGTGCTAGAGTGTTGAGGTTAAAAATCCATTTTGTTTCAATTCTTCCTAGTTTTCTAATTTCATCTTCCCCTCGCCAGTTAAGTGTAATTTTCAGGATGGCCATAAATTCTAGAAATTGGGGGTCTTTGTTATGCTTTAAACTGAAGTGTTCTGAAACACTTATTTTTTTTTATTTTTTATTTTTTTTATTTTTTTTAACGTATTTACATATTTTATTTTTTTATATTATATATAAATATATATATAACAATAATTATATACATATTTAATCAGTATCAGTCTACGTGTAATTTGATATTAATATATATATATATATATATATATATCATTATATATATATTAATAGTAAAATACACCTAGACAGTGTACGTGTGTGTATGTATATGTGTGTATATATACTTAGATCATATATATATATAGTAGGTTGTCAACTATTTACACTATTTAATTTATTTTAATTTTATTTCTAGCCAGCAGGGGAACCACCTGTCATTATAGGCAATGCTGCAGCCAGCTATCCTGGCCATGTGATTGTGAGGTCCTCGCAAGGACCTCACTCTCACATGGCCGGGGGGGGGGGGCTGCAGGAGGAAAATCTGCTGCGGGGGGGCTCCCTGGGAGTCCCCCCAACCGCGATCGCCGGCGTGGTATCGCCGGTGACCGGGTAAGTACAGAAAGACCGGAGGGCGTACTATTACGCCCAGCGGCGTTTAGAGCCGCCTATAGTAGGGCGTAATAGTACGCCCTCCGGTCTTAAGGGATTAAATTGAAGTGTGTGTTCTACATGCAGAAATGTGTCTGAAACCTACTGCAAGCAACTCCTGAAGTCTTGAAAATTTTAAAAACTAGTTGTTGGTAGAGACATTTCAAGGATGTTTAGGCTAGAAATGTAAAATAATAGATTTGGAAGAAGGTCATTTATTTCCACAGATCAACTACTTTGACCTACAAATTGCAAATTTCTTGTACGTTCTCAACTTTTGAATTTAGTGCATACACAACTGAAGATCATACTGTAACTATTAAGTACATTGTATTACACTGAACTGAGGGTACAAATAAGTGAATGGCACTTACTGAATTTGGGTGCCGCAGAACCAAACCAAATTTCATCCATTTGCTCATTCACATTCTGACAAATACTACCATTATTTTCATTTTCTAATTTCCTTTGTAGGATTAACATATTTAGTATTTAGTACGTAGTACTTAGTGTGACGGTAGTCACCGGCACTGGGGATGGAAGACAGACACTATGTGTGGGTTCCCATTTGCCTTTTGTGTTTTGGTCTCCCTGTTACCAATATTGGTGCAGTGTATGTTAAATGCTTGTCTGTGCCTCTCCCCCTTTTTCCTATCCAATTGATTCCCCAGCAGGGCATTGTCCCTGAGACACTGCCAGACCAGTTTGAACTAGCTGCCCTGTCCCTCCTCAATCTACCATCAGCCCTTGCTTTTGTCTGACCCCACCCTTCCTTGTACTATAATACTCTATGCACCCTATTGTATGTAAATGAGGCTGTTGGGGTTTTTTTAATATGTGTGCAATGTCTATTAAAAGTGAGTTGCTGTTTTAACCTTCACCAAATGTCGTCTGGTGTTTGAACCCGGGTGGAAAAGGCCCTCAGTGATTCCAGTCAAACCTCAGCGACTGGGTCTGAAGTGCTCCAGGGTCTATGATAGCTACGAGGAAGCAGGCTTGCCGGAGGTACTCGGTTGGAGTACTGGAGCTCTGTTACACTTAGAATTAGTAAATAAAGGAGGTTAAATCTTCCCTCATGCTCCTACCCGCTGCTGTCTGCCATAAGAAAAGTGAGTGGGCAGCTATTGCTGCCTAGTTGCTAATCCAATAAACGGGGACCTAATACAGATCCCCCGGTTCCCCACGGTGAGGCACCTAATAAATAAATTAACTGGGAGGGCATAGTGTCCCCCATACCACAACCTGTGCATCACAATTGAGGGCTATAAAACATAAACATAAAACAGCAAAACAAACATGAGAAACATTTAGCATCATCATAAAAATTGAGATACCTCTCAAAACCATTCATTTAGATTTTTTGGTAGAACTTCAGAATCTCATGCTTGGAAGAAAGGCCTCATGTTTATCCTATCTTAATCCTCCCAATCACGATCACATACATTATTTTCAAACAATTTCCAATTTACCGCAAGTTTGTTTTTCTTACTTTTTATTTGCATGAATATTTAAATAAAGAGATGCTTCATAATTACACTTATTACAATCAAAAGGTTACTTGTTTTCATATTCTGCAAACTGAGAATATAACAGAGAGCACCCATTTTAGATTAGTGAGATAATTAATTGCCACTCAATGCAATTCACATAATTTTATTTATATGAGATGTTTTCCAAGTATATTTTGTTTTAAGGACATTAATGAAGTGACAAAGGTGTAATTAGATTTTAATTGATTTGAAATTATGATGATAAACAATTAAAGCATTGTTTTGCAGGAGAAATTGTTCATAGGTTGTTATTTGTCACATTTGCATAAATAATACATGCAATACATGGGAAACTTTAATTTATGCAATTTTTTTTCTGTTTCTATTTTCTATTATCTGCAAAATTTTAGCAGAATGAAAGAAAAAAATACATTAATTATATTTACACTTAAGTTGTTTTCATCATGATTCATAGGCCTCAGGATATATTACTGTAATAAATAAACATAATCTTGAAAGATAAAATGCTATAAAAAAGAAACTATGTATATTGTACTATTATTATTATAGTTATTATTATTATTATTGGTATTTATATAGCTCCAACTAATTCCGCAGCGCTTTTATATTCATAATATTATTAAAGGGGGGGGAACTTACAATAAATGAGACAATTACACAGGGACACAGGAACAATAGGTAGATGAGGGACCTGCCCAAACGAGCCTACAGTCGAGTAATATATTGCTTGTATGTCAGTTTTAGTATTTTCAAAATCCCCCTTTAATGGCACTTGCAAGTTTACTTAGGAGAATGCATTTCTGTTAAAAATAAATACTTTATTAATAAATAATGAAATCATATAAAAACATATTTAAGCATGACACAGAGTGACCTACTTTATACAGGTGTACCACTACAAAATGAAAAATATGTATAGTCAAGCACTCAAGGAGTATTGCCTAAGCTTAAAGGAACACAATAAGGTCAGAAACACAAACATATATTCCTGACCCTATAGTGTTCAAAACACAATCTATCCCCTAATGGCCATCCCTTGCCTCACTAAATATAGTAACATCTAACCTTTATTCCAGACTGCTTGTGCTGGCTCTGCCCCTGATCCACCTCCTTGGCTAAGCTCAGAAGAAGTCTTGATCTTAACCAATCACAATGCTTTACCATTAGCATTGTATTGGCTGAGATTGTGAATTCTTATGATCTCATCCAAGGAGGTGGACCGGGGTGGGGGGGGGGGGGTCAATGCATCTCTATGATGAAAGTTCAGTCTCTCCATGCACAGGGAGGAGACACTGAATGTCAGTGCTGCCCCAGGAAGCACCTCTAGTAGCCAGTGGAGGTGTCCCTAGGCTGTAATGTAAACACTGCATTATCTCTGTTTACTGCAAAAAGCCTGAAGGGAATGATTCTACTCACCAGAACAAATACAATAAGCTGTAGCTGTTCTGGTGACCATATTGTAACTTTAAAGTAATCATGTCCAATCTAAACATTTTGTTTTCTTTAAATAACCAAATTTACTAGAATGTTTACTTTTGTTGAGCTGTTATCCTGGGGAATATTATACTACTATACACCTTCAATTATGTATTTATTTAATTGGGGGCATAGTTACATAGTTACATAGCTGAAAAGAGACTTGCGTCCATCAAGTTCAGCCTACCTCACATTTGTTTTTTGCTGTTGATCCAAAAGAAGGCAAAAAAACCCAGTTTGAAGCACAATTTTGCAACAAGCTAGGAAAAAAATTCCTTCTTGACCCCAGAATGGCAGTCAGATTTATCCTTGGATCAAGCAGTTATTACCCTACATTGAAAGATTATATCCTTGAATATTCTGTTTTTGCAAGTATGCATCTAGTAGCTGTTTGTACATCTGTATGGACTCTGATAAAACCACTTCTTCAGGCAGAGAATTCCACATCCTGATTGTTCTTACAGTAAAAAAAACCTTTCCTTTGCCTTAGACGAAATCTTCTTTCTTCCAGTCTAAACGCATGGCCTTGTGTCCTATGTAAAGTCCAGTTTGTGAATAGATTTCCACACAATGGTTTGTATTGGCCCCGAATATATTTGTATAATGTTATCAAATCCCCTCTCAGGCGACGTTTTTCTAAACTAAATAGGTTTAAATTTGTTAACCTTTCTTCATAGCTGATATGTTCCATTCCTTTTATTAATTTTGTAGCCAGCCTCTGAACTTTTTCTAGTGCCATAATATCCTTTAGAACAGGTGCCCAAAATTGCACAGCATATTCAATATGGGGTCTTACCAGTGATTTATAAAGAGGCAAAATGGTATTCTCGTCCCGAGAATGAATGCCCATTTTCATGCATGACAATACCTTACTGGCCTTGGCCACTGCTGATTGACATTGCACATTGTTGCATAGTTTGTTGTCTATAACAATTCCCAAGTCCTTTTCATGTGTTGTTATCCCTAATTCGCTTCCATTAAGGGTATACGTTGCTTGTGTATTCTTTACGCCGAAGTGCATAACTTTGCATTTTTCAACATTAAATTTCATCTGCTATTTGAGTGCCCAGTCCCCCAGTCTATCTAAATCTCTCTGCAGCAAAGTAATATCTTGCTCATATTGTATCATTTTACAAAGTTTTGTGTCATCTGCAAACACTGAAACATGACTTTCAATGCTGTCTTCAAGATCATTTATAAATATGTTAAATAGAAGGGGTCCCAGAACAGACCCTGAGGGACACCACTTGCCACCTCTGTCCAGCTTGAAAATTTACCATTAATGACAACTTTTTGTACTCTGTTTTTAAGCCAATGTTCTACCCAAGAACAAGCATTTTCATCTAGACCGATTTCCTTGAGTTTGAACACTAATCTATTGTGTGGAACTGTATCAAATGCCTTGGCAAAATCCAAATAGATCACATCCACGGCAACACCCTGATCTATACTTCTACTTACTTCTTCGTAGAATGCAATCAAGTTAGTTTGACATGACCTGTGCTTCATAAAACCGTGCTGATTTTTGCTGATAACCATATTCTTCTCAAGAAATTCTTGAATATTATCCCTTAATAACCTTTCAAATAACCTTTCAGTTAAGCTCACAGGTCTATAATTTCCAGGCAAGGATTTTGAACCCTTTTTGAATATAGGAACCACATCTGCCTTCCTCCAATCCTCCGGAACACTTCCTGAAAGAAAAGAATCTTGAAAGATTAAAAACAGAGGTTCACTTATTTCCACACTTAGTTCCTTAAGTACACGTGAATGGATACCGTCAGGCCCTGGAGCTTTGTTTATATTAACTTTCTTTAGTTGCTGCAGCACCTTGTCTTGAGTTAACCAATTACAATTATTCTGCAAGTTTTTAGTAGCAATCATTTGCACATCTATTGCCATGGGTTCTTCCTTAATATATACGGAGGAGAAATAGTTATTTAAAATTCCTGCCTTTTCCTGGTCTTCATTAACTAACACCACCGTTTCAGTTTTTAGTGTACCTACACGTTCATTTTTGGGTTTTTTAGAATTTATGTACTTAAAAAATGCTTTGGGGTAGGTTTTGCTCTCTTTAGCTATCATTATTTCATTTTGAAGTTTAGCAAGTCTAATTGCCTTTTTGCATGCATTATTTGCTTCCTTATATCTTTTATAAGATGCATCTGATTTGTCCGATTTAAATGCTTTAAATGCCCTTTTCTTAGTTGTAATCTCTTGTTTTACTTCTCTACTAAGCCACATTGGTTTTAATTTGTTTCTTTTATATTTATTTCCCAATGGTACATACTGAGAAATGTACCTTTCTAATATTTGTTGGAAGATGATCCATTTATCCTCAGTGTTCTTTTCACTAAACAGTTTATGCCAGTCAATATATTGTAAAGCTTGCCTTAACTTATTGAAATTGGCCTTTTTAAAATTATATGTTTTAGTATTCCCCATGTGCTTTTGTTTTTTTTGAGTTTATTTCAAAGGACACTATATTGTGATCACTATTTCCCAAGTGCTCACCTACTTGAATGTTGGTCAAAAGATCAACGTTGTTTGTTAAAACCAGGTCCAGACAAGCGTCCATTCTAGTTGGTGCTTGTACAAGTTGTGACATGAAGGTGTCATTTAACAAGTTTAAAAACCTAATTCCCTTTGCTGAGCTACTAGTCCCTCTGTCCCAATTTATGTCCGGGTAATTAAAATCTCCAATAATTAAAGTGTTACCCAGATTTGCAGCTTTCTCAATTTGCTCAAACAGCTGTTGTTCATCGTCAATATTAACATTAGGCGGTTTATAACATATCCCAACCAATAGTTGGTTTCCCTTCTTTTCCCCCAAGAAGATATTTACCCATAAAGCTTCCACATTTTCCTCATCGCATTCCATTTGCTTAAAATTTGGCTTTAAATCATGGTTGACATACAAACATACCCCACCACCCTTCTTGTTTTTCCTATCCTTCCTAAATAACATGTACCCATTTAAGTTAACTGCCCAGTCATGTGTCTCATCCCACCATGTTTCAGTTATGCCTATTATATCATATTGTTTAGTATATGCTAATGCCTCTAGTTCCCCGGTTTTGTTATTTAGGCTCCTTGCATTAGTAAGCATACATTTAATATTATGCGTCACTTGTAGATTTTGTGAATTATCAACATTACATAGCTTCTCTGTTCTGAGCTTGCCCCTCCCCCCATCTCTATCTAAGAACAGCTTGCAGAAGCACTCATAAAGTGCTTAATTCAAATAAGTGCCAATTTCTATTGAAAACTGCACTTTTTGTTAAAGGAAAACAGGAGATACACTCTTAATGCATTAGGTGTTTGGAGTGTTCCTTGAACACCTTTTGCATTTTTTGCAATTAAGGGTTATGATAGATCCAAAAGATTTCAAGTTACGTTAAAATCCTAATAAAAAAAAATAAAAATATTATGCTGGCATTTGTACTATATGTAAAATCAAATGCAACTAAATCAATCTTATTATGGGGTAGAACTTCCGATTTTGCATTAGTGTGTAATATAACTATATGAAGGTAATATAACTTCTGTGTTTCATGTAATTGGTTTCCAGATCTCGATTCAGCCAGGAAAACACAGTTTGATGATTCAAGCACTGTGTTGTCAATCAGTTGGAGTTAGCACAGCAAGTCTTATTACTGTTCAAAACAGACTGCTTTTCATAATTTATATTTTAAAACAAGATGTTCATTTCCATCTACGGTATCATGTTATTGCTGTGTATTTATGCTTTACTTGGCTACCCTACTTCCTTTCCTTATTATGTTTATTTGTCTACCAGATTTCTTATTTTGAAAAAAGTATTTATTTTTTACTATTAGATTGGAAAGAATATATGTTTCTCTAAAAAAACTCTACAGACTTTTTCCCTAATTTGTTAATTAATATACATTAAAACATGACATGTAAGCACCCCTGTAATCTCTTGACTCTAACCTGTTTACTGTATTACCTTTAAGCAAACTATATTGCTATATAGTTTTTATCTAGCTCTGTTTTGTTTTTATTTAGCTTGCATAAAAGATTCTATATATTTCTTTTGATTCCCTAAAACAATTCTGGATGCAGGGGCTCGTCAATTTTTCCCTTTTCTGTGTCTTACACCCCTCTTGAGTGTCACTTAATCTGAGTAAATTTTTCTTTTGTGTGTGTATCCCCCAACAATCTGTGTGTCATTTTCTTCCCCCAGCCTCTCTGTGTGTGTCTTTCTCCCCTTCAGCCCCTTTGTGTGTCTTTTTCTCTCCCCAGCCCCTCTTAGTGTCTCATCCTCCCCCAGGCCCCTCAATGTGTATCATCCCTTCCCAGCCCCTCCCTGTGTACCATCAATCCTCTCAGCCATACCATGTTTCTCATTCCCCCCAGAACCACCATGTGCCTCATTTCTCCCCTTAGCCCCTCCATGTGTCTCATTTCCTCCCAGCCCCACATGTGTCTTATTTCCTCTCCCAGCCCCTTCATGTGACTCCCTCCCCTATGTGTCTCCTCCCTCTGTCCCTCTGTGTGTCTCATTTTCCCCCTCAGCCACTCCATGTGTCTCATTTCTCCCCAGTCCCTCTATGTGTCTCCTCCTTCCCCATTTGTTTGCTGACCTTCTTGTAGCATGGCAGAGCCGCAGACTATGGTGGAGGATCATCCATTTCCTCTACCAGGTCTGACTTGAAGTGCTCACTAAAAGCAATGTACAGCTTCCTGTCAGGCCGCATAGAGGAAACAGAAGCTCCTCTTCACATGGTCCGCGGCTTGGCCATGCTGCAAGAAGTGACCGGCAGAAGGGAAGAACTTCCCCTTCTGCCAGTCACCCTGCCAGTCACCCTGCCCTAGGCGGCCATGCAACTGCCTGAAGGTGTGCCGTGCAGGTGGGCCAGTCTAGCCCTGCTTAGATGGTTACCTGAACTTCGGGTAGGTATTTCTTCCATTACCCTGAGATTGTAAGAAAGCACTGTAATGCTATAATTGATTCTGAAAAATCAGCCAAGATGTTCCACAAAATACCAAAAAATGATACTGCACTCAAAAACTTTAAATAGAGTTCATTACTTAATTTAATAATTCATTGTTATAGTATATGAATATATAATTCATTAATTACAAAACATTGATAATATATACTCTTAAGTCAAAAAATTGCCTTTCTTAGGTTCAGAGAAGAATCTTCTCTGTTTTTTGTTACTGCCTATATCCGAATGTACCAGTTTATCCCTTAAATTCTGTGCTCTTTTATAGGAGAACAAGGGAGGATTCCTAAATTCATTTGGCAAGTTGATATCACCATCAGAGATATTCCAGTGTTTCATTATAATCTTTTTGATAGCATTACTGTAAGGTGTATATGGTGATATAAATGGGATTCTTTGTGTAGTGTTCCTCTTACCAATAGGGTTAAGCACTTCTTCGCTGTCCATATCTGAAATCCTAGTTCTGTGTCGAGTCACTAATTCTGGTGGATAACCACTATCAATAAATTTGTTGCACATGAACTCCATCCCTGGTTCTACCCGATCTTCCTGTGAAATTATCCTTTTTACTTGTAACATTTGACTGTATGGTAAGCCATCCACACCCCAGGCATCATGTATTCACACTCAGATCTATGTGTACTCAATCTAATAGCATACAGAAGTATAGAATACTCAAAACATTAACGTTCATTATTAATAGGAAATGTTACTTCCCAGGACTTTTAATACTATGTCTCTGCAGCAAGCCTCTTCAATTGAACGCTGCAACTTTAGGGTAGAGATTGAAATTCAGAAGATGCTGCACCAGATTTCTTTTACTTGTGCCACTAGATTATTACTTTATTATAATAATGGCATCATTGTTATCTATAGCGTACTACTGTAATATTGTGTACTTGCGGTTATATATAGTAATGAATAATCTGTCTGTTTGGATTTGATTGCCAAAATTCGAAATTGTAAATCACAAATGTTTATTGTGCCCTCCAACTGCTCACCCCAATGCTTGCCACTCCTAGCTGTAAATTACTTTAGATAACTGTGTATCTCTTCTCCTCCTTAGGCCCAATTCCCACACCATCTCTGCAACAAGCCTCTTCAATTCTAATTGGCTCATCGGGTTCAACTTTAATGACTGTACATGCCACAAGCATCATGCAATATCGCACAAGTCTTTTTTATGTAAAAGTCTTTACTTAATAAACAAACAAAAAATCAGTTTACAGGAAGTAACAGGACTGGTTATCATTGTATAAAAAAACATTTATATGAATGTATTCATACTTTGAAGAAACACTCCCAAAATGTTCTTTCTCTGTAAAAAAAATATTTATCCACACATCACTCTTTTGCCATGAGAGGTTTTCCCTTCTCATATGTGGTTCAATATCTCTGTCAGATGTCTCCTTAGAATATCAGGTGCATCTCAGCACTCTCAGCTAAACACAGAAATACTGAATCCTGTTCAGATAGTTAAAAAGTGTAAATAATTTCAAGGACAAAAGAAAGTGATGTATACAATCCAGTGAAGAGTATTGCACGTAAAGTAAAAAAAAGTTTAAATTAACAATTTAATCAGGGATGATAACTGTTAAATAAACCCTACTTACAACAGAGAAGATTTCAGTGTAATACCCATCTCTTGGGATGTTGCACCCTGTGGCTAACCTTGTGATCGACCTTCTGTAATTCTTTGTGACTAAGGAAGGGGTGCTCTCCAGAATATCTGAATTGAGGCGTTAGATTGAAATAAAATTAAAAAGCAATACATTTTGTTGAAAATAAACCTACTCTTCTTTAAGTTACAAACAAACATATATAACATAAAATCTTATTTACATGACTAAAGCTTCAGGTGTCTCCCCGACCCCCATCTCCAATCTCAATCTAAATTTAAATATATAACACGTATTATATCAGTTCTTTAATATATTATTTAAAAAAAATAACGAAATAAACAATTAGTAGTAAATATGTATCTAAATACTTAAAACAATGTAAACATAACATAACATGTATGGCACCTCAGTTTTTTTATTTTATGTGTTAGAAGCAGGAAAAATGGGCAAGTGGAAAGATCTAAGCAACTTTGACGATGGCCAAATAGTAATAGCTAGTAGAGTTGAGCGAACCCGAACTGAAAAGTTTGGGTTCGTACCGAACAATACGTTTTTTGGACCCTGGACCTGAACACGGACATATCACTGTATGTTTGGGTTGGAGATCAGAGTTCGGCGATTTAATGAGTGTTTGACTTGTGTGCCCTAAGAAGCCATCACAGCCATGCCTACTAAATAATAATCCTTCTTCACCCATGGAGGGCTCTGCGCAGACTGAGCTCTGCAGGGTGGGGGAATGCTTATAAAGCCTTGCCCCGCCCTGCAATTAGGCTCAGAGCACTCTGATTGGTGGGTTTAAGCCATCCAATCAGGGTACTCTGACAGGTAAACAAAGAGACTGACAGGTAAGTCTCTACATTTACCTGTCAAAGCACTCTGATTGGTTGGCTTGAAATCCACCAATCAGAGTGCTCTGTGTCATTTTACACAGCGTGAGAAAGTTCTTTGGAATTTTCCCACGCTGTGTAAAATGACACAGAGCACTCTGATTGGCTGGATTTCCAGCTAACCAATCAGAGTGCTCTGTGTCATTTTACAAAGAATGGGAACATTCCAAAGAACTTTCCCACACTGTGTAAAATGACACAGAGCACTCTGATTGGTTAGCTTGAAATCCATCAATCAGAGTGTTCTGTGTCATTTTACACAGCGTGGGAAAATTCCAAAGAACTTTTCCACGCTGTGTAAAATGACACAGAGCACTCTGATTGGTGAATTTCAAGCCAACCAATCAGAGTGCTGTGACAGGTAAATGTAGAGACTTACCTGTTAGTCTCTTCATTTACCTGTCAGAGCAATCTGGATGGCTTAAACCCAACAATCAGAGTTCTCTGTGCCTAATTGCAGGGCAGGGAAAGGATCTATAAGCCTCCCCCTGCCCTGCAGAGCTCAGTCTGCGCGGAGCTCTTCGTGGGTGAAGAAGGAATTTTTTTTTTTGCGCTCGTTTTTTTTTAAAGTGCGTCGGTTATTCTGGATTTTTATTTGACCTTTTTTGGGACTGAAAAAATAAGATTTTAGAAGAAAGAAGACATCAAATGGTAAGTCTATTTTTTTTTACAGGTATTTAGACAAATGCAGGGGTGGTGGATGGGGGGGAGGACATTAGGTCCCCCCAATTTTTATTTATGGCTCCCACCCTCCGCTCAGGGGTGGGGCCCTATGGGAGGACATTAGGTCCCCCCCATTTTTTATTTATGGCCCTACCCACCGCTCAGGGGTGGGCACTGGGGGAAGGACAGTAAGTCCCCCCTTATTGTTATTTAGGGCCCCCACTCACCACACAGGGGTGG
Organism: Pelobates cultripes; assembly: GCA_933207985.1. Lineage (NCBI taxonomy): Eukaryota > Metazoa > Chordata > Amphibia > Anura > Pelobatidae > Pelobates > Pelobates cultripes. Next base: position 302,466,944 of record OW240915.1, on the reverse strand, counting down.
GGGACAAGGGGGAGGACATTAGGTCCCCCCTTATTGTTATTTAGGGTCCCCAACCGCCGCTCAGGGGTGGGGGCTGGGGCAGAGGACAGTAGGTCCCCCCCAAATTCTTATTTATTGCCCCCACTCACCACACAGGGGTGGGGGCCGGGGGGGAGGACAGTCAGTCCCCCCCCCACATTCTTATTTATGGCCCCCACCCATCGCACAGGGGTGGAGGCAATAGGTTTTTTTTTTACAGTGAGCAGCCACTGGTAGACAGCTCCCTAATACCGTGTGAATTAGGGAGTTATCTACTAAGCGGCTGCTTATTTTATGTTATTTTTAAGTGATTTCCCTATCCACATTTGTTTGCAGGGCACTTGTCCTACTCTTACCCCCATTTTACTTCCTTTTGCAGCCCTCTAGCCATTTCCAGGAGTTTTTTAAAGCCATTTTTGTGCCCAAAAGTTCGGGTCCCCATTGACTTCAATGGGGTTCGGGGTCAAGTTCAAACCTGAACCCGGACTTTTTTCAAAGTTCGGCTGAACCCGCCGGACCCGAACATCCAGGTGTCCGCTCAACTCTAATAGCTAGATGACTGAGTCAGAGCATCTCCAAAACGGCAAGTCTTTTGGGGTGCACCGGTTAGTTCCTGCCAAGATTGGTGCAAGAAAGGACAACCTATGAACCAGTGTCAGCGTCACGGGTGCCCAAGGCTCATTAATACACGTGGGGAGCAAAGACTAGCCGATCTGGTGCGATCACACAGAAGAGATACTGTAGCTCAATTTTCTGAAAAATTCAATGTTTACCATGATAGAAATGTATCAGAACACATAGTGCATTGCAGTTTGCTGCATATAGGACTGTGTGGCTATAGTCTGGTCAAAGTGCCAATGATGACTCCACCACCAAAATTGCCTTGAATGAGGATGTCAGCATTAGAACTGGACCATGGAGCAATGGGAGAAGGTTGCCTGTCTGATGAATCACATTTTCTTCTAGATCAGGTGGATGGCTAGGTGCATCAATTACCTGTAGAAGAGATGGCAGCAGAATGCACTATGGGAAGAAGGCAGAAGCGTTCAAGCAGTGTTATGCTCTGGGCAATGTTTTGCTGTGAAATCTTGGATTATGGCCATCGTGTGGATGTTACTTTGGCACTTACTACCTACTTAAAGATTATTACAGACCACGTACACCCTTTCATGGCAATAGTGTTCCCTGATGGAAGGGCCTCTTTCAGCAGGATAATGCACTGTGATACACTGCAAAAATTGTTCAGAAATGGTTTGTGGAACATGACAATGAGTTCAATGTGTTGCCTTGGCCTTCAATTTCCTCTGATCTGATTGAGCATCTGTGGGATGTGCTGGAATACAAATCTGATCCATGGAGGCCCGACCTCAAAACTTGCAGGAATAAAAGAATATGCTGCTAATGTATTGGTGTGAGATACCACAGGTCCTGTGGAGTCCATACTTCAATGCATCATAGCTGTTTTGGTAGCACGAGGGTGACCTACATGATATTAGACTGATGGGTTTGATGTTGTGGCTGATCAGTGTATATTACATAGATGACATCATTACATTTTATACAGTGTTTAAATAACATAATATTCTGCATTGCAAATCCGTAGAATATATTTCTGTCGCAAAGGTATATACATATATTTTTCATGAATTTCCCATGTGCATATTTAATGTCTGAAGAATGATGAATTATTCCCAATGAATAATATTAGGTTAAGGCATGAAAAATGATGTATTCCCTTCAATGCATAATATTGGAATATATATTTTTCAATATATCTATCACATGCTTTGATTGCTTTTTGAATTTTCTTGCATTCTAAGCCAATCCAAACATACATTGTGTTTCCTTTGATAACAGTACATGTAAAATCAATAAGTAGTAGGTCTAAAAAAAGATTACAATTAAGGAATATATTTTCAAAATTGTAGCATATGATGCTATGTCAAATCATGCATTTGCAATAGGATTATATAACTAATCATGTTTGCATTATGGCTTCATAAACAATCGCAAAATATAATGATATTCTATTATGTAATGAGACATGACAATGCACTTCAGTAGTTACAGTGCCCTCCACTAATTTTGGCACCCTTGATAAATATGAGCAAAGAAGTCTGTAAAAAAGTGTCTTTATTGTTTAACCTTTTAAATCTTTGATGAAAAAATACACAAAAATATTCTGCTCTCATGGATATTAAACAATTGAAAACAACACAGGTTTATAAAAAAAATAAAAAAAATAATGGTTAAATGTGTCGTGCAGTTATTGGCATCTTTTTAGTCAATACTTTATGCTACCTCTTTTTGCCAAGATTAGAGCTCTGAGTCTTCTGCTATTATGCCTGATAAGGTTCGAGAGTACAATGAAAGGGACCTGAGATCATTCCTCCTGAACAGAATCTCATCACATCCTTGAAATATTGAGGTTGACTTTAGTGGACTATCCTCTTCAGTCCACCCCACATGTTTTCTATGGTGCTCAAGTCCGGGGACTGGAGTGTCCTTGCACAACCTTGATTTTGTGGTTAGTAAATTGCTTTTGTGTTGATTTTGATGTAGGTTTTGAATCATTGCCATGCTGGATGATCCAAAAAAAGTGTAGGTGCGCAAACAGTTAAAAGATCAATTAGATAATATATGATTACTTCCCAAGATATCCAAACAATTAAGTGTGGGATAGAAATATTATTTTAAAACCACATGTGTGTCACAAACCACATGAAGTGACAATAGAACAAAAAAATACTTGCAATTCCTTGAATGGCTATGTCACAGGTATCTATAAATACATAAATAAAATAAACCTAGTGCAATACAGTCTGTATACCAATCTTAATAAGTACACTCTGTAGATGTTTAACTCACAAATGTTGAGTGGTTATGGTACCACTCCAAACTATCCAGCATAGGGAGGATCAGACCCTTGAGATCGTTGTATCCTATTATGGGAGTCATCACCAACCGGAGGACAACCAAACAATCCAGCATAGGGAGGATCAGACCCTTGAGATCGTTGGATCCTATTATGGGAGTCATCACCAACCGGAGGACAACCAAACTATCCAGCATAGGGAGGATCAGACCCTTGAGATCGTTGGATCCTATTATGGGAGTCATCACCAACCGGAAGGTAAAAGCAGAAAACACTTTATTGCCAAATGTAAATTAAAACTTGCAAATAAAACCAGCATGGAAAGCTCACTGTTGTAGAAGCTGGTAAGCAGAGTCCTGGATAATATGGGTTGATCAGTCCAAGCGTCCTCTTATTATCTCCCTGCCAGTATCTCTCTCTCCAGCAGACAGGCAAAAGCTGATGTCAGCGTGTTGCATTGTACTTCCTGGTTGTGATGTAGTCCATTGCTACGCGTTTCGTCCCGCCTCTCAGGACTTTGTCAAGCACAAATGAGACTTCCCACCAGTGTCTGTTTTATGTCTCTAAGGTAACCCAATGTCCGTTCTCTTAAAGTTCCCACATTAAAAAAAAAAAAAAATCCGTTATAATATTAATGTGTTTATATATCCTTCTACAACATGTAATTGGTAAAATTTCCTAATATTAATAGCAGCATTCCAAGATAATAATAACCAGATCTCTTAAGTTGACCATATAAGAATATAAATGGTATGACAATTATAACACTAAATTGATAATCATTATGCAGCAGGCAACTTTTACTGAATACAAAGTAAAAAAAATAGATAAAATTGAAGATTATATTAGCTTTAGTGTACTAATAATCTTAATTTTAGTAATGACAGGAGGCAAATATTTGCATATCTTTCTTTACTGAAAACTCCAGCAGCATAGAAACAGTAACAACCAATCAGAGAAAAGATATGGTGCCCATAAGAGGCCCTGTCTATGACATCACTTCCTCTTTCTTTGAAGCGAAACAATAAATAACAACAAGAGACATAATAATATTACGTCAACAGTTCAACAACATATTAGAATATCCAACTCCAGTAGTTCCGCGATGCAGAGGTATGGAAGGTGAATCTTTGTCTCAATGAGAAGACGTTGACGCTGCAAGAAAAAGAAAAAGGTGAAAGGTATCTGGCGTGATAACTTGTCCGCATACAATAAGCATTAAGCATCTGATATACCAACGAACATTAGAATGTGAAACATATCAATGTATATTTATTCTAAAGCAATGATATTTAAGAATCTATAAACACAACATAATACAAGGTTCATGTCTAATATTCAACCTATCCAAGATCCACAAGATACAGGTCTAAGTAGCAAACATACAAACCATACGTACTTACCTTCCTGAACATAAAGGACATATTCTGTTCAACACGAGAAACATGGGAGGGATCCTATAGGGTGGGAAATATTTACCTCCTGTCATTACTAAAATTAAGATTATTAGTACACTAAAGCTAATATAATCTTCAATTTTACCACATGACAGGAGGCTTCATATTTGCATTTTTAAAGCTTCGAATTGACCAATGTGAAGGAAGCATGATATGTTTGTCGAAATAGAACGTTCTAAACGTACTCTCTCGCGCTCAGTCCGCGCAGAGTATAATGTCAGCTAGGGAAGCGTCGGCCGAAAAGGTTTGTGAGGCCGCCGCTCACTGACCAAGTGGGCTCCGAAACAAGGTTCGATGCCCGCTAAAGACAATAGCCAGCGGACCCATCTGGCCAGTGTTGCGGTAGACACCGGTCCATGAGGGTTCACGTGAGAAGTCAGAAGGTGACCCGTCGAATGAGTTCGAAGGGGTAGAGATATCGGTGTACCCCATTAGCGTTCTGACCACGCATAGTGTGGCGTCTGACACAAAGTATGGGTATGACACTGAAGACGGATCGGACTCGACATGGTAAAGGTAACCTGTCTGGGTGAGAGAGAAACCATCCATATCATAAGCCCTAACGTCTGCCACCCATCTAAATGAGGCGAGGCATAATAAGAGGGCTAGTTTGGCTGAAAGTTTTTTCAGTGACAAACAAGGATTGTCCGGCCATACACTAAGGAATCTCAGTACCACATCCACCTGCCAGAGGCGTGAATACTTGGGTGCCGGGGTCTCGACAATTCGGCACCCCGTAGTAGTCAACAAACCAGTGTATCTTGACCTATTGGTCTGCCCTGTACCGGAACGTGTGCCGCCGATATGGCGGATCTGATCACGTTGAGGGGTCGATATGACCGACCCAATGAGACCAGGTGTGACAGATAGTTGAGTATCAGTAGGACAGGTGCGGTAAAGGGATCAGAATCCCTTTCCACACACCTATCACTCCAGACCGACCAGGCAGAAATATAGCCTTTCCTGGTGCGTGGAGCCTATGAGTCCCATAGGAGGTCTTAGTTGATGCAATAGGTCGTGAACCGACCAGGAGCCCCTGAAATCGTCCAGGCAACTAGTGCAAGTTGTCCTTCCATGACAAGGGAGTGGGCTTCCCCTCAAGGTCCCGTCGGAAGTAGAGGGAAGGTAGGGAGTAGTAGAGGGTCTTCGCGAGACATCTCCAGGCAATCCGGGAAACCACGGTTGGCCCTGTCCGAGGGGTGTCCTGAGCAGGAGCGATATCTTGTGGGTGCGTGTGTATCGAAGCACCCTTGCTATTGTTGAGAACGGCTGGGTCACGTTTGTAGGGGTTCATCCATCGCTTTGTATCCAAAGGAAGAGTCAAAGATCGTTTTGCCAATCCAAGTTTGTATGTGAAGTAATCACCTTCGAAATTCCGTCCTCCCTTCTGCTGACAGTGGTATCCAGTGGTCGTATGAGTGACCGGTGCGTACGTATCTCGTCGTTGAATGGCCCTGTAGTTTACTGGCCAGGGAATATCGCTTGTATGGAGGAGAGGAGAGGAATCCCACAATCCGGCGAGTATCCTGAGAGGAACCGCATCCAACCTTAGAGCGTGTCCAACAGCTATCCTTATAGAGGCGCTCTTTGCCGTGGATCGACGCAGAACGTAGTTCTCCAAGCCGATGTCGAAACCGAGGAACTGGCCCGATTCAGATGGAGAAGCGATCTTTGTCTGTGTACTACAAAAAACCCATGGAGTCCCGAAAGTGAACGACAAATTGTCTGCAAACGTAGCCTGGATTCGTAAAGAGTCAGCAAGTCTTCAGGGTATACAAGGCATCGCACCCCCAAATTTACTGATGTGTGCCCTCACTGGTTTCAGTAGTTTCGCGAGCACCACGGAGTCGTAAAACTGCCATGTTTGTCCTCACCATTGGAATCGGAGGAAGCTTCGGCAGTCCTGGTCAACGGGTACCGACAACCGTGCGTCCTTGAGGTCCAGATGTGTAAACCAGTCGTTATCGCTTAGGAGGTCCTGTAGAAGACGAATTTCCTCCAACTTGAAGCATTTGTATACCACGTAGGAGTTCCATTGATGTAGTCACCTGGCTTCTTCTTGACCAGGAAACATTTTTTGCTGAGGAAGCCTTCCCCTCCGGTGCATGTTGAATTGCGCCCTTCTTGAAGAGGGTGTGGATTTTCTTGTCCACGAGATGTTCCGCCAGCGTGCGCAATGGAGGTGAAGGGGCGACCTGAACGGCTGTGATAAATAACTATATGACATAGTCTTGTACTGTCTGGAGAACCCAGGTGACTTTGGTAGTCATCTCCCAAAACTGTAAAATAGAGACAGGTTGCCGGTCATAAAATTGGAAACAGTTAGTTATGTAGGTTGACTCACTAGTAGATGAAGCGGATGGGGTCCTTTGTGTAGTAGATGGGAGAAATATGAGGACTGTGTATACGATCAGGACCCTGTCGCCCAGAAGTGGCTGGTGGCTCGGTTCCGTTACCGACCAGCCCTCCCAAAAACACCTTTCCCCGTAGGGGTGTGGAAGACTTGTTTTAGCAAGGTCTTATTAATTTTAGCGAGGTTTAATTTAGTGTGTGAATTAATACACGTGTTTCTTGAGTACTGCAATGAACACTATGTCGAATAGTAGGCCTTGTGCTTTTGGGCCGAATTCTTGTCGTTCCTAAGTCCAATAGTGTGTTGTCGATGCGGACCAGTACAGATTTGCATCTGTCGGCGCATAGTGCATCATTTGCATTGCCCAGGAAGCATATCGAGCATCGAGCCCATTCTCTGGAGGTGGTAGGGTTGTGTACCCTGGTTGAGTGCCAGATCCGCAAAATAGAGTATCTTGCAATCAAGCCTGGTAAATCAAGTACTTTATCGCGTGTCGACCTCAGGCCATACTCCCCACCATTGCGGGGTTTCGTCCTGAGCGAGCAATGAAGACTACCACAGTGTTGTTGAGCTTGGACGCAACTGCCACTTTGTCTGGTAGCAGTGGTCTGGGGTATTCGGTCTGGAGGCGTGCGCATACTTCCATCCCAGAGGGTTGCGCAGCCAATAGTGTTCGTCCAGGAACGTTCCGTCTTCAGCTACTCTGGTTTAGTGCCACTACTGCTATCTCTGCCTCAGCCGCCGTCACAGAGTAAGGTTTCCCTAATGTACTTCGAGGAAGTGTGGGGTAGGTCTTGCCGTTCCACTTCCTCAGACGGTGAGCTGTCTTCGTGTCACTCATCTACCATGTCCAAAGTATGTGGTGGGTAATAGCCTTCTTTTTCTCGGAAGATTGTGGCAGACGGGGTTTGGATTCCCGGTGCTCCACCTATTTGGTCTGTTCGATGGGCGTCTTGCCCTTGACCTTAGTGGCAGGGGGGCTGGAGCCCTTCCCTTGCCGTTTTGACTTGAAGGCTTGTGGACCTGAGGTCTCCATCAAGCGGTGTGGGGCAGAGCTCATAACAGAACCTTCTCCACTGAGGCCGCTACTGCGGCGTTTATCATTTCCTAGAAATCTTGGGAAGGTTGAGACTGTCCATCATGACTCGTTCCTGTCCTGATGGGAGACAGTGGGAGTAGTGTGTGAGGGTCAGCACGTAGGGGTGCAAGACTCCTGGTAGAACTGGGGATCACTCAGGTAAAACGGTTTGAATTGCCTGCTTTAGTTTGTCTGAGAGTATGAACACTTGTGCCAAGTGTAGAGGGGTCACCTCTATAGTTTAATCTGGCTACTGAGAGCCGCGGTGCAGGCGCAATTGACTGGTAGTGGTGTTGGTCTGGCTAGCCGGGTTCACCACAAATGTACGCCAGAGCTGTATGCACGATTTTTAACTATACAGGCTTATTATATAGGCGCGTGGGGCCTGTCTCCATAAGGTCTGCAGCCGCAGGACCCATGTCTATTCGGCTGGGTTCATCCCAGGTGGTGTGCCATGGTAACCCAGAGGACACCCATATTATAATTATTAGCACCTTACAAGCATTGCATGCATATCTGGGGGTCACCCCAGGTGGTGTGCCATGAAAAATTACCCAGAGGACACCCACGTTCAATATGTCCACTAGGCACAGTAAATATACATATATGTATCCCTGTGAAGGGTACACCGTAATACCCTCAGTTTCCTTAGTGATCCTGCCGTCAAATCGTATCCGGCATGGTACTGTTGCTTTAATGTAAAACTGACAGGCAGTGTTTAAACATCCATATATGTCTGTAGTAATCAGTGGTAAAGTTGAGGCGTAGGCCTCCGTGCATATGATCGGGGTTCACCCCGGGTGGTGTGCCGTGGTAACCCAGAGGACACCCACATCAAAGGTAATGGTCTGTCAGTGACCTTGCATGCATATCTGGGGGGTCACCCCAGGTGGTGTGCCATGAAAAAGTACCCAGAGGACACCCACATAAATTTGCACCGTCGGGTACAGTAATATAATATGACCCTCTGTAGGGTACAATAATGTAATATAATATACCCTGTGTAGGGTACAGTAACGCAATATGCCCTTGGAAGGGTACAGTGAGATAGTTGATTCTGTATATGTCACAGTAATTGTTTGTATAGTAATAGTGGTATTGTATGGACTGAACCATAATACATTTAAATTGTTTGCAAGCTCAACATAATCATCCAGTGTAAGGCACTAAGGGAGAGTTAAATCCATGTGGCATTCACAGCAGAGAAGAAAATGTTTTATTTCAACCAAGAACGAAAGTGCCTAGAGAGGGGGACCCCTGAAGGGGTTAATGCAGCTGCAGGGAGCGGTGATCGGGTGATACCCGAAGCGCCGCGTGAGCAGGGAAGGTGGCCGTCGTGGGTCTCGCAAGCCGCGAGATCCAAGATGGCCGCCAGCCGCGTGTAGCAGGCTTACTCGCTTGCTGCCGCGAGTAAGCAGAAAAACACGGCGGAAGAAAGCAAAACCGCCCCGGCCACCCTCCACCCGTCCCCACACAGTCCCCTGAGTGTCAGCAGGGCAGGTCCACGCAGCGAGCGCGGCACGGACAGCCGTGACGCCCGCGGGCCGCCCGACCAAAATTAGATAAAGTGGTAGTAACACACTGAATATGGGGAGACAGGGGGACAGGGAAGGGAGCAAGGAGCAGTAGATGGATAGATATTTAGTTACAAAGTGAAGGTAGAGTAAAAATATATAAATACATCAGAGAGGTAAAAATACTCTGACCTGTTGTAGGCTGGAGCAGCAAAGAAAGAGGAAGTGATGTCATAGACAGGGCCTCTTATGGGCACCATATCTTTTCTCTGATTGGTTGTTACTGTTTCTATGCTGCTGGAGTTTTCAGTAAAGAAAGATATGCAAATATGAAGCCTCCTGTCATGTGGTAAAATATATTTTATTCTTCAATTGCAAGGTCAAAAAATAAAATGAAATAGAATGAAATCAACCCTCAGCATCAAACAGTTAAAAATCAATTAGGGGCATATCGCTTAAGTTACTAAAAGATACATATGTTCAAAGCATACTAAAAGATGAATATTCTCAATAAAAGATAATAATGCATGTAAAATCAATGTATATACAACAGCAAATTGATATCTGGAGGGGAGTTTTATTAAACCACCTAAATCACATGAAATTAAATAGATCAAAATCTATATTTAGGCTGGCTGGGGTTAAAGTATCCATATTGTACACCCATTTCATTTCTTCCCTGCTGATTTTTTTGATAAAATCTCCACCTCTCCAGTCTTTAAAAACCTGTTTAATACCTAAGAATTGTAAGCCTTTAGGGTCTTGGTTGTGCACTCATCTAAAGTGATCCAAGACTAGAGATGTCGCGAACTGTCCGCCGAACTGTTCGCAAACTGTCCGCAGATGAACAGTAGCGTGTTCGCGTTGGGCGAACATATCCGATTTCCGGTCCGCCCCCTATACGTCATCATTGAGTAAACTTTGACCTGGAACCTCACAGTCAGCAGACACTTCCTGGGAGGGAGGGTCTGCTGCTGATTGGGTGGAATGTGTCTGCTGGCTGTGAGGTTCCGTGTCAAAGTTTACTCAATGATGACGTATAGGGGGCGGACCGGAAATCGGATATGTTCGCCCAACACGAACACGCTACTGTTCGCCGGCGGACAGTTCGTGAACAGTTCGGCGGACAGTTCGCGACATCTCTATCCAAGGCACTATGACTAATTACTCCCTTACGTATGTTATATATGTGTTCCCGGATTCTTTTGTTTAGTGGGCATGTAGTTCTCCCAATATATTATTTATTGCATGGGCATTGTAATAGATATATGACACTGCTATTATGGCACGTAATATGTTATTTAATTGTGTATTCTGTGCCTGTCCTTTCAGATTTAAAGCTATGGTGTTTGTAGGACATCATTTGGAGTAACTCGATTTCCATAGTTTTCTTTATACATTCCAAGCTTTATTTAGGAGATCCTCAGGGTACTCTTTCTCTTTAAACTTCTCTAGTAATTCTTGGGCTTGTGTGAAGAACACATTCTCTTCCGTACAGTTGCGCCTAAGTCTCAGCAACTGCCCTTTCAGTATGTTGTTGAGCCATGGGGAGTAGTGTCTGCTGCTGTACATCACATAGCCATTGGTGTCCACCTTCTTAAAAAATGTATTTGTTTTTAAGGTGCTGTCCTCTACATAAATTTTTAGGTCTAGAAAGTCTATTTCCAAGGGACTTACATTGCAGGTTAGTTGTATACCCCAGTCATTTACATTAAGAAAGCAAACATGCACTCTGAGCCAGCAAAACAGTCTAATTACAGACTTCTCTATAAGAACCCTATGATTGTGCAGACCAATTAATAGTGCCCAATAGAACATGTTACTCCAAAAAGGTCCCCCTGGATTTTGGTGTAATACTTTAATAAAATGGATATCCTTAGCAAAAATATCTTTTTAAATCCAGTGCATTACCATTTTAGAATGCATTAAATATTAATCAATAGCATAGCGATGATTGCTTCTACTTGCAGTTTTCTGTGAAAAATATTTGTTTGTGATATAATTTACAAATAAAAATATTCTGTATTTACAAGGCAAAAATGCACATTTAACTTAGCATATTGCAAATCCATCAGTCTATACCTCACCTTCTTATGATATTCTTTGGGATTCATTGAAATGCGTAAAAAAAATTAGCATTTTAGACCTGAGAAATTTCTGATCCTTATTGTTTCTAATAAAATATAAATGTTTTAATACTTAAAGGATGCACGGTATAGAACCAGGCTTTTGTTAAACTTCTTAAATATAGTTTGATATAAAGTAGGGGACAGTGGCCAGATACTCTAATAACAACAATGAATTGCTGTGGCTATGGTGCTCAGAGTGACACGCAATATATTCTGAAATTTACATGTTTTGTTATGTTCAACAGTTTTTAATAATGAAGACTCAGTGCCCAAGTACAGAGACACAGAATTAGGTTTATAGTATGAAGAAACTATTTTGACCTATAAAATGATTGTTTTGGTGTCTGTATTTGGACATTTTCAGTTAATTCATTCATTGTGCAGAATATCACGTATGTCATTAAAACTTTCACTTGCAAACTGTTCCTCTTTGAAAACGCTTTCTTAATTGCACATTACAAATGCTACAAACAAAGAATTCACACATCTTCGTAAGTATAAAATACCCTTTTCTGAGTAATAATGTGGAACATTTACTATTTTTGCTGTATAAACGTGGGGGAAAAGGGCATTGATGATTATTACACAGAAATTGGTAGAATGTGGCAGAAACAAGTAGAATATGATAAAGCAAGTTAAAGATAACCTTAACTCAGTTCTACATGTTATATATCTTTCATTTGCTCTTGGAGTTTAAGATTATCTTCAGAGTTTTACAGCATTTGTTGTTATTTCAAAATATAATAATTCTTACATTCAATTAAAATCATAGTTGGAAAGGTCACAATCATGATTCAGACAGCCATATTTAAATAAACATTCCAAGCACCATACGCACAAGCCTGTTGTGGTAGCAGTGGTGCATGGAGTATCCTGGTGCCCTCTTAAAGTAAGTTATCAAACCATTTTAGCATTATACAAATATATTCAAAGCCAATACAAACCGTTTTACAGAAATAGAACTATACACATGACAAAAGGTCACGCATTTAGACTGGAAGAAAGGAGATTTAATCTAAGGCAAAGGAAAGGGTTTTTTACATTAAGAGCAATAAGGATGTGGAATTCTCCCTGGAGAGGTGATTTTTATAGGAGTCTATACAGATGATTAAAAAGTAACTGAATAAATACTTCAAAACACATAATATACAGGGGTATACATTTCAATTAGTGGTTAATTAGTGGTAATAGCTTCTTGATCTGACTGCCATTCTGTGGTGAAGGATGAATTTATTCCTAGTCTGTTGCATAATTGGATGTGCTTTAGACTGGGTTTGTTGCCTTCTTTTGGATCACCAGCAAAAATCAAATGTGAGGAAGGCTGTACTTGATGGATGCATGTCTCTTTTCAGCTATGTAACTATGTAATATGTAATTTAAGAAAGGTTGAACAATTAAAAGAAAAAGGGGCATAGTCACTCATGATATAATATCCTACCTATTAAATAAAGAATGTCTCCTCATATTAAACAAATGTAACAAACTTTTAAACTACCGTATATACTCGAGTATAAGCCAAGTTTTTCGGAACATTTTTTGTGCTGAAAAAACCCCACTCGGCTTATACTTGAGTCAATGTCTGTATTATGGCAACTTACAGACTCATTGCTCATTGCAAGCCCGGCGGTCCTGTTGGGGGCTGACAGCGAGCTGTTATTTACCTTCAGCTCCTTTCTCCTCCGTGCAGCTCCCCTGTCAGCTCTGTTCTGCTCTCAGTGTAAATCTTGTGACACCCGGGATTCACATAGCCCCCCTCCCTGGCCAGGCAACAAGCAGGGAGTGGGAACAAAAAAAATAAAATAATAAAAATATTAAAATAAAATAATAATAAAATAATAATATTAAAATAAAATAATAATAATATTAAAATAATAATATTAAAATATAATAATAATAATATTAAAATAAAAAAATATAATAAAAATGCCCTCCCCACAACCAGTTTACACACACTACACAAACACACACTGCTTTATATACACACACTGCATTCACACAAACACACACTGCATTATATACACACACACTGCATTCATTATATACACACTACATTCATACAAACACACTGCATTCATTATATACACACACTACACACAAACTGCATTCATTATAAACACACTACACACAAACTGCATTAATTATATACACACACTACACACAAACACACACACTGCATTCATTATATACACACACTGTAAACAAATATTCAATTAATGTAATTTTATTGGGATCTAATTTTATTTAGAAATTTACCAGTAGCTGATGCATTTCCCACCCTAGGCTTATACTCGAGTCAATAAGATTTCCCATTTTTTTGTGGTAAAATTAGGGTCCACGGCTTATATTCGGGTCAACTTATACTCGAGTATATACGTTATATAAGTAAGTAAATACCTCCCACACCCAGAGTGATAAGTAAATATAAATTTTGATACCAACAATAGCAATGGTCAAGGAAAGACCTACTTAACGCCATAAGGATGGAGGCAATTGTACACATTCTGATAAAAAAAAAAAAAAATGTAGCATTTGGGTTATATTTCTGTTCAACTATAATTTACCTATTTCATATTAAGTGTAACCACACCTATTATATATCATTTTGTTCAGGAGAAAATATGGCTTTCATTTCACATCAAATATTTATATATGAAATATAATTTAATATGAATAAAATCTAAAGAAGTTTGAAAATGTATGAAATGTTATTATTTTTCAAGTTCTACAAGGCATTATAACTGTAAATGTCATAATACCGTTAGCTTTTATTGCAATAAAACACACATATTTGTGTTCAGCAATGTCTCAGGGGTACAACAATACTCCCCCATGTACAGGTTTTTGAAAGTTACAGGGTAAAATGTAGGGATTACCATTTTAGTTTTAACTTATTTAAATTTGCAAGATGTTGCCGTTGAAACTATATGGCAGCACAGAATTATTTCCATCATAACATACCATTTGCAAAATTAGACAACTTGGGGAATTCAAAATGGGTTATGTATAGAGTTGAGCGGATACCTGGATGTTCGGGTCCGATGGGTTCGGCCAAACTTTGAAAAAAGTCCAGGTTCGGGCTCGAACTTGACCCCGGCCAAAGGAAGCAAAATGGGGGTGAGAGTACGACAAGTTCCCTGCAAACAAATGTGGATAGGGAAATCACTTAAAATAACATAAAATACCTAAAAATTAAAAATACAGCTGAGCCATAAAATAGCACTAGATGGAATCTTTGATTTTAGCTTTGGAAGAACATAAATCAAAATATAAAGCTTGGCTGTCAGAAGGATCACCATAATTATCCATTTGAGAGAGGGTTGGAGTGCAGGGTATTCTCTTTCATTGTTCAAACTGAGCTCAACTCCTGATGCATGGAGAAAAGGCCTTCACAAGCCTCTGCTATTGTGTATGTAGTTTATACTACGTGACCCATAGGTTTAGGAGGCAGTGACCGTGGTGGTGTAGGTGGAAGTGGCGGTGGAGGAGGAGGAGGTAGCCAACACTGGTTTTTATATATATATATATATATTTTTTTTTTTTGTAATTGGGGTAGCCCCCAAAATATTGGGACATATACAAAAAGAAACATTTACAGCCTGTGGTGCATTTCTTGCAGTCCTGATGCATGGAGAAATGGTCAACTCCTGATACATGGAGAAAACTACTTCACAAGCCTCTGCTACTGTGTACATAGTTTATACTAAGTGACCCATAGGTTGAGGACGCGGTGACCGTGGCAGTGTAGGTGGAAGCGGCGGTGGAGGAGGTAGCCAACACTGTTTTTTACATATATATTTTTTTTAATTTGGGTAGTCCCCAAAATATTGGGACATATAAAAAAAGAAACATTTGTGGCCCCTCGGTGCATTTCTTGCAGTCCTGATGCATGGAGAAATGTTCAACTCCTGATGCATGAAGAAAAGGCCTTCACAAGCCTCTGCTATTGTTTACATAGTTTATACTAAGTGACCCACAGGTTGAGGAGGCAGTGACTGTGGCGGTGTAGGTGGATGCAGCGGTGGAGGAGGAGGAGGTAGCCAACACTGTTTTATATATATATATATATATATATATAAATATTTTTTTTTTTTTATTGGGGTAGCCCCCAAAATATTGGGACATATAAAAAAAGACAACTCTGTTCCGCAGAGCGATTGACCCGTGTGTGCTGCAGCTGAAACTCCGCTACCCGCCTGCTGCTGCTCGCACAGTCTCATGAGGCAGTGAGCTGGAAGGCCGAAGTTACGCTGCAGTGCACACAGACGAGCAGCAGCAGGAGATGAGGAGGAAGTGCACAAGGAGGTGTAACGGCGCCTGGCATATTACCGAGAGCCACCCTCAGAGGAGATTGTCAGCAGGACCTTTTTGGAGGTGCAAGCCTATGTCCTTGCCAATAGACAGAGGGCAACCTCCATGAACCCAGATGAAGGAAGAAGGGAGCAGAGGGCGCCAGGAAGCACAACCACCCTGGGCCCACAAGCTACCATACAATGCCTTCAAAGACTTCAAGGAAGCAGAAGAAGGCATTGATGACTTTTTACAAGACTTTGAGCGATAGTGCCTACTCCAAGACGTGGACCCCAGCGACTGGGTGACCATCCTGGCCAGCAAACTAGTGGGAAGGCAGCGGATACTGGGCTGTACCAGTAGAGCAGATCAGAGACTATCCCTTTATTACCTAAATCCTCCTGGCCCGGTATGCGGTCACCCCAAAGCAATACCGCCGAAAGTTTAGGGAGACCCGGAAAGGGGAGAAGGAGTCCCATGCGGAGTGGGCATGCCGCATCACAAGGGCCACCCAGAACTGGCTCAACTCCCATCAAGCCAAGTTCCCGGTGGAGATCACCCAGCTCGTCATGCTAGAGCACTTTTTCAATAGGCTCCCAAACGACAAGGCGACGACGCATTTATATGTCATCCATATCAACTTTCGATGCAATTTACTGCACCTACTATGGTGACCACGGGTAATGGGAATCAGGGTTCGATGACGCTTCTATTTGACTCTCAGATATGAAGAGCACGCCCCAAATTTACTATTTAGCAGTTTAGCACCCAAAAAATTGACTTTTTAAAAATCCGATGTAACCACAGTATTTGACGCTTCTATTTAATTGACTTTTTATAACTCTGATGTAACCACAGTATTTGACGCTTCTATTTGACTCTCAGATATGAAGTGCACCCCACTAATGTACTAGTTTGCCGAATTCTTTCCTAAGCTGTCCCTCACAGATGCAGCATCCTCTCCCTACACTAATAAGACCTCATGTGCGTGCAGTGCTATGCGACTCCAGCTTATATATAGAGCCTGGGTCAAATGCTGCACTGGCCAATCACAGCCATGCTATTAGTAGGCATAGCTGTGATTGCTTCTAAGGGCACATGAGTCAAAAGCTTGTTGATTGGCTGCCCTGCAGCCTTTCAAAACGCGCCATTAAATCGCGGAACTCCAACCCGAACATACAGTGATATGTCCGTGTTCAGGTCCGGGGTCCAAAAAAACATAATGTTCGGTACGAACCCGAACTTTACAGTCTGTGTTCGCTCAACTCTAGTTATGTACAGTCTTTTGTAGTAGCCACTTAGTCACAAACCCTGGCCAAATTTAGTGTACATATTTTCACTAATGATATCATTGTCATTATATATTTTACTGCACTAGAACATACATAGTTATGTTCGGAGATGTTTTACGAGTACAACAGTATCCTCATGTACACATTTTATGGGGATCATAAAGTTACAGGGTCAAATACAGAACTTACCAATTTCAGTATTCTTATCTGGAAATTTAAAGAAATTATTTTCTGGACCTTAGTTGCTTTTTAGAGAGTATGGTATCCATCCTCAGAGAAACAAAATAGAAACCAAATGACTGAAAACTAGCCTAACACACACTACCTACCCCTCCGTTCCCACTTCCTCCCACAAAACCCCAAAAACCCAACCAAAAATTAAAGTAAAATTACTGATCGCAGTGGATCAGTACTAAATGGGTTATTTTTTATTTAAGTCAAAAAGCCAAAAAGTCAGCCTGGTAACCAGCACAGTGTTTTCTTCAAACAGAGATCTCTCTATGCTGCCTGGCCAGCAGCAGCATTTTGGTGAGCATCAGCTATTTTTTCTTGTTTATTGAGGCCTTCTGAATTATTCTTTTTTTCTATTTGTATATAGTCAATAACTTTGAAATGGAAAGGAATATTTTTTAAGCATTTAACGTGCCTTTATTATTTTATCACTTAACTTAAACTGAAAAGCATTCCTTTCTAATACTTCCTCATCTGATTAAAAACATACTTATTACTTGGATTACAAATGCTGAGTTAAGTAATATTTATTAAACCCAGAGATCCACTGTGTGTAGCTTAGAACATAGGTATTTTTTCTTTTTCATTCAAAGTTTGTATTAGTGGTAGACATTACATACAGGTAAAATTTAGCGTTGACAGATCGGATTGCATTGCTGGGTATTGGATACAGTTCTAGTTACATTTTGCAGATGTACATTTTATGCATTGCAGAACATATATCTAACAATATCAGCTGTATCGAACTTTACCTTGGTTTGGGTGTTTTATAGGGTTAGGTTGTGTGGTGAGGGTTAGCCGTGAACAGTGGCTGCAGGTGAATGCACAGTGTTGTTAAAGTGTGGGCTGAGATGTGGAGGGTGCAAGGGGGAACTTGATGCTCAAGGGTAAGGAGGAGAAGTTCGCAGGCAGCAGGGAGATGTAAGCTGGGGTCCTCCATGAGTGGGTCCGTTCGGAGCCTGGTGGGTGGGGTCATGTAGGCAATTGTCGTGAGGGTGGTGTGTAATCTGGCCGGGATGACTCTCTCTGGGTTACTGTCGCGTATGTGTGGTTGCCGTGCAAGTCATGGCAATTGTGTCTTTCCGGTTGTCTGGACGGCCCCTTAGTTGCCTGGGCGCTTCGGTCAGACGTGCGGGGCCGTTGGGGTGTTGCTGAAGCGTCGTGTGGTCGTCTTGTTCATTGTTGTTGTCTAGGGTTTGGTGTTGGAGGGGTCACTGTTGGGTGAGGGGCGTTCCGGGTCGTGGAGCATGGCTGGTGCCTTGCATTGTGGTTGGTTCTATGCGCTGGACTGGACTTCCAGGTATCCCAGGAAGGGCAGTTGGTGTTGGACCCTTTGTTGTTCGAACCGTGTGGGGTCACGTGTGTGGGCACATTGAGCAGCTGTTCTTCCCTGTCGATAAGGGAGGTTGTTTGTGTGATAGAACATAGGAATTTTAATATAAAAATGCTGACAAATTTTGTCCATATTACACTTATTATAATCCAATCAAAATTATGGTTATGGTTTTTCAAATTGGGGAGGTAATTAATTGAATTAGCTGCAAAGTCTTAAACAGCGAACATAATTTTTTTTTTTTTAGGATTCAGCCAATCAATATGAAAATTTCCAAAAACCAACAGTTCACTTTTTTGGCTTTGACCTACAGTTTCACTAAGGAACTGGGTTATTTCAGAAAGAGAATGTACTGAAATAACCCAGTTGATTTGATTTAAAACTGGATTAAACACAAAGTTTGTTTTTTAAAACCATGGAGTGCACCCCTTCTTTTGTTTGTTACAAATGCAATGTGGGTTTTGCACCCAGGCAAGGTAACTATATCAGTTGTTGGTTTGAGGTGTGGGAAGCACATATACATATATATATATATATATATATATATATATATATATATATACATACACATACAGTTTTCAAATATGAATTTGTTTATAGACATATTTATGCTTGCAATGTCCATTTAATAAATTCATTGAACTCACCTATCTGTTTTTTTCTGTGTGCGCGTGTGTATGTGTGTGTGCAGGGGGAGCATGGCGTATTCAGTGCCTACAGGCACCTGACATGTAAATCCAACCCTGCACATTCTGCCTAAATGATGATTTATATGGTTTGCAAAACATCTCATAATAACTGCCAAATTACACATTAATTGGAAAATAACTTGAAGCTGTTCTTGTCCCTTAAATTCTCTGATGAATATAGCCAATTTCAAAAGAAAAATATAACTTTTGAAATAATTGGAACATTATTATAAATATGTCATTTTATAGTGATGCACTATATTTATAATTACTCTGAATTCATTTTGAAAATCTATTTGCAAAAAAACAAAATTTTTGCTTCATATAAGTTAGAAACGAAAAAATAATCATTATTTTGAATACGCCATAAGCATTATACCAAAGGAGGGCAAGGATTGAAAGCACTGCAGGAATTACAGTTCAATATCTCTACTCAACTGCGATATTATATTACTAGCCAAGATGCTGGCTTACAGCCACATGTACCTGCCCTCGTACACCCAGACTAGGTGGGCATCATGATGGGAAGGGAGGCACAGGAAAATACCACCCAGGCATTTACATTCATAAATTGGAGGCATTTACCATCCAGGCATTTACACTCATAAATTGGAGACCTTCTCCTGCTATCTACAGACACGGAGAAGGCCTTCGATAGAGTGAGCTGGGAATACTGGTTCCAGACCCTTGTTTCCATGGGACTTGAACTCTGCATAAAGGATTCGATAAAAGCCCTATACAAAAATCAGACAGCGCAAGTAATAGTAAACTGAGCTTTCAAAGCCGACCTTAAAGATCTTGGAAGAAATGGAACTTGCCAGGGCTGCCCTCTGCCCCATTGCTCTTTGTCCTTCCCCTTGAGCCGTTCTTATTGACAATTAGAAAAGACCCCAAAATTACATGAGTGTAGACGAGAGATATATACCAGAAAATTGTAGCATATGTGAATGAACTGCTCTTCTTCCCAAATCCAGAAATCACTCAAACATCAATGAGGGTCTTTAGAGTGACAGCTGGGAAATACAATATCTCAATGTAAGGAACAGAGAAACAAAAGAAAAAACTACCAGTAGGTGTCTCCTAATATGATGGTATAGCTATCTAGATAATAGTTGTCCCAATGGGAAAAAAATAAAATGTCACTTTTAATAGGTATTGATTAAAATAATAATAAAAACAAAGACCAAGATATCCAGTCCTATATATGGGTAATATTCTTGCTGGAACAGCACAACAGAAAGAAACAGAGAAAAAAAGCTTTCTAACTGCTTAGATAGCAGAAGGAGATATAGTGTAAAAATGATGAGAACAAAGTGGTGGAAATGTATCTATTTACACAATTATACAGTACAGGAGGGTGGTTGCCTTCTCAGATAGCTAGACTCTCCTGCAGAAAGAGTAATCGGATAAGTAGAACTGCTTCTATGAGGCAGAATATTTTACAAATAGATCACCTAATCACACCAAATCCACGGATAGATTCTCAGAAAGAGTGATGTGTGGAAAGGCAACTAGCAGAACTGCTTCTATTAGGCAGAATATTTTACAAATAGATCACCTAATCACACCAAATCCATGGATAGATTCTCAGAAAGAGTACTGTGTGGAAAGACAACTAGTGGAAGTTGATCGCTAGGATCGGTTTGTGGTACTAGGTAGCATTGACCGAAAGGAGTGCAGCACGTTCCTGTAGTTTAACTCGGCTAGCAAATCTAACGGCACCCCTTATAAAACGCCTGCTCTGTCACTAGATCCCCCACTTAGCAGCCATATCGTAAATGAAAGAAGAAAATAAATTGGATACGTATAATAATGGACTAAAACTCAGTCACAGGATGCCCATTAAGAGTAAGGTAACTAGCAGAATGTCGGCAGTGCAGATCAGGCACATGGATATTGCCGACTGGGTGTCCTAAGCCCCTGACGCACACGTTTCGCCCAGGTGGCTCATCAGAGGGGAACTGAAAGAAGGTAAGTATTAGATTAAGTATCTATCCCGACTTTTGAGGAGATGGTTGGAAAATTAAATAGTAACAACATAGGTCTAAAACTCACTCATGTAATTAGTGAGAACCAACTGGAGTTTCTCGATCTCACAATCTGTTTAACAGCTGGAGGGGAGATTGAAATTGAACTATATCGTAAACCTACTTCATGCAATAATTTGTTGCATTGGAACAGCCATCATCCTTACAAACTGAAAGCGGCATTCCCTTTTGACAGTACCTAAGAGCAAAAAGGAACTGTTCCAATGAGGAACGCTTCCTAAAGGAAGCAAAGGCACTTAGAACACATTTTAAAGAGCAAGGTTACCCCAACAGGATCCCAAAACAAGCTTTTCAACGTGTCTCACTTATGGACAGAGCCACCTGCCTCAGAAACCAAAGAAGCCCATCCACAAAACACACTATAAGATGCATTGGGACCTATGACCAGTACTGGGATCCCATTCCTAAGATCTTTTCGGATAATTGGCCCATACAAACTCACGATAAGGATGTGGCAACCAGTCTTCCACAATTCACCAGTATAACACCACAAAGAGCTAAGAATCTACATGACCTACTAGTCCATAGTCACCTAGAAACTCCACAACCGCCTCAAACCTGGTTACAGATGTCCAAGGGGTTGTATAGGTGTGGACATTGTAAGGCCTGCAGGTATATCATGCCATCTAAAACCGTATTATGTACAAGCACAAAAACTGAATACATGATAAAAGAATTTATGAATTGCAGCGCTAGGGTCATCTATGCTATAACCTGTAGCTGCAAACTTCAATATGTGGGTAAAACCTACCAAGGGATCCATAGGCGAGTTTTGCAACATGTTAATTCTGTGACTAATCTCAACATCTCTACACTGGTGGCAAATCACAAAATTTTCTCCATGGATCTTGGAGAGAGGGACACAGATCTTTGATGAGCATTTTTATTTTCCACTTTTTGTAAGTGTTTCAATTAAAGCGTGTTTTTTATATTATTAAGATTTCACACTATGTCCAGTTCTTTTTTCTGCATGTACCCTTGAGGAATTTCATTGCAAGATCTAAAGATACCTTGATGGGCTTGTACTACTCCTCTATTCTGTGAGTGCAACATTTACAGCAGGGGCATCTCTACTAAACGGTGTTCCCCTATGAGTGTTCTCTGCTTTTGTTTTTTCTAGGTGTATCTTGTTTTGTGTATCTGGTTTGTGAGGATTTGAGGAATCCTTTGTTACAGCCTAGATTTAAAGGGAAGTAATTAATCTTTATCCCTAACATACTGCTCCACTTGGGTGGTATTTTTGTTTATACACATACCCTGTCATGTTATGTTAGCTCAGAGTATTGTTGTTGACACCAAGATCTGCGGGTTTCACATTGCATCTTCTCTTGTTTTTCTTGTTTATCTCTGAGATAGATATGGAGAGCCTTAATATTATTTTGCACGAGAACCTACGAGTTCTTTACTATATACCATATACTCATGTTATATAATCACATTCTTGAAAAATGTAATAAAAATTATATTTAAAAAATAAAAATACTTTGCTTAAGCAATATAAATATCTATCTGAATATAAACATACATCCAATTAATTAAAAAAAAAAGTTTATTGAAAATTCTAGGGACTTTGGAGGTAAACATGAGAATAAATTACATTTATAATCTTCATAACTTGTAAAACCATATGTGGTTATATGTAGAGCATATATTATTTGATAAATTAGGGGGGACAATTAAATAAAATACAAAATAAAAAAGTAACTATTTGTTATCTTCCTAACTAGTAAAACCATATGTGGCTACATGCAGAGTATATATTGCTGGACAAATTAGTGGGAACAATGAAATAAAATACAGAATAAAAAAAGTTACTATTTAGTGCACTTCATGTTTGGAAATAATATGAAATATAATTAATAAATAGTGAATAAATAATACATCAAAAAGCTAATAGTGATTAGATGCTAAACAGTGGAGTGTTATGCTAAACAGTGGAGTGTTGTTTAAATAACACATTCAAATAATAAACAAAGCACAATAATATATAAATTAAAATGAATTAGTATACATTAAAATAAATTAGAATAGATAATAAGCCAGTAATGACATAATGTTAAATAGGAGGTTATCATTTTTAAATGAAACAATAGTATAATTTAATTTCTAACTTATTTTGAAGGTTCTAAATTCTAAATAAATTATTTTAAGTACAACATTACCTGAAAAATAGGTAACCTATTTCATAAAAAGAGGTTATGGTAACATTGACTAATTATTGTTTCAATTCACTGTACTGGTTCTGTTAATGTATGTAAGACAATGTATATCCACAGCAGCAATATTTGGAATACTTTACATTTAAATTCAAACATACCAGGGGTGGATAAAATAAAAGAAGATAATACATTAAATCGGAATTTACATAAAACTAATTTCTGTCAAATTTCTATCAAACATTATTGCTACTCCTGAATGTACAGTGCCATTAATTATAATTAATTAAATGTTAATGCCTGCAACACAGTATATTGCAAGAATTTTGATAGCTTGTTATCGTGTATCTCCTTTGGGGGACAATGCTGCAGAAAAATAGTGAAACGTATAAGTGGAACACAGATTGGGATGCAATTTGTCAAACAATTTGCAAGCATCCGAGGGAGCAGCTGTACAAGTAGAGCACATTAACTGGCATTGGACAAAGGATGCATTGTGAATGTACACCAATGAGATATTAAGAGAAGGACTTTTTAAATGGACACCTGGCAGGAGGGGATATATACATGCGTACAATTTTTTTTAATTGTATGATTGTAATGGTCACTAAATAAGTCTTGTAGTTGTAAAGACAAAACACTTAGGACATGCTGGTTCTATGCATTATTATTTTATGAAAAGCATAGCCTCACTCATTGAACAGAAAGTTGGAACATACGCCTAGAGAAATAGAGAGCGTCTCTTATTACCCTGTACAAAGCTCGGATACATATGAATAAGACAGGAGTATGCATACAGATATACAGGAAAATAAACACTCATCCAAAATCAAGGACCTTCGCATAAAACCTGCAGGACTAAGTGCAGAAGAATAAGGTAGCATCTCACAACCATGCCGCGTGTTAGTACATGGATGAGCAATGATGCTCCCTAATTTAACCTAAGAATGTAACAGAATGTTGCTATGGCTGGATTCAAGTTCCAGGTATCAAATTGGTCCAGACCTCTTTTGAAAAATGGAGAGCTTGTAGTGAACAGAAAGAAAAGCGTGGGATAAGGTTTAGGTGTTTGTGCTCTTGCTTAATCATAGCTCTGTTCTTGTTCTTGTTTTTTTTTTTTTTTTTAAGTGCAGCATATCATGATTACTCATGCCATATCTTGTTATATTCCATTATGCTGTGTCTTACTACTGAAACATGTATTTCACTCTGCACTACAAAAATAAAGAATGTAAAAATAAATAAAGCAAAGGATGTAAGAGGTGTAAGAATGAAAGGGAGGAAAGAAAGAGAGAGAAAAAGGGGGGGGTGATAGATCAGGAAGATAAAAAGGGAATTGTGGATTTGCGGCATCAGTGGGGAGAGTAATTTAGAGTGTGTTGGGATTCAGTGACCCACTCCTGGGGCACAGGTCCCTAACCTGAGGTGTTTGCCCCACTTCTCATTCAGCTTCTCCAACTCCCTCCCAACTTCTGCAGAGATAGTATTGCCATGACTGGGACTATCCTTCTACCATAAAACCAGAAGGAAGAAGGAAATTAAAAAAAATAATTCTGTGTCTGCCACAAGCTTTACTTTTGCAATATTTTCCGCCTAACAGCAATGTGATTCAAATGCTCTAAACTTTGTATTGATAGTAGAAACATCTAGCTAACACTAGTTTTGTTCTTTCAGTAAGGCACATGTAACAGTGAAAGACAGCACATACACTTCAATCCACATTGAATAGAGGAGTAGAAGACGCTATTTGTTAAGTACCCTGGTAGAGGTGATATATAAGAATCCCCATTTGTCTGATTAGAGCGGGGTAGTTTACCAGGCCTTCTACAGTTGTGGAGATCCCTGCTTTTTTAATGTTATATATTTTATGAGTGTTTTGTATACAGCTGGGATTCTTTCACTGCTTCATTTAAAAGTTGATATTTTCAACACTCATCAATACATTCTTCACCTGTGTGTCTAACCACAAACATCTCTTCTACATCTTAAATATGCCTGCCATGTACTCCTGGCAATTTCAAAAAGAGGAAAGTTAATTCCCTTACAGTGACTGTAGTTCCCACACTAGAGCACCCCTACAAATATCAAATGTGTTTCGTAGAGCTTGCTACTACAATATTTCTAGTGTTATTAAATTATAAATTTTGACTTAATATCTCCATACCATGAAACAATTATACTTTTCCAAATTGAACTGTATTGTAATTCAGAGTTTTAATGGATACCAAAGATATACTTAAATGCATTACCCAATAAGATACACACAAAAAAGAGCCAATACCACTAACAGAGTCAATACTTAGAGATGCTGTACATGCATAGTTAGGGTTATGGACTCTGATACTTGTGGCTATTACACAGGACCGTTGCAAGGATTTTGGGCTACACAAGCAAAGATACATTTTGCTACCCCTCCTTACAATACACGCTAATTTACATTCTTCTACATCTTAAATATGCCTGCCATGTACTCCTGGCAATTTCAAAAAGAGGAAAGTTAATTCCCTTACAGTGACTGTAGTTCCCGCACAGAGGTTTTTTTAAGAGCTTTAAATGAAAGCATATACTCTCTCTTTTAATATATGCAAAAATAGCCATGAAAGTATGTGCAAGATTTTTAATAAGCTAGCCAAGGAAGCAGTTTTGCATTCATTTTTTCTCAAGCTACTAGAGCATGAGGTAAAAAAAAGAATAATGGTCTCTAATTTGATCATTTTGTAGTTGGGAAATATATATATTTTGCCCTTCCATATGTTACGTGGCAATGTAATTGCAATGTCAGTGGCTAAAGACTTGGTGAGCATCATGGGAAATGTAGTCAAAATCATCTACAATGTCAAGGTTACCATCACTGATACATGTCAATAATTTCAATTTTGTGTAGCAAAATCTTATGGATACTCAAGAAAAAAGAATTAGTATTGCTATATAGATTGGGTTTATTCTAGGAACAAGGCAACATTTTTATAATGGAACACTTTATTGTATATATCAGTATTAAAGATACCAAAGAGAGAACAATGTTAGATTCATTTGCTAGGAGTATCTTGTTATTCCAAGGGTCATTTAATGTTAATTATTTTATTATAGCATTGATTGTAAAACATACATGTGAATGCCACCTTATATTAGAAAACTTTACACCTCAATTTACTTCATATCTCATCACAGATATATAGAAATTCTTCTCAATATGACCTTATCTTGTTAATATAAATGTAAATATAGAAACAATGAGATAAAACAAATAGTGTCAGTAACACTATACAATTTGAAAAGGTAATTAAGCCATATATCTTTTGGGAATAATTTGAAAATAACTTGAACTACCATGTGCATATGCATATATTATTTTAATTTTATTACCCTATTAATGAAAAATATAGTTACTCTTCTTTATATCCTGACAAATATTTAAGATAGTATGAAAGAACACATTTCTGTAAAATGTTACTTTGAAGTCAGAAAATTTTATTTCATATATGTTTCATTATGGTATATTTAAACACAGCATGGGTAATTTATCTTATGAAATCAGGATAGATTGACTCTGAAATTCGCCTATATTATTCACTTAGTAATAAGATTGACCTGGGGCTAAACATTGAAGAAAACCCCCTACAAATATCAAATGTGTTTTGTAGAGCTTGCTACTACAATATTTCTAGTGAAATTAAATTATACATTTTAAATTAATATCTCCATACCATGAAACAATTATACTTTTCCAAATTGAACTGTATTGTAATTCAGAGTTTTAATCGATACCAAAGTGCACTAAGGAAACCAAATATATTCAGGAGAAAATAAAAAAGTAATGATAAAGGTATAGAATGTTTTGGATGCATTCTCCATTGTATGACTTATGCTCCCCAGTAATAGATTTGAATTTTAAAAGATGAAATTGAGGATTTACGTTGATGTATATATAACACAAGATATAAAAGTTTGGTCAATTAAAAACAATAGTCTGTGAGGTTTATTTGCTAGTCATTGAATTGTGGTAAATATAAAACAGAGGGGTATCTTACTGTCATGTAATTGTTGTCATCACTTTATCAGTGGCCAATGAGCCACATAATCTTATCTTTCAATATTTTCCCACAATACCTTTACCATTACAGGATCAATAAAAAAAAAAGAGTCCAGTACTTTATTTGTATAAGTTGAGCTTGATTTATCACAATCAATTCAAAGAATATGTATTGGCACATTGGTGGAACCATTGGATGCATAGCAAACACCAAATATGACTTTATACACCACTAAAAAGAGTTTACTAAGGGTTAACCAATACTCAATATATTTTGACAGTTTTTCTACATCTACAGTGAAAACAACCCCACTTGAGATGATGAAGTATGGAAGTAATGTCACCAAACAGATTTGCCCTAACCCAGTTGGATATATATATTTTAGATATCTCCAAACTTCTATGATGAAAAAGACCAGCATTGGATAAATCTTGACCTCTAATAGAATGTATTTCGGCTCAATATACTTAAATGCATTACCCAATAAGATATACAAAAATTATACAAATGATACAATTCCCTGGTGCTTATCCTAAATATAGTGTGTAGCGTCCTAGACCTGCTGGAGTTTCTTCCTGCGTACCATCAGTATAATTTTAGTGGTCTTGCCCTGCAGTATACATTTTTCCT
Organism: Pelobates cultripes; assembly: GCA_933207985.1. NCBI lineage: Eukaryota > Metazoa > Chordata > Amphibia > Anura > Pelobatidae > Pelobates > Pelobates cultripes. The sequence continues at coordinate 302,438,820 of OW240915.1, read as the reverse complement.
ATAATATTTTTTTAGCATAATTCTATATAGTATTTTTGTACATAATAACTAATATGAAAAGTTCCTCTTTCTTATATTTCAATAGCTGCCTAGTCATATTGGTGAGAATATAGAAAGCATTCATTCTACCAACTTTCTATAAAAATGACAGACAGTTTAGATAAGATTGCCTCTAATCATTCATATGAATTGATGTCTGCATACACTTCAGTCCCACAAACCAGTTGGATAATTAAGTGCAGGGAACATTTCCTATGCTGTGATTATCTTAATTCATTTCTCCTTCAGTCATTGTAAACATGCACCTGCAAAGGTTTGCTCTACAAAATTGATCAAATTATATATGTTTCATTTGATGCTTATTCTTATTTTCTTCTTATTTTACATCTTATTTTTTTTCCCTTCATGTCTCCTTTCTTTTGTTTTTTTGTTTTTCTTCTGCTATTGTGACCAACATTGTATCTTGTATTATCCTTTTTAAGTGTATGCTTGTTTGTTATACATATCCATCTTTCTATTTTGTGTTTACATCCATCAAAATCTTATTGAAGTAGACATTTAAACAAATGGCTATTTGTATTGAAACTTACCCTCTTAACCCCTTCACTACCAAATGGTTTGCAAAAAAAAAAAAAAAACACCTCCAGAATTTAGATATTTCAAGCGTCCTAGAAAGTAATGTTTAATAGCAATGGAAAAAAATTAAGATGTTGGTTGGATAGAAAAAACTTTTAATAATAATTTACCAAATAATTTACAGATGCAGAAACCATGTTGTATATGTAATAAATATATATGTATTGTATAATTATTATATATATTTTCACATTGGCATGACATTGCCCCAAAACAAATCATCCTCATTAAAGCCATGTTACTGATACATATACATACTGATACATGAACGTATATACACACCATGATAAACACACATATACAAACTCACATGCACACACAAAAAAATATACACAGTAGATAAGAGGTACACATAACGAGGATAATATAGCTTAATACCATCATCTATGAGGCATAATGGGTATGTGCCTTTCCCACCGGGTGGGCATCATTAACCCAGCATTCGTGGCACTCCTTTCGGGGAATAGGTATCTGTTGGTTCGCGGTGGATATTGACATTTTTCACATGGAATTAGGGGATGGGTGTCCACCTTTTTGGATGGTATCACCTTATCCATACCCATTGTGATGTTCTATCCCTCATATGATTATCTCCTAATATTGGAATGATCTCATTAACCTTCACACCTATTATTGGCACAAGACTTATATGGTTAGGGATTTTGGGTGATGTCATGTTTCAGTTGGTGTTAAGGTATAGGTAACATTGTGTGGTACACTTTGGAGACCGGATGCCATGAAGCTGGGTTAATGATGCCCACTCGGTGGGAAAGGCACATACCCATTATGCCTCATAGATGATGGTATTAAGCTATATTATCCTCGTTATGTGTACCTCTTATCTACTGTGTATATTTTTTTGTTATAGTATTAGGTATTCTTTTCATGACAATATTATTTTTTCAAACATTAAGGGGGATATCCAGTAAAGTGTCAGTAGGAGTGCTCTTTGAAGTGCCCTATGAATATGAAGCTAGGTTGTTTTGTTCTCTTTTTGGTCTGCATTCTAACAAATATGTATACTGTGAATCCCCTAGCATTATGTATACAGCCTTTAAAGTTATAGCCTTATATTTAGGTATTTAGTCTATTATATAGTCTTTCCACTATTCAGTCTTCAAGTGGTTTTCTTATAATATGTATAACTAAGATGCCCTTCATGTACTAATGTTGTATTATGGGCTCTTACATTAGATGATATTATCCTATATACCACTGCATTTGCTAATATGGAGATGTATCTTCTTTGCTTCCCAGTACTTTTGTGTTTGTTTTTACTATAGGTTGCTATGAAGCTTCTCTTCATAGCAACAACCTCCCCATGATGCTGCCGGCTGGGCACTCGCGTGATGACGTAATGACGCCGGTGCAGCGTGATGATGTCATTGACGCGCACACCGACGTCGAGTTCCAGACCGGGCTGACAGGGAGAGACAATTATTTCGGTGGTGGGTAAGTTGATTGCTAATATGTATTTGGTTATATATGTAAGGTATTGTTTTGTATGCATTAGTCCTGATGAAAGTCTGTGGTTAGCAGACTGAAACGTCGATCTTTTTACAAGCCTATTAAAAGCTAAGTCTTATTTTTGCATTTAATAGTCCTGAGAGTGCTATCTGAACTTCATTTTTTAAAATATATATATATCACTTTTGTTTGCAAGAAAATTATTCCCTGTGTGCGCTATAGTTAAAAATAACTTTTAGAGCAGACATGGTGTATTTATGATTAGTTTAAATCTCATACATAAATAAAGTTTGCAAAAACATACATCATAATGAGCACAAACACATGCATAAGTACGCAAATAATGGTTTATGCCATTTACAATTAACAAACAAAACACGGATCATTAGCATTTTTTTAAATAGTAAGTACAGAATTTACAGTTAATAAAATAATAGCCTCTGAATATTCTTTGTATATCATACTATATAATGTGTCTGTCTGTCTGTCTATCTATCTATCTATGCCAATCTGTCTATCTATCATCTATTTATTTTTAAGGATTTTAAGTTATTGTCTGTGGAACATTTGAGATAAAAGGACATGCTCTCAAGTGAGGTTATCTTGTAATTTCTTGTACCGTTCCCCGACAGGGTGATAAAGTGAGCAGTGCAATTTAGATGGTCATGTTTTAATGTTTTAATGTAATTTGTAAAACTTCCCTAGGAATGTTGTTAAAATTATTGATTCCTGTCAGCAAGAATGTCCTCCTTGTGAATTAGATACTGGTTTAGCACTCCCTGTTCACTACTTTCCATGCATTTATTAAATCCTTTAATTTATTAATTCTCATTCTGCTCCCCTCACTGATTGATTAAGCCCATTTATCTAACTTGTGAAATAGAATGCCTATTGGTGACTTAATAAACTAAGGTTTTCAAACACTAATGAAAACTTGTTTCGCGGGACCCTCTTTACCTTGTGCATTCGTCAACCTTAATTTGTCTGTCAGTTACTTGTTGTTATATATTCACATTGTATAATTGTAAAGAATATATTGACACTGTATAAATGCTAATAATAATAGTAATTATAATAATTTGCAGAGCTCGAACTCAGATTAGATCTATATGTTCAAACAGGTTCTTTGTTCGGCTGAATGAAATGTCCAAAGATGTTTGTGTAGGAGTTGGTGTCCACCAGTATGTAGTAGTATGTTCCTGTTGTTACTATACTATAGTCATGTCATGTTATTTATCTCGGCTCATTAATACTCTCAGTGATTGTCTGATTCATTAATGCACCACTAAGTTTTATATTTTTTTCTCTTTAATCCTTTGAGATTCTATTAGATGGTTCGACAGGTAACACAGTGTTATTATTCAAAAATGTAGCACAACAGCATTCATGTTTTAAATCATTCAGTGAGGAGTGAGGAGTAGTAGTAGACCTATCTAAAATATACACTATGTACCGGCATATCTCTACATTCCTGCATTTTAAAGGAGAAGTGTCACTTCTTTGGAAATGACAAAATGTAATACACCATTGAAACCACATTTTTTTCAAGTGATGCTTTGTTTTCCTTTCAATTTATATTAAAGATTTAGCAAATAACATAATGCATTTCAGTCCTCTCACAACCAGGACAAATAGGAACATTATTTACTATGGCCTCTTCTCTGTGTGCTTTGTCTATGTTGATTGACAGGTTGCAAATGACAAAGTTTATAACAATGATTGAAAGAAGATGGAGGCACCCAACTGCAGGAAAAGAGATATTGATTCAAACAATTCTATTTTTTGTACCTCACAAATACGTTATTTGTTCAAGATGAGGATTAAGTAACCATAATATATAAAATCCTTGGAAGGGACAGTTCCCCTTTAAATATACATCGCATATGCAACTTTAAAATGGCTTGTCTTTTGCTTTATGTTAATATATTACAGGTGTTGGTAAAAGTAACTTATTTGTGTTATACTGTTATGTTATTTTACTGCCGCATATATATTCAGAATTTGATACTATAGGCATTTTTGATCTCTAGGATACAATTGAATGCAAATATACTGAGTGTTTCATTAGCTTGGTCTTACAGTGCATAAGTGCTAGTACTATCTCATTTTTTTTTTAACTAAAGCCAGCTGGAGTAGAATGTGTTTCGTACCATATAAAACACCTGTAAATAAATATTGTTGCAAAATTCATCCAAGTGTTCATCAAATCCACTGACTACACAATCAACTTTCCTGGTTAAAATTCCTAGTTATGCACGTTTTATTAATCATTATAAGTGTAGTGATTGCATAATTGTATTTCGCTTGAGTAATGTATCTGGGTGGCTTTAGACATTGTCAAATCAATAATAATAAGTTGTGCAGCACCTTTAACCCCCATTATGAGCAAAACGACTTCAAGCACTATGGCCACAATAGCTCACTTTACTGGCATTATATTGCAATACAGGGCTTAGCTCATTGGCTGAGAGCGATAAGCCAGCAAGCTGATAAATAGATAGTTTGATGATATGGCCCTGACATATCTGGCACCAAAGTTGTACCAGTTCAGGCCTGCTTTCTTACGTGATTTTTTTTTTGCCTTACTTGCACCACTAACTACTCAACTAGCTCCACAGTTACGTTTGCTTGGTAGCAAACTCAACGACAATCCAGGATATACTGTGGTTGTATGTTCCGGCTGTTACAGAGTATAACAACTAGCTTGTTCCACTCGCAATACATGTCAATGAATATGGTTCCTTAGCAAGACTTAAACTTGTATGGAAGCCAACCAAGACTTCAGCAAAGAGTTACACTATTTTTGCTGGCAACTTGCAGGAAAAGCTCTTTAATTTGGAGCTCACAGCTTTAATAAAAGACCACAGTGCAAAGGAAATGTATTTACAAATATTTACACCAGTGGACATACGAGCATGAGATAGAGAGCCATAAATTATGCTGTACTTGTCAACATCTATATGGGATGGGAGATCTGATTGAGGGATTTGAATTGGATTAAACTAAACTAATTATCCTCAGTGGTCTTTTGTTCTTATCCAAAGACACAATGAGCTTGGACGTTCCAATGGAAAGGCTAGTTCTTCCTCGATCTTTGTTACTTCACTTCAAACAACGCTTATGTATACAACAACAGACCTAGTGGTTAGAAACACATGTTGGAATGCTCTAATTCTCTGGATCTTTCTTAGGATATACAATGCAGAGTAGACCATAACTAATAAATATACCAAAATAACATGTTACATAGACCATATTGTCAAAAGTGGTATTATCAATCTCACTGTCATCATACCAGAAGATAGAAAGGCCACATTTACTGACAAGAACATAAACTTAGTCCCTGAGATATGAAAAGAAATAGCTGACTAAAAATGCATTAACTATCTAGGTTAACACACATATGTATATATATACATATATATATATATATATATATATATATATATATATATATCATTTTACATAGGTTCCCAAATGTACATTGACATGTTGAGTTGTGAGAGCCAGTCAGACAGATTTTTTAAGAATATTTTCTATTTGCTTTTTTTTTTTAACAAAATTTTTTGAAAATGTATTAAATTTTGCTCATCAGTACTGATTTAGTAAAAGTTGTCTATGAACTAAATATCATGTATCTGACAATCATGCAAAGTTATTTATCTCCTGCTGCCTAAGACAAAAGAAGTCTCAAAAGCTGTTTTTCTCTTTCTGTTTCAGTCTATGATTTGCTGCTTTTCAGAGACTGAGCTTATGAGAAGAGAACTAAGAAGAAATACAACATATAATTATGTCACAAGCAGATACATCGGATAGAAACTGTTTGTTTAAATTTCAATTTAATACAAAAGACAAAAGTTTGCTTTCCAGTCATTTTCCATGGACACGTACTTGAGCAAGCTCCAAATCTTGGATCCACATGAAGAGAGTAAAGTTACCTGTGTGACCGGTTCTACGTAAAGGTTGTCAGGATAAGTCATTAAAGCACTCATAAACTACTGATGACATTAACAGTTATTCCCTTTACAAATTACAGTTGCAACTTTTTAGCCAATATGTTTTGAAAAATAGTTATAGAGTAGTATTTAGAACAAAAATAATAAATTACACTTCAATACTACCGGCAATGTTTATATATTATATATGAAATTAGAGTCTTGTAATGCATTTTTATTGTATTAACATAATTTAGAGAATTTCCCGAATGCCTGTCAATCTGATAGTCCAATAAAAAAAAAGTACAAGAACAAGATTCACATTTTATCTGTTATTTTACATCTTTATCACTATACTAACACCAATAAAATATCTACTTCAACACTATATATATATATAAATATATGAAACCAAGAGGGTGGTACTCAGCTGAACATGCATATATTATAAGGCTGATACTGGGGCTAAATAATAAAAAATAATAGTGATTTAGCTACAGTATATGATCATACATTGCAGAGGCCTGCCACAACACTAATGTATCTCAGTCTATTCTGATGCCTGCTCTTATGAGAGTAACCCACTAACTTAGAAAAATTCATCCTACTGGGGCTCTCTGCAGTGCAAGGTTAAATAGTGCCCTGCAATGAAGCACCTTTGTTGGCCAGATGTTGGCCTGGACTTCACTCACTAAACACCAGCATGTATGCTCACAAAATGTAATAGTTTTTAATAAAACTTGACATGGGCAAAAATAATGGGTTTTTACTTTCAGTATATGATAATACATTACATAAGCCTGCCACGACACTGATGTACCCCATTTTTGGGAACCTAATGTCTGCTCTTATGAAATTAAAGGGACATGCATTACTTGCCATTTATTTTTTAAGCCAGCAAGCAAACACTTTTAAACAAATATAGAAACTGAAAAAAGCAAGAAAAACATTGATAAGTATGTAATAAAAAAGTTATACACTTGCTACAAACTTGGTCAGATTGCAATGTTGGTCATGCTTCTCAGATAGGCAAGTTTCTTCAGCTGCCCTACCCCATTTTACCCACCAATCACAATTTCAGACCAGTCCATTAATGAGAGAAACAGGACATCATTGTGCAGCAGCAGGAGAAAAAACCCACACCACAGACTACTCTGCACAATCCTGTCAAGAAGTTGCAAGGTGGAGAGATATTAAAACAGGATTTCTGGGCACAGGATCCAGATGCTCTGTAGATAGTGGAGCATTGGTGGGGAATGCAGTGTTAGGCTCTGCCCCCGCATTTGGTGTTTGGGACAAAACCAGTACTTATCAGGGGTGGACAGAGCAGCACATTTCCCACCGGATCACTGAGGATCAGGATTTCCCCCTACCTGACACAAGGAAAACCTCAGAGAGGTGGGGGGGGAGAGGGAGAAATAAACAAGTGTTTTTTTATTCAGCCCCTTTTCCTCCAATTGCAGCACCTACGGTCGCCAGTACTGCATACAATACTCCAAGTGAGGTCTCACCAGTGACATGTACAATGGCATGATCACTTCCCTCTTTCTACTGATAATACCTCTCCCTATACAACCAAGAATTCTGCTAGCATTTCCTGCTGCTCTATTACATTGTCTGCCTACCTTTAAGTCATCAGAAATAATCACCCCTAAATCCCTTTCCTCAGATGTTGAGGTTAGGACTCTCAAATATTCTGTACTCTGCCCTTGGATTTTGCATTTTCTTGCACTTATCCACATTAAATGTCAGTTGCCACAACTATGACCATTTTTCTAGTTTACCTAAATCAGTTGCCATTTGGCTTATCCCTCCTGGAACATCAACCCTGTTACATATCTAAGTATCATCAGCAACAATACAACATACTACATACTTCAGCCCCTATCTGTCAGGATACTGACAGGGATCCAATACGCAGAGTGCGGACAGAAGGAGGTACGTATACCGGACCTTAGAATGGCCGGACTAACGTAGGGACAAAGCAAGAATAGTCAAAAGGTAAGCCGAGGTCGAGGGAGCCGGAGGACAGGTAAGCGAGATACAAGCCGAGTCAAAGGAGAGGAGAGGACAACAGGATAAAAGACAAGCAAGGGTCAAAACCGGAAACACAAGATAAAGAACGCGCTGAGTGACTAGCAAGCTAGAACCACGACAGGGCAATGAGCAGTAGTAAAGGTTTCCTTTAAATACCCTGTTACCTAAATAGAGACCACGCCCCCAAAAGGTCCGGAATAGCGGTTCCCGGCACTTTATGCAAATGCCGACGTCATGACGTCGACGCTAGCCGTCGCGTCATAAAAGGGGGAGGAGCTAGCGCGGCCGGCGCGAAAACGGCCGGAAATATGCCGAAATGCTAGGGGCAGGGAGCCCCTAAACAGAGAGGATGTCTTCCCTGGATTCAGCACCAACAGGTACCCTGACAGTACCCCCCCTTCTAGAAACGCCCACCGGGCGGATGGGACCGGGCTTAGAAGGAAAACGAACGTGGAAGGCCCGAAGAAGACGAGGAGCATGCACGCCTATACCAGGAACCCAAGACCTCTCTTCTGGACCATAACCTTTCCAGTCTATGAGGTATTGCAGCTTCCCCCTAGAAATACGAGAATCAAGGATGGACTTGATGATATATTCCTCCTGACCATCCACACGGACCGAGGATGGAGGAGCAGGGCGGGAGGAAAATCTGTTACAAACAAGAGGTTTCAATAACGACACATGAAAAGAGTTAGGGATGCGTAGAGTAGGAGGTAGATCCAGCAAATAAGAAACCGGGTTGATCCTCCTCAGCACCCTGTAAGGACCAATGTAACAAGGAGCAAACTTCAAGGAAGGAACTTTCAGGCGAATGTGTCTGGTACACAACCAGACCCTATCACCCGGAGAAAAAATAGGAGCAGGCCACCTACGCCTATCAGCATGTGACTTAAACACCGCGGAACTACGTTCAAGAATTTGTCGAGTCTGATCCCACAACTTTCTCAGGTTGGCTATATGAATATCAACCGACGGTATACCCTGGGAAGGAGACACCGACGGAAGAACAGTAGAGTTAAAGCCATAGTTCAAGAAAAAGGGGCTATTACGAGTGGAACCACAAACAAGGTTGTTGTGAGCAAACTCCGCCCAAGGAATCAGACCGACCCAGTCATCCTGGTGTTCAGAAACAAAACAACGTAGATGTAGCGGATGGCACTGGGCTGTCCTGCAAATGTCTTCGAAATAATTGCATTCATGTGATTTGCTGGTTGTCTAGGTGTTTTTAAAGCCTTGTATTCTTGTGATTGTTCGGTAGTTCCATTCCCTTAGTTTATTCGAATGAAACTACCGAACAACCAGACCTCCCCTGTGTGAAGTGTGTCCTCAATTACACGTTGCAACATTGTTGCGAACGGGTAATTGGATAGTAAGTAGCCGTCCTTTGTTCTCGGGGGTGGCCGCCATTCGACAAACGAACACGTGGCGGCGGCCATTTTAAAACTCCCGAACAGCGGTGTTTTGCCGTCGAGTGTCTGGAACTAAAATCAGACACTCGAGTAGGCGAACACCGCTGAGACCTCCACAGCCCTGGTCCGTTCGGTTCCAAACTACCGAACGGCCCCTCATTCGGTAGATAGAAAATACCGAACGAGGGGATTCAGGCGAACCCTCCCTAGCCTCTATAGCTAGAGGCTTTCGTGTATTTTGTTCCCTTATGCCAGGACCGACCGCAGGGCCCATTCATATGGAACCGTATTCGGCTATCTCAGTTAGTGCGGTCGGTCATTTTATTCCCTCCATACATTTCCCGAACCCCTGGTCTGATCTGGGTGATTTTTGGATATGTTGGTCACCCAGATCAGGGCTACCAGGGGATGTATGATTTAAAGGGGTACCCCTACGTTTAGGGGTACATCCAGAAACGGGGGGAATTGGTTTGCTGGATAAGGGGATTATGATGCTGGCTGAGGGGAGGGGATGTGTGGGAGGTTACCAGGACAAGATTGGCTACTGTAATAATTACTGTAAATCCCTCCCTTGCATGGGAGCATGCTTTATAAGGAGACTGTGATTAAAGGCTTGTCAGTTCTGCTCCTGAAACTGTGTGTCGTCCAGTTATTGGGATTGCTGTGGGGATATTACTGTATTTGACCTGCTGGAAACTTTGCCTATGGATTTATTATTTACTTGTTCCTGAGCCTCACTTGGATTACAAGCGGAGATCACCTGGGGAATATTGCATCTCCGCTACATTGGTGGCAGCGGTGGGATCCAGACTCACAAGGGAACAAGGACTAATGGAATACGGATGGAGAGTGATTATGCCAAGCTTAAAAGATCCACGCTAAAAGATCTCCTAGAAGCGAAAGGCATTGCAGCCAGCAACAAAAAGAAAGCAATCCTCATTGCAGAAGTGATGGCTGAATACCAGCAGGAGGACAGGGTAATCCCTGAGCAACAGAGTGCAGCAGATGGAGCTGAAAAAGAAGAGTTTCGGAGAGAGGTGCAGTTCAGGCTGTCCTTTTATGGAGAGAATCCAACAACGGATATTATAGCCAGGACAATGTCAGAGGTACAGGAGTTCATACTGCGTCAAAGGCCACTACAGCAGCTGGAGAGGAATGCTACCACAACTACCATCACCCAGGGTAAGACAAAAATTCCTTACCAAGCTTTTAAAACATATATAGAAGCAGAGGAAGATATAGATGCTTTTCTCCAAGACTTTGAAAGGCTGTGTGCATTGCATAATATTAGCCCAGATGAGTGGGTGCCTATTTTAGCAGGGAAGCTCACAGGGAAGGCGGCGGAAGCCTATAGAACTGTACCTGATGAGGAAATTCGGAATTACCGCAGAGTAAAAGAAGTGATCCTGGCCCGATATGCAATCACGCCAGAGGCATATCGGCGACGGTTTAGAGACCTAAAGAGAAATGACAAGGACTCTCATGTGGAATGGGCTTGCAAGTTGCATCGGGCCGCTCTGGGGTGGGTACAGTCCAATAAGGCTCGGTCCATGGAGGACTTATTGCAAATCGTGTTGTTGGAGCAATTCTATGAGGGGGTAACAGGCGAGGTCCAGGAATGGGTGAGGGACAGAAACCCTACCTCCCTTACCGAAGCGGCTAGGAAGGCCGATGAGTACTTGGATGCACGCAGGCAGCAGAAACCAGCAGCCCCAAAAGCTATTTTTAAAACCTTTGGGGGAAACAGCTACACCCCAGCTCCACCAAGGCAACTGCCACCACCAATACCACCCGCTGTACAGCCACGTTTTCGCCAGCCCGCTTCTGGCCCCTGTCATCACTGCCAGAAGTGGGGACATTATAAAAGGGAATGTCCCCAGCTGAGGGATCGTTCTACCTGGATTCGCCCCGGCCCACCACCACCACCGAGAGCAGCCGCCGCCCATCACTACCAAAATATAGTGGCCACACCATATGGGTCAGCTGTTCCCATAACAACCGTGGAACAGTGGGAAGTACTACATGAGGCGGATCCAGTCCAGGCCAATGCTGATAACAGACAGCATCACAGGCAGACCGTATACCTGGAGGGTAAAGCAGTACAGGGCCTACGTGATTCGGGGGCTACCATCACCTTGGTCAAAAGTCACCTGGTCTCGGATGAAGCGAGACTAAGTAAAACTGTGGCCGTCAGGGTAGCCGGGGGAGCAGTATACCGGCTACCTACAGCAAGGGTACATTTACATTGGGGAGCGGGGGCAGGACATGTGGAGGTGGGGTTGATGCCGCAGTTACCGGCGGAGGTTTTATTGGGGAACGATCTGGGGAGGCTCACATCTGCTTTTGAGCCCCAGACGCCCACCACAGGAGAAGCTCATCCTGTGGTCACCCGTCAACAGGCCCGCACCCAGGACTACAACACACTTCCGGAGGTTCAGGTAAGAGACCCTTCCCCTTCCCTTGACTGTGTCCCCTGGGCCCCTCCTAACGAATTTGCAGCAGAGGTAGTGACTGACCCCACCTTGCAGGTATACAGAGACAAGGTGACAGCAGACCCTCCGGGGGAGAGGGGGAGAGATTTGTCTGGGACAAGCAGCTTTTGTACAGGGAGACAGACAAGCAGATTGAGGGGTCAGACCCAATAGTGACGAGGCAGCTAGTGGTACCGCAGCGGTACCGAGCAGAGCTACTCCGGATAGCGCACGATATCCCGCTATCCGGACATCTAGGGGTCAGCCGCACTAGGTACCGACTGACCCAAAATTTCTTCTGGCCAGGGATCAGCCAGGAAGTGCGCCGGTATTGCACCACCTGCGACACCTGCCAGAGGGTAGGGAAAAGGGGAGACCGGAGGAAGGCGAAGCTACACCCCTTGCCAATAATTGAGGAACCTTTTAGCAGAATAGCGGTAGACTTGATAGGTCCCCTCAAGAAAGCCAGCCCGTCAGGCAAAAGGTACATTTTAACGGTAGTAGACTATGCTACCAGATATCCAGAGGCGGTGGCTCTGACCAACATTCAGGCTGAAACGGTCGCGGATGCCCTCATGCAGATATTCTCCCGGTTGGGATTACCCAGGGAGATTATCTCGGATCAGGGTACCCAATTTACCGCAGAATTCACCCAACATCTCTGGAGGATCTGTGGCATTAAGCCTATTATCAGTGCCCCTTACCACCCCCAGACTAATGGGCTCTGCGAACGGTTCAATGGCACATTGAAGCAAATGCTCCGAACCTTCGCAGAGACCCACAAGGACTGGGAGCGGTTCCTGCCGCATCTCCTATTCGCTTACCGGGAGGTGCCGCAGGAATCCACGGGATTTTCCCCGTTTGAACTGCTGTTTGGGAGGAGGGTCAGAGGCCCCTTAGATCTTATAAGAGAGCACTGGGAGGGAGATTGGAGCGCAGATGGCACCCCCATCATACCATATGTGTTGGCTCTCCGAGACCGCCTGGAAGCATTAACCAGGACGGTAAGGGAAAACCTTCAGGCGGCACAGACCCGCCAGCGCACATGGTATGACCGGGGAGCCAGGGACCGTAGCTTTCAGGTCGGGCAGAAAGTGCTAATTTTAAAGCCGGTCCGACATGACAAGCTACAGGCCGCCTGGCAGGGACCTTATAGGGTGGTGGAACAGAGATGTGACACCACCTATATAATTGGCCCCTGTACAGGGACGGGAGGGCGACGCATGCTCCATGTGAACATGATGAAGCCCTACCAAGCGCGCTCCGAGGAGGTAACCGCCATATGTGCGCCCAATTCGGATGAGTTTGACAGCTTACCACTCCCAGATCTGCTGGAAGATGGGCAGCTGTCTGGGGATTTAGGGGAAGTCACACTGGGAGACCGGCTGAGCCCACAGGAGCGCATCGAGGTACAGCAGCTGTTGGAGGAGAAACGAGACACGTTCTCTAATGTACCTGGGTACACCCCTCTGGCCACTCACCGGGTAGAGACCCCAGGGCAACTACCGATGCGCCAGACCCCTTACCGCATCCCCGAAGCGGTGAGGGAAAACATGCGCAAGGAGATCGATGAGATGCTCCAACTGGGGGTGATTGAGCCCTCAGATAGTCCCTGGGCTTCTCCGGTAGTACTCGTACCGAAGCGGGACGGTACGACCCGCTTCTGCGTAGACTACCGGAGATTAAACGAGAAAACGGTGTCCGATGCATACCCTATGCCACGGATAGATGAGCTACTGGACAGAATGGCCAGGGGTCAATACCTCACTACCATTGACTTATGTAAGGGGTATTGGCAAATCCCCCTGGCCCCAGAGGCCATCCCGAAGTCGGCCTTTGTCACCCCATTTGGCTTGTACCAGTTTAAGGTCATGCCATTTGGGATGAAAAACGCCCCAGCTACTTTCCAGCGGATGGTAGACCGACTCCTGGATGGGTTCCAAGACTATACCTGTGCCTACCTGGACGATATTGCCATTTTTAGCAATACGTGGCAGGAGCACTTGGCCCATATAGGAGCGGTTCTAGACAGGACTAAGGAAGCGGGTTTGACATTGAAACCGGCCAAGTGCAGCATAGGGATGGCCGAGGTGCAGTACCTCGGACATAGAGTGGGTTGCGGCAAACAGAAGCCCGAACCAGCTAAAGTAGAAGCCGTGGCCCAGTGGCCCACTCCTAGGACCAAAACCCAGGTGTTAGCTTTTCTAGGGACCGCTGGGTATTACAGAAAGTTTGTCCCTAACTATAGCGCCCTCGCCAAACCTCTCACTGACCTTACTCGGAAGAATTTGCCCCGCCAGGTGACCTGGACCCCGGAGTGTGAACAGGCATTCCAACATCTGAAAAATGCACTGATAAATGCTCCTGTCTTGGCAGCTCCCAATCCAACTAAACGTTTTCTTGTTCACACAGACGCTTCTATGTTTGGATTGGGAGCAGTACTGAGCCAAGTCGGAGCCGATGGCGGAGAACACCCCGTGGCTTACATCAGTCGCAAGCTGTTACCCAGAGAAGTAAGCTACGCCGCCATCGAGAAGGAATGCCTGGCTGTGGTGTGGGCCTTAAAGAAACTACAGCCGTATCTATATGGACAGCCTTTTTCGTTACTCACGGATAACAACCCGTTGGTATGGCTAAACCGGGTGGCTGGGGACAATGCCAGGCTGCTGCGCTGGAGTTTGGCGCTACAGCCTTTTGACTTTAATATTCAGTACCGCCCGGGTAAACAGAATGGGAATGCCGACGGGTTGTCAAGACAAACTGACCTGGAGAAATGATCCGTGAGTCCCCGGACATCCCCAAGCCGATCCGTGTTGGATCAGACTGTGTATGCCGGCTTGTGGGCAAGGGGGAGCAGTGTAGCGGATGGCACTGGGCTGTCCTGCAAATGTCTTCGAAATAATTGCATTCATGTGATTTGCTGGTTGTCTAGGTGTTTTTAAAGCCTTGTATTCTTGTGATTGTTCGGTAGTTCCATTCCCTTAGTTTATTCGAATGAAACTACCGAACAACCAGACCTCCCCTGTGTGAAGTGTGTCCTCAATTACCCGTTGCAACATTGTTGCGAACGGGTAATTGAACAGTAAAGTAGCCGTCCTTTGTTCTCGGGGGTGGCCGCCATTCGACAAACGAACACGTGGCGGCGGCCATTTTAAAACTCCCGAACAGCGGTGTTTTGCCGTCGAGTGTCTGGAACTAAAATCGGACACTCGAGTAGGCGAACACCGCTGAGACCTCCACAGCCCTGGTCCGTTCGGTTCCAAACTACCGAACGGCCCCTCGTTCGGTAGATAGAAAATACCGAACGAGGGGATTCAGGCGAACCCTCCCTAGCCTCTATAGCTAGAGGTTTTCGTGTATTTCATTCCCTTATGCCAGGACCGACCGCAGGGCCCATTCACATGGAACCGGATTCGGCTATCTCTGTTCGTGCGGTCGGTCATTTTATTCCCTCCATACTTTTCCCGAACCCCTGGTCCGATCTGGGTGATTTTTGGATATGTTGGTCACCCAGATCAGGGCTACCAGGGGATGTATGATTTAAAGGGGTACCCCTACGTTTAGGGGTACATCCAGAAACGGGGGGAATTGGTGTGCTGGATAAGGGGATTATGATGCTGGCTGAGGGGAGGGGATGTGTGGGAGGTTACCAGGACAGGATTGGCTACTGTAATAATTACTGTAAATCCCTCCCTTGCATGGGAGCATGCTTTATAAGGAGACTGTGATTAAAGGCTTGTCAGTTCTGCTCCTGAAACTGTGTGTCGTCCAGTTATTGGGATTGCTGTGGGGATATTACTGTATTTGACCTGCTGGAAACTTTGCCTATGGATTTATTATTTACTTGTTCCTGAGCCTCACTTGGATTACAAGCGGAGATCACCTGGGGAATATTGCATCTCCGCTACAGTAGATATTGCTCAATTTTTTGGTTAGTGCGTTCGGCTGCTCCGTTAGATTGAGGATGATAGGCCGAAGAAAAATTTAGTTTGATGCCCAACTGGGAACAGAAGGATCTCCAAAAACGGGAAATAAATTGGGAACCCCTGTCTGACACAATCTCATTGGGAATACCATGTAAACGGAAAATTTCTCTAGCAAATATCACGGCCAGTTCAGGAGAGGACGGAAGTTTAGGCAAGGGAATGAAATGAGCCATTTTAGTAAACCTGTCAAGGACCGTGAGGATAACCGTATGCCTACTGGAAGCTGGTAGATCAACAATAAAATCCATAGCCAAACAAGCCCAAGGTTTGTTGGGAATGACTAAGGGCTGCAATAAACCACAAGGGAGATCCCGCGGAAGTTTATTCCTGACACAAACATTGCAAGCCTTGACAAAGTCTTCCACATCCCTACGTAAACCGGGCCACCAGAAGTCTTTGGAGATCAGGCAGTAAGTTTTGTGGATGCCGGGGTGACCAGCGAACTTGCTATCGTGAAAACAGCGAATAATGTCCACTTAGAATTTGGGAGACACGAACAAGCGGCCCACAGGAGTACGTTCGGGAGCAAGAGATTGTTCGTTCATAATATCAGCGAGCAATGGAGAGTGTATTTTGACATTGGTGTTGGCAATAATATTGACTTCAGGAATAATAGGGAACAAAGTGTCCTCAGTAGAGGTGATAGGTTCGTGCTGACGTGACAAAGCGTCTGCCTTAGTGTTCTTAGAACCAGGGCTGTAAGTAAGCATATAATTAAAGTGTGTAAGGAACATAGACCAACGTGCCTGCCTGGCAGATAATCTTTTGGCCTCCCCCATATACGATAAATTTTTGTGGTCAGTCAAGATAGTAACTGGGAGGACAGTGCCCTCTAACAAATGTCTCCATTCCTTTAATGCCATAATGATAGCTAAAAGTTCTCTATCACCAATGTCATATCTCCTTTCAGTGTGTGATAGTTTCTTGGAAAAAAAACCGCAAGGGTGCAGCGGCTTATCTAAACTTTGTCTTTGGGACAACACTGCGCCTATCCCTGTTTCAGACGCATCAACTTCAAGTAAAAAGGGTAGAGAGGTATCAGGATGAACTAATACAGGTGCTGAGGCAAAAGACTGTTTGAGCGTTTCGAAAGCAGATAAAGCCTCAGTAGACCAGGTTTTGGTATCGGCTCCTTGTTTGGTCATATTAGTGATAGGAGCGATAACAGAGGAGTACCCTTTAATAAAACGTCTGTAATAATTAGAAAATCCAAGAAATCTTTGTATGGCTTTGAGTCCCTTAGGTAAAGGCCAATCTAAAATCGATTTTAGTTTGGTCGGGTCCATCATAAACCCGTCTTTGGAAATTACGTAACCTAAGAAAGTTACCTGAGACTGGTCAAAGCTACATTTTTCCAATTTACAATACAATCCATGTTGTAAAAGTTTCTGTAATACCTTTCTGACTTGTCTATGATGTGAATTAATGTCTCTAGAATGGATTAGTATATCATCCAAATATACAATTACACATTCATGTTGGAATTCTCTAAGAACTTCATTGATCAAGTCTTGGAAGACGGCCGGGGCGTTACAAAGCCCAAACGGCATTACGGTATACTCATAATGCCCATAACGGGTATTAAATGCTGTCATCCATTCATCTCCTTGTTTAATTCGCACCAAGTTATATGCTCCTCTCAAGTCAAGTTTGGTAAAAATACTCGAGCCCTTTAGTCTGTCAAAGAGTTCAGTAATCAAAGGAATAGGGTAAGCATTCCTGATAGTAATTTTGTTCAATCCCCGATAGTCTATACAAGGACGTAAGGTACCGTCTTTCTTTTCTACAAAAAAGAAACCCGCCCCCGCCGGAGAAGAAGACTTTCTAATAAATCCTTTGTCTAAATTCTCCTTGATGTATTCCTCTAAAACTAAGTTTTCCTTGGTGGATAGAGGGTATACCGTACCCCTGGGAGGCATAGTACCAGGGAAAAGTTTAATAGAACAGTCATAAGACCGGTGGGGAGGTAAAGTATCCACCTTACCCTTGTCAAATACAGATTTGAGGTCTAGATATTGTAATGGTATCTGAACGTCTGTGGATTGAGAAGTGTTAGCATAAGAGTTTACGGGGCAAACAGAAGTAACTCTCTGCAGACATTCTTTCCTACAACCCATACCCCAAGAAACGATTTCTCCACCCTCCCAGTCAAGAATATCCTAGTACCACTGGGACTGCCGGGGAGGAAATTAACAGAAGGGAAATCAACTCCTCGTGGAAAATACCAACAGTAAGCTTAACGGGTTCGGTCTCATGGAATATTACTGGTTCAGATAAAGGTCTACCATCTATGGCCTCAACGGCCAAGGGTGTATCTCTCAATTGGAATGGGATACAATGCTTATTAGCAAAAGTTTGGTCTATAAAGCTTTCTGCTGCTCCAGAATCTAATAATGCCATCGTAGAAATAAACCCCTTTTCCCAAGCTAGAGAGACAGGAATCAGAAGCCTATGGTCTTTTTTATTATGCATAGAGGACAGTAATGAAACACCCAAGGCCCGTCCTCTAAGGGAACTTAGGTGCGAGCGTTTCCCGGACGATTAGGGCAACTAAGACGTAGGTGACCTCTCCGCCCGCAGTATAAACAGAGACCCTCCCTTCTTCTGTACTGTCTCTCAGCCTCAGATAAGCGAGTATTACCTATTTGCATAGGTTCTGGTGGAGTAGGATTATAGGAGTCAGGGTTCTGAAATGAGGGAGCGAGTCTTACAGGAAGTCTAGTAACTCTTTCCCGAGTGTTCTGCCTCTGTCTCATGCGTTCATCTATTCTGGAAATGAAGGATACTAAATCCTCTAAATTTTCCGGAAGTTCTCTTGTGGCAATTTCATCTAGAATTTCATCAGACAACCCATTCAAGAATACATCCATAAAAGCTTGTTCGTTCCATTTCACTTCTGCTGCCAATGATCTAAACTCTAGAGCATATTCTACAAGGGTCCTATTCTGTTGTTTAAGGCGTAACAGGGATCTGGCCGCATTAATCTTCCTTCCTGGGGGGTCAAAGGTTCTTCTAAAAGCCGTGACAAAAGCAGTGTAGTTGTAGACTAAAGGATTGTCATTCTCCCAAAGGGGATTGGCCCATCTAAGTGCTTTATCTATTAGCAGGGTTATAATAAAGCCTACCTTAGCCCTGTCAGTGGGGTAAGCCCGGGTTTGAAGTTCGAAATGTATGCTTATCTGGTTTAAAAAACCACGACAAGCATCAGGCGAACCCCCATATCGTAACGGTGAAGTGACTTGGGAAGATGCGCCTACAGTGGCTACTTCCAAACCAGTACTTAGCGAGTGGCTAGCAGTGGAACGTATTTCTTCAGACTGGGTACTGGAGCGTGTTAACAAAGTTTGTAATGCTAAAGCCATTTGGTCCATTCTATGGTCCATGGCCTCAAATCTGGGGTCAGGAGGACTAGCACCTGCAGGATCCATCTGGCCCTGTCGTAATGTCAGGATACTGACAGGGATCCAATACGCAGAGTGCGGACAGAAGGAGGTACGTATACCGGACCTTAGAATGGCCGGACTAACGTAGGGACAAAGCAGAATAGTCAAAAGGTAAGCCGAGGTCGAGGGAGCCGGAGGACAGGTAAGCGAGATACAAGCCGAGTCAAAGGAGAGGAGAGGACAACAGGATAAAAGACAACAAGGAAAATGACCAACTTTGTGTAATATGAGTTTTACCCTCGAAATAAGTGAAAGACGAGAGCCATGGGATCGCGTCATCATAAACAACAGTGATAACATATGAACTCATCCTGAGACATCCATAATTACTTAAACTATATCTAACTATAGGAAAAACAATCCCCAATATCAACAATTTTACTACTATACAGTCAAAATAATACAAACAGTGAGCAAATAAAATATAAAAGGGGTCTTGAGGAAAAAACGGAAAGTGGGCCGACGAAATGGCCGAATGCAAAACGTTGATGGAACAATAGGCTAGCCCTGAAGAAAAAAGATGAGATAAAATTTTTACCACTATGGGAATAGGTGCAGTAAAGGGATCAGAGTATCTCTTCAGACAACAGCTAGACCATTTGTTCTAGGCTGTGAGGTAGCGGCACCTAGTGCCAGGCGCCCATGAGTTCCATAGCAAGTCCCTAGTGACTTGTGGCAGTATGCAGCAATTGGACATGTTGCGAGCCAGACTGCAGATAGCGAAGGACCCTGTGATCAGTTCTAAGCAGTTGATGTGTAGATTGGTCTCTTCGCCCAACCAAGGTCCTCTGGTAGACGAGTCCACATATTGTGCTCCCCAGCCCCAAAGCATGGCACCCAACTCCACCACGAAATCCGGTGATGGACCAAATATGGCCTTCCCGTTCCAAGCCTGCATATGGAGGAGCCATCAATGAAGCTTTGCCCGTACCTCGGCATTGAGTGGTACCTTCTGGTCGTATGAAAATCCGGATCGCAGGTAATGGGCCTTCAGTCTCTGTATAGCTCAATAGTGTAGAGGGCCCATGTAAATTGCTTGTATGGAGGACGAGAGGAGGCAGACAATTCGAGCTGGAAGTCGTAGTGGAACGTGTTCCATGCACAGAATCTTCAGAATTTCCTTCCGAATGGCTTTTATTTTATGGAGGAATCCCAGGAATTGGACGACTTGAGTCAGCATCAATGCTGACTTTTCGTGGTTGACTATGAAGCCCAAGGATTCGAGTATGCATATGGCAAAGGTTGTCTGAGATTGTAGTCGCAACACCTAGTCACAGAAAATCTGCAAATCATGTAGATAAATGAGTCATCCTACCACTATGGATCGCAGATGAGCCATGATCAGTTTTTAGGAG
Organism: Pelobates cultripes; assembly: GCA_933207985.1. Classification (NCBI taxonomy): domain Eukaryota; kingdom Metazoa; phylum Chordata; class Amphibia; order Anura; family Pelobatidae; genus Pelobates; species Pelobates cultripes. The sequence goes on along the minus strand of OW240915.1, from coordinate 302,418,081 downwards.
TTTTGTAAAACACCATGGGGTCAAGCTGAGTCCGAATGGGAGGCACATGAATTGGTGTAGCAAATCTCACCAATGAAAGCAAAGGAACCTGCAGCATGAGAGGTCTACTGGTACCAATAGGTAGGCATCTTTGAGTTCCAGTGGGGTGAAACAATCGCCTTTCAGCAGGAAGTCTTGTAGCAGATGATTCTCTTCCATTTTGAAATGGCGGTAAACCATGAAATAATTGAGCTGTCTCAAATTTATGACTGGACGGAAGTCTCCTGTATTTTTCTGAACTAGGATAATGATGCTGAAGAAGCTGCGGTTGTCCTTGGCATATTGCACAGTTCCTTTGGAGAACAGCAGGCAGATTTTTTGTCTATAATAATCTTGTGATTCACAGAAACCCGAAGTGGTGGTGGGGGATATTGCTGGTGGGAATGCGTCCATGGAGATCTCTTCCCATTTCTGTAAGAAAAGGGACAGTCAGTCTGCAGTGGTAATATCGACTTTGAGGAATACAAAGGGACCCACCTGAGGTAAAATGTCTTCGGCGTCTGCCTCAGGAGCAGAATGAGGATGACTGTGGGTTGTGTCTGGATCACGTGTACCAGAAGCGGCTGGTGGCCCAGAGCTGCTGTCGACCAGCCTGTCCAAAAACATCTCTTCCCAGAGGTGAGTGGAACACCTGTTGCATAGATGACTGCTTTTTTGAGGGTTGTGAATAATGACACGTGTCTTTTCATTTCCGAAATGAATGAGTCGCCAAACAGGAGGCCGTTTGCCGTTGGGCCCAATTCCTTGGAAGCCATATTCATCAATTTTGTATCAATGCACAGGAGAGCAGACCTGCACTGTTCATTGCATAATGCGGTAACCGGGAACCCACGAAGTCCTCATGCCAAATTTAGTCCCACAGTGGTCGTGGCTTAGTACCGCTGAGGACTATTCGTGGGTTTAGCTTATGCGAACGTCCGCCAGGTAGCTAGGATTCGGTTCCATTTGAATAAAGAGAAAATGCCAAACCAGGGGCACCCAGGGAAAGCTGTTAATGGTGGCTGGGCAAGGTAACTCCCAAATGGCGTCTCAGACCTGGACCATAGTCGGTGGGCAAGAGGCCAGCTTCCACACTCCTCCAGGAGTTCATGGCAAACGTACGTGGGAAGGAGAGTTTGTCACAGCAACTTAGTCAAATAATTCTCAATGAATTAAGAATTCATTGTATGTAATATCATTGAAATGGGTTAATTGATAATAAATTTATTAACTCCTCAAACCATACTCTGAATTAGGCCCACCCTGTAGTACACTCAAATGGAGAAAGAATGGAACAAACAGCTGTCCAGATTTTTACTTCTGACATATATCTTTTTTTATCTCTGACCTCAGGCTTTTGCTAAATTACTTTAGACATAATTATTATATTCTGTTCATATATTTCATTCAGATAGTTTAGATGAAATATATGGTTGTTGTCTAGAAAAGGGGTGTTCCATAGCAAACAAAATACTTTGATTCTTTTTATTTTGGTTTAAAAAAAAAACATATGCCAGTTACATAACACATACATCCCTGTACTTTCTTAAAATATCTAGTATCCATCATATGGGCCAAAGTCACATGTCTCTGTGGGATTAATTACGTACATTGGTTTAAAAGAAACATAAAAGTTTTATGAATTGGAATCAAAAACTTGGAATGTGATGAAAGTCTAGTAACAGGATCCAGTGTGTTATTGTCAAAAAAAAGTTAACTTAATGTCCTTAGGAGAGACTACTGAGTGGATGAAGTCTAGATAAGCATCTGGTGGATCAATGAAAATGAAATCACAGTAAAGGAGGAGTAATAAGTAAAACTGAAGAAATACAAGCAATCTCTTTTTCTGAGATATTTAAGAACAAATGTCTAATAATACTGCAATAGGAAGAGCTAGAGCTTTTGAATCAAAATACTAGAACAACAATAATGATTGAAATACTATTGGATTTATGACTTGAAGGGATGGAAACATTTTCATGAAAATATGGAAAAGAAAAATGCAAATATTTTCAAAGTATTCAGCCTACAACACTGCTTTGTCCTTAAAAATAAATTATATGTATTTGTATTACAGTTGAATATGTTGGACTGATGCATATAATCTGCAAGTCAAGAGATGATTCTGAAAAATCATGATTATTTAAATAATGCACGATAGCGAGGTTTTCATAAAATAATAAGAACAGAATAATTAATAAACTATTTTTTTCATTGTATTTCTTTTTGTAAGCAAAACTACTGTGCTTAAAAATATGAAAAAAACACCAAGAAAAAAAACACCAAAAAAAACCAACCTACAATTTATCAGTTCCAGGTTTCAAAAGTTCTCAAATAGACCTCAAAGATTATGTATTGGGGTACTTCAAGTATTAAGTCAAAATTAGTAAGTAACAGTTTTAGAATATAAGAAAAAGAAAAAAAAACTGTTTCTCAATTCAGAAAAAGTTGGATTTTTATGTGAAAAAAGTAATTACATGTTACAAAAAAACTTTATATACATATTATCCTTCCCATGTAATATGCAATATGTAGGAAGGACCACAAGTGTGGACGCGCACGTGTGGAACATAAAAAGAGGCTTTGAAAAAAATATTCAGCATACTGCAGACCTTACACCATTTGGGACTAAATGCAGATTTTGAAATTTATATATATATTTTTTTTTTTATATATTTTGTATTTTTCCTTTATATTTATTAATTATTCATTTCCATTTTTCTTTTATAAATGTATTTCTAATTAACTTTTTATCTGTGGGTGTTTTTCAAGTTTTCAATATAGCTTGGTTGCTGCTTTTAAGTGCTAGTTCAACGTGTGTGTTTAGAGATATTCTGGAGATAAACTGGAGGTAATCTAAGGTATACAGGAGAAAAAAAAAAGGTAAGATTTGTTTGATTTAAATGACTCACCTCATTAAAATGGCAGACTTAGCTCAATGTAATAGTTGTTATGCATTTGTTTCACGTTCTACTTTTTGGAGATTTGGGTGCGGTCTAATCTGTAGACAGTTCTCTATATTGTGGTAGGAGATTATATTTTTGAATTCGGGAATTTGTAAATTATCCATTAAACAAACTCAAACTGGAACTGTTGCAAAGTCACTGCCACAGAGACGTTCTAGGAATGGTATTTGGATTACTGTAGCATTTGGTAGAGTTAAAGTTGTGGATAAAATGCATATTGCACAGTCTATTGCTCTACATAATTCATTTTCAGCACTTTCTGAGTGTACTGGTGTCATGGAGACAAGCTCACGTACTGAGTGTGGTGGTGTTGTGGAGAAAGGCTTGGGCACTGAGTGTAGTGGTGCTATGAAGACAGACTCAGGCACTGAGTGCAGTGGTGTTATGGAGACATGCTCAGGTACCAATTGTATTGGTGTTATGGAGACAGGCTCAGGCCGTGAGTGTAATGGTGTTATGGAGATGTGCTCAGACACGTTGTGTAGTGGTTTTTGGAGACAGACTCAGGCACCGAGTTTGTGGAACGACCATCCTCTATGTCAAAGTTGTGCAAAACTGCAACCAAAAATTATAAGGTGAGGCCATATAGAAAGAAGTTGTTTTGGGGGGATTCTATCATACAAGGTGTAGAGCTGGACAATAGTGGCCTTGTGAGATATCTTCCATGAGCTATTGCTAACAGAGACAGGAGACATATTTGTAATATTGTTAAGCTAACAAAGCAGAAAGGGGAATTGGATGAACTTGTCCATCTAGGGACAATGACTTGGCTTGCAATGAGGTTTCAGAGGTAAAGGAAGTGTTTTGTGTTTTTGACAATGATATACGGCAGGTTGCTTCCACACTGTCATTCTCGGAAGTAACTTTTGGCTTGGTGAATGGTGTCGGGAGCAAGAATTTGGTTTCATTTCTCATGGTAGCTCTCTTTGGAATGGAAATACACTGTACAAAAAAAAGATGGTTTGCATCTTTCTCAAAAGGGAACAAATGTTCTCAGTGAGCAGTGCAGAGGTTTTGCTAGGACCTATTTAAACTAGGAGTCAAATAATGATAAGCTTAGAGTCATGTCTACAAATGCTCGCAGTTTAGGGAATAAGATCCATGAACTTGTGACGATAATGATAACTGATAATGTAGATTTAGTTGCTGTTACTGAGATATGCTATAATGAGAAAAATGACTGGGACACAGCAATACCAGGGTACTCTTTATAAAGAAAAAAACAGGGAAGGCAAAAAAAGGGGAAGGGTGGCCCTGTATGTAAAGGACAGCATAACATCTAGCCTAATAAAAGTTAGTAAGGCGAACATAGAGTCCATTTGGGTTATGTTAGAATTTGGTAAGGACACAGTAACTCCTATAGGTGCGATTTCTGGGCCCCCAGGACAAATAGAAGAGTTAGATAATCTACTAGTTGAGGAAATAACTAAAATGACAATGAAGGGGGAAGTTATTATCATGGGTGACTTTATTATTATTATTATTATTATTGCCATTTATATAGCGCCAACAGATTCCGTAGCACTTAACTTTAATCTTTCCTGATGTGAACTGCTTGTGCCAGGAGCACACATATTTTAAACTCCCTACTGGGATTTTCTCTAAAACATTGAAGAGCCAACTCGGAAAGAGGCCATACTATATTTAGTGTTAACAAATGGAGATTTGGTATCAGATATTACTGTAGGTGAAAGTTTAGGATCCGGTGATCACCAGTCAGTGTGATTTTATATAAGAAGAGTGACTGAGTCACACCACACAAAAAGAAAAGTTTTAGACTTTACAAAAACAAACTTTTCTAAAATTAGAATATGTGTGAATTAGTCATTTTCAGACTGGGATAGTTTAAATGGAGTCCAAGAGAAATGGGATTGTTTAAAAGTTGCACCACTGAAGGCAACAGAAAATTGCATTAGGCTTGTCCATAAAAGCAAAAAAATGTAAGAAACCACTGTGGTTCTCTGCAGAAGTGGCCAATATAGGGAAAAAAACTAATATATAGCATTTAGTAATTATAAAAAAACCAGAGTGAGGAAGATAGACAGATATATAAGATTAGGCAGAACGAGGCTAAGCAAGTTATAAGAACTTCCAAATCACACACAGAAGAGAAAATAGCACAGTCAGTAAAAAAAGGGTATAAAACATTTTTAGATACATAAATGAGAAAAGGAAAGTAAAATAAGGATTAGTTAGAAAAAACAGAAGGATGGTATGTAGAAGAGGATAAAGGTCTAGACGACTGCCTCAATTAATATTTTTGTTCAGTATTTACAGATGAAAATGAAGGAAAGGGACCTCAGTTAGGAAAAAAGGACAAATGAGTAAGTTGTTACATGTGAGTTTACAGAGGAAGAGGTTCTATTTCAACTGTCAAAAGTAAAGACAAATAAGTAAATGGGGCCTGATGGCATACACCCAAAGTTATTAAAAGAGCTTAGTGGTGTACTAGCAAAACCATTAACATATTTATTTAACCAATCATTGTTAACAGGAGTAGTCCCAGAATATTGGAAGTTAGCGAACTTTGTGCCCATTCACAAGAAAGATAGTAGGGAGGCGTCGGGAAACTATGGCACTGTAAGCCTTACTTCAGTAGTGGGGAAAGTAATAGGAACCATGTTAAAGGATAGGATTGTTAAACATCTGAAAACACATGGATTTCAAGATCAGAGATTGGGTAACTTAAATAATAGATCAGGGTGGTGCAGTAGATATTGCTTACCTAGAGTTCAGTAAGGCCTTTGATAATGTTACACATAGAAGGTTTATCAATAAACTGCAATCTTTAAGTTTGGATTCCAATATTGTTGAATGTGTAAGGCAGTGGCTGAGTGACAGGCAACAGAGGGTTGTAGTTAATGGAGTATATTTGAAGCATGGCCTAGTAACCAGTGGTGTACCTCAGGTATCTGTACTTGGACCCATTCTCTTTAAAAAAAAATTGTGATATTGCAGAAGGTCTTGATGGTAAGGTATGTCTTTTTGCTGATGATACTAAGATATGTAACAGGGTTGATGTCCCAGGAGGGATAAATCAAATGGCAAATGATTTAGACAAACTAAAAAAAAATGGTCAGAGCTGTGGCAGCTAACATTTAATATGGATAAGTGCAAGGTAATGCACTTTGGGTGTAAGAACCCAAGGGCAGAGTATAGAATATTTGATAGAGTCCTCACCTCAACATCTGAGGGAAGGGATTTAGGGGTAATTATTTCAGATGACTTAAAGGTAGGCAGACAATATAATAGAGCAACAGGAAATGCTAGCAGGATACTTGGTTGTATAGGGAGAGGTATTAGCAGTTGAAAGAGGGAAGTGCTCATGTCAATGTACAGAACACTGGTGAGAACTCACTTGGAGTATTGTACACAGTACTGGAGACCATATCTCCAAAAATATGTATTGATACTTTGGAGAGAGTTCAGAGAAAGGCTACTAAACTGGTTCATGGATTACTAGATAAAACTTACAAGGACAGGTTAAAGGATCTTAACATGTATAGCTTGGAGGAAAGACGAGAAAGGGGGTGTAACGGATCACCTGGCACCCCGACTGGGTACCTCCGTTGAAAGATGCTCCTAGCGCTTCCAGAGGACTCCAAGCACTCCACCAGACACCATAAGCACAGCAGGCTGCAGCTATCTCCCTTCAGAACGAAGCAGGAACAAGCTCTTACAAGAGCTCAGTGATTATAGCAAGGGAATATGCCTAGCATAGCAATCCCTTGTAGCAGATTCCCCAAATAAGAGACAGGACTCAAGTTGAGGGTAAAAATAGAACTCTCTGGCTGCTAGCTTGCAGCCCTTTTTATTAAGTGCTCCCATGAAGGGGAGGGACACACACAGTAACGTACATTAACCAATCACACAATAGTTACATCCCACACATAGCCCTCCCCTCTACCTGTAAACTAATTATCTGTACACACAGGAAAATACAATTATCATAGGTAGGGAAAATACAGTTTTTACACAACATTCATAACTCCCAAAATATACATCACATTCGCATAAAAATACATATTCACAATCAATCCATTCAGGGAAACAACATATTAAAAAATGGCATGAATCAGACCAGGGGTTCAAAAGTTAGTAAAAGTATCTTTTGTTCCCCCTGGCTCAAACAGTAAAAGTAAAACATCCCCACAATGCATCCTGGCTTCCTCCCTTCTGCCCTGGAGATAATTGGAGAAGGAATCTAATTATCTCCAAAGACAGAGCTAAACTCCATTACCCACATGGCAGACAAAAAGACAGTAAAAGACATAAAATTACATACTGACACATTTAGTACATAAGACACACATTTCTACATATCCCCAGATAGCTTGGATCTGACTGCACATTATTATATGAATGGCACTCAGATCACACGAATAAGCCTTTCTGCAGGGAAAATAAACAGTTTAACCTGCAGGGCCATAGTCCAAAGGCAAGAGGCGGGCAAGCAGCCCCCTCCAAGGACACGTGGCGAGGTCGGTTTCGCCACACTTCTCCCCTTTGCCCCCCAGACTAACAGGGTATCTGACCTCCTGCCGGTCAGTGCCCTGGTTAATCCAACAACCCACCCACGAAGCACAAACAGCAGTACAGCCCACCCACAATAAATGTTTACTCCACCTGGATAAAGTAGCAACTTGTCCATGTCCAGGTGCCTCACCACGGCTGTGTGGGGAGCTGGTAGACTGCCTTGGTGGGTTGCTGAGTGGGCAGAGACCAGCGGTACTCTGCCCTGGTGCCAGCGCTACCACCGAAGTAGCCTGATTGGAGCCTGGTTGTGGGAGGGGGAGACCGACCGTCTCCCTTCTGGGTACACAGCTCTGGGGCTGGGGAACAGGACCGACCGTCTCTACCCCTTGGGCTGTAAGCGCCGAGACTACGGTCCCATCTGCACAGTTGCGGGGCTCAACATCTCCCCTTGGTGGGTTAGGCTGCCGCTGGAGAGAGGGTGTAACAAGCTCCTCTCTCTGGACTGTCAACTGCCGCTGGGGAGAGGGGTTAACAGGCTCCTCTCCCTGACACTCTCTCTGCTGGTGGAGAGGCGGACCAGCTGTCTCCCCTTTCATTATTTTGTCCTGCTGCTGGGGTGGACGGACGACACCATCAGCTCCCTGGGGTACGCACTGCCGCTGGGGAGGAAGGACGGCACCTTCCGCTGGGGCAGCCTGTAGAAAGTCAGGCTCAGGGGAAGGAAACAAGGGAGGACAGAGGCCAGCGGCGCTCTGCCCAGTTGCCAGCTCTTCTGCTGGGGGGTCAGGGAACAAAGGAGTTGGCTGGGGAGGAGAAATATCACTTACCTCCCCCTGGTACTCCGGCTGCTGCTGGGGGGGGAGGTCGATGCTCTCCACTTTCTGTAACTCCAGCTCTAGTTGGGGATCTGGGCCGGTTGCCCAGCATCCCTGTAGGGCCGGTGGAGAGATCTCGGTCCCATCTCCACCTGCCTGCCTGCAGGGGGTCCTCCCAGGACCAGTCTATGAGGTCCTCTACCTCGGGTACCTCTGGTTGCTGTTGGGGAGGGAGACCGGTTGTCTCTTCCTCCAATAACACATTCTGCCGCTGGGGAGTGAGACTGACTGTCTCCCCTCCCTGTAAAACATACTGCCGCTGGGGATCTGGGCCGGGTGCCCAGCATCCCTGTAGGGCCGGTAGAGAGACCTCGGTCCCATCTCCACCGGCCACCTCGGTTTCTTCCTCGTCCCACTCTACCTGTGGCTGGAGTTTCTCCCAACGTGCCCACTGGCCTTCCCTCAGCGCCCTGTGTTGTAGGTTCCGGGTCACCATGTCCCACACGAACCGCACGTATTTCTCCTCTGGATTGGGTCCGTAAAACTTCAGGTGCAACCCTACCATCGTGCCAAACTCTAGTACGGAGTAGCTATACGCCATGCTTGCTGTAGCCACTGCTGGTTCCATTATGTTGCTGAAGATAAGGACGCTGCACAACTCCACACGTTACCGGTGTCTCCGAGCTGCTTCTCCTCGCACTAGGATGCCATCCCGCCGCTTGCCACCAATGTAACGGATCACCTGGCAACCCGACTGGGTACCTCCGTTGAAAGATGCTCCTAGCGCTTCCAGAGGACTCCAAGCACTCCACCAGACACCATAAGCACCGCAGGCTGCAGCTATCTCCCTTCAGAACGAAGCAGGAACAAGCTCTTACAAGAGCTCAGTGATTATAGCAAGGGAATATGCCTAGCATAGCAATCCCTTGTAGCAGATTCCCCCAATAAGAGACAGGACTCAAGTTGAGGGTAAAAATAGAACTCTCTGGCTGCTAGCTTGCAGCCCTTTTTATTAGGTGCTCCCATGAAGGGGAGGGACACACACAGTAACGTACATTAACCAATCACACAATAGTTACATCCCACACATAGCCCTCCCCTCTACCTGTAAGCTAATTATCTGTACACACAGGGAAATACAATTATCATAGGTAGGGAAAATACAGTTCTTACACAACATTCATAACTCCCAAAATATACATCACATTCGCATAAAAATACATATTCACAATCAATCCATTCAGGGGAACAACATATTAAAAAATGGCATGAATCAGACCAGGGGTTCAAAAGTTAGTAAAAGTATCTTTTGTTCCCCCTGGCTCACACAGTAAAAGTAAAACATCCCCACAATGCATCCTGGCTTCCTCCCTTCTGCCCTGGAGATAATTGGAGAAGGAATCTAATTATCTCCAAAGACAGAGCCAAACTCCATTACCCACATGGCAGACAAAAAAGACAGTAAAAGACATAAAATTACATACTGACACATTTAGTACATAAAACACACATTTCTACATATCCCCAGATAGCTTGGATCTGACTGCACATTATTAGATGAATGGCACTCGGATCACACGAATAAGCCTTTCTGCAGGGAAAATAAACAGTTTAACCTGCAGGGCCATAGTCCAAAGGCAAGAGGCGGGCAAGCAGCCCCCTCCAAGGACACGTGGCGAGGTCGGTTTTGCCACATGGGTGAACAACATATCCAAAAATCACCCAGATCAGACCAGGGGTTCGGGAAATGTATGGAGGGAATAAAATGACCGACCGCACTAACTGAGACAGCCGAATGAGGTTCCATGCGAATGGGCCCTGCAGTCGGTCCTGGCATAAGGGAACAAAATACACGAAAGCCTCTAGCTATAGAGACTAGGGAGGGTTCGCCTGAATCCCCTCGTTCGGTTCTTTCTATCTACCGAACGAGGGGCCATTCGGTAGTTTAGAACCGAACGGACCGGGCTTGTGGAGGTCTCAGCGGTGTTCACCTACTCGAGTGTCCGATTTTAGTTCCAGACACTCGACGGCAAAACACCGCTGTTCGGGAGTTTTAAAATGGCCGCCGCCACGTGTTCGTTTGTCGAATGGCGGCCACCCCTGAGAACAAAGGACGGCTACTTACTAGTCAATTACCCGTTCGCAACAATGTTGCAATGGGTAATTGAGGACACACTTCACACAGGGGAGGTCTGGTTGTTCGATATTTTTATTCGAATAAACTAAGGGAATGAAACTACCGAACAATCAGAGGAATACAATTCTTTTAAAACACATATAATACAGCAGATCACACGAATGCAGTTATGTACAATATATTTGCAGGACAGCCCGGTGCCATTCGCTACAAGGGGTGTCTTAACAAATGTATAAGTTCTTATCCATTCATTTCATAGAAGAATGTACAAAAAAAAAAAAAAATGTAAAAAACACGGACTTATCCAATATTCAGATTGATTTTATAGTCTGAAAATTTAGTGCAGAGATCCAATTCATAAATTAATGCTTTCAAAGAAGATTCAGGGTCTGCCAGAGTGAGCAAAATGCACTTGTGCAGCCCTGTGCCGTTTTTTTATCAGGAAGTTATCTGAGGAACAATTAGGACCTTTAGCTGATGGATATGCATGTAAGGCCCGGATTGGCTTTATTATTCCTTCCCCAAATCCAAAGTTTTCTAATGCTTTAAACATAGAATTTCACCCCAACCTATCAAATCCTTTTCGGCATCTATTTATAGGATAATCAGGAGTGTTTTCGTTTTTTTAGAACTGTCAATCATATCGATAATTCTTCTTATATGATTAATTACAGATCTACCAGGGATAAATCCCACTTGGTCTTCGGTAATAGTATGAATGACTGCTTTTATCCTTTCAGCCAGAATCGATTAATATATTGTAATGTCTGTATTGAATATCGGTCTGAAATGTGTTAGGAATTGTTCATCTATGCTTTGTTTGGGGATAGGAATAATGTTCGCCATCAATAATTTGTTGAGAGCCTTAACCATCTGTTTGAACTATTAATTAATCTAAACAGCTCCATACTAATTTTCATTTAAGAGTTAATAAAAAAGATTGGAAAAACCGTCTGGTCCTGGTGTTTTTCTTTGTTGCTGTTTGTCGATACTTCTTATTACCTCTACTACTTTTATTGGAGAATCTATCAAAAAAAGTAACCCATCAGTGGATTATAAGTGCTGGATGGTAAATTATATAGAGTTTGGTAATACTTGGAAATGGCGAGCCCACTGTTATCTGGTGTTTGTAGTAGTTCTCCTTTATCTTTTAAATAGTCTGCTCTGGAGAAAGTGGGCAGCTAGCAGCCTGCACTCAACCTGCTAGGGAGACAGTGGGGAGCTAGCAGTCTGCACCCAGCCTGCTCGGGAGACAGTGGGGAGCTAGTAGTCTGCACCCAGCCTGCTCGGGAGACAGTGGGGAGCTAGCAGTCTGCACCCAGCCTGCTCGGGAGACAGTGGGGAGCTAGCAGTCTGCACCCAGCCTGCTCGGGAGACAGTGGGGAGCTAGTAGTCTGCACCCAGCCTGCTCGGGAGACAGTGGGGAGCTAGCAGTCTGCACCCAGCCTGCTCGGGAGACAGTGGGGAGCTAGCAGTCTGCACCCAGCCTGCTCGGGAGACAGTGGGGAGCTAGCAGTCTGCACCCAGCCTGCTCGGGAGACAGTGGGGAGCTAGTAGTCTGCACCCAGCCTGCTCGGGAGACAGTGGGGAGCTAGCAGTCTGCACCCAGCCTGCTCGGGAGACAGTGGGGAGCTAGCAGTCTGCACCCAGCCTGCTCGGGAGACAGTGGGGAGCTAGCAGTCTGCACCCAGCCTGCTCGGGAGACAGTGGGGAGCTAGCAGTCTGCACCCAGCCTGCTCGGGAGACAGTGAGGAGCTAGTAGCCTGCACCCAGCCTGCTCGGGAGACAGTGGGGAGCTAGCAGTCTGCACCCAGCCTGCTCGGGAGACAGTGGGGAGCTAGCAGCCTGCACTCAACCTGCTCTGGAAAAAGTGGAGAGCTAGCAGTCTGCCCTCAATCCACTCTGCAGACAGTGGGGAGCTAGCAGCCTGCACCCAATCTGCTCTGGAGACAGTAAGGAGCTAGCTGCCTGCACTCAGTCTGCTTTGGAGAAAGTGGGGAGCTAGCAGCCTGCGCTCAATCTGCTCTGGAGACAGTGGGGAAGCTAGCAGTCTGGGTTAGATAGACACATAACCTGGGACCAGAACAGTTGCAGAGTACACCCCTGCATTCACCTGTCACACTCTGTATACAAGTTCTTTACAGTTTATGCACCTGGATAACTATTAAATTGCCTAAATTCTAAATCTCGGTGATAAATACATTATGCAGTTTACACACAATATTTCTTTCACACACACCCTATTTCAAACACGACATCCCTTGCTTTCTCACACACACCTTTATCTGACTCTGTACAGGGGTCTGATGTCAGGGCTGATCATTAAAGGCCATTTAATCTGCAGGCGACATTGTTTTTAACTTTTTAGTAGATATACCCTCAATTTTTTTGTGCATGCTTTATTTGGGGTTAGAGGAATACAGTTTGTAATGCAAATGGCCCTTCCTGGTCTGTTTTAGGTTGTTGGGCATCCAAACAGATATCCTCTGAAGCGGTTACCTCCGCTAGTTCCATTCCTTCAGTAACTCTTACAGGGTTGGGGGACTAGCTCCATGCGCTCCCAGGGCTGGACGGAACTCATTCCTTACAAGGACTTTCCCTGTTGCATACCCTGCAAGCTGGAACAGCAGACACAGGGGTTAAATCTTCCTTCCCTCCAGTAACCGGACGAAACACAGTTCTGGAGGTTAAAACACTCACTATTATCTTCATTGGGAACACACAGCTTTTATGCACAGACCCCCTGGGTTAAAGATAGCAATCTCCCACTCTGGGAGATACCAACAGTACACAGGGACACACATTAAGACACATTACATCCAGGGGGGTAAACTTTGGGTCTCGATGACCCAGGAAGGGAAAGGGTTACAGGGTTGAAACATACATTGCTAGATAGCCTTGTGTCCCCACTAGGATCCTTTCAAATAGCGGGGCAATCGGATGTACAAAGCCAGAAAAATCACTGTCTAAAGTTTGGAGCTTGCAGCTCTGTATATCCCCGAAATTACTTCCCTGAAGTTGCTTGGATTAGTCCGGCGAATTCAAACTTCATGCCTAAACCAAGCAACAACCCATCAACCAAAAGTGCAAAACCAAATCGCGCTAATCAGCTCTCAGGGAGGAGAGGAGTTTTGCCACTCAATCAGTCGAAAGAGCGCAAAACTCTATTACATCAATCTGCGCTCAGGGAGGTGAGGGGTTTAGTCGCCCAATCTGAAGAAAGGGCGCAAAATCGTTTTTAAAGAGTGCTCTCTCTCTGGTCATCTGTGACCCGCAGTGACCAATCAGCGCCCAGTGTCCATGCCGACCAATCAGGAAAATGGCGCGAACCCAGTTTGAATGGGTGCACCCTCTAGCATTGGTCCGCACGGGCTTCCATGCAACCAGTGGGACTCTGCAGTCGTGATGCCGACTCACAGCTCCAGAGATTCCATGCTGGTGCTCATACCTCTCTCTGGTGGATTTCCCCATGTAGGTATCCACCGGAGAGAGCACTCTCTTGGGCAGCAACGAGCCTAGCCTCATAGCTCCCGGACTGGGGGAAACCATGACCATAGCTCCGTTGCGAGCGAGTAGGACGGTCCCCGACAAAGGGACCTGAGCCAGTGTGCGAATACCAGCTTGGTGTTCGGTTATACGAATCCGCGGCCACCCAGGGGAAGCACGCACTGCTTGTTTCCCTTGCGGTTTTCTAAATAGACATTCTAAATGAGGTGTCGGGGTAGTCCCCGTTCGGGAGACAAACAGAACCCGTTTGTATGAACTCTCCCGAACTGGGAACAGGTAAAACACAATTACTTATAGATACATGGGGAAACACAAAGTACAAGGGAAAATCGTGAGAATAAACATTGGGAACACAAACTACAAGGCCAAAACATATGAATATTCTGTGGGCATGGTACATAGTGGCGAGGAATTCAAAGTGAATTTAAAATTCCAAAGTGGAAGCATAGTTGACTGGGAGAATTTTCCTAGTTTGGCTACTTCGGCCTTAAATTTGGAAATCACTTTGAACTCACTTTGAATCCCTGGCAATCCTGACTTTAGTAAATATCTCTGTGTCTCCGATTAACATCTCACGAAGATGCAGATTAACACTAATTGGAATGATCCCAGTCCAACTCTCTGGGCAATTTATACCTCGTACGATGCTTGTTTGATGCCGCATTCATGCGTTTCCCTTGTTTATGAGGAAGTTCAATTATTTACGTTGTCTGAGACAAATTTCTAGTCACTTGTGGAAAATGAATTAAAACTTATTTACAAAAGGAGAAACACAGACATATGTTAAAGAAAACTCTGGTATTTCGTCCTGTAAGCGATTTGGCAATAAAGGAAGTGTAATGGTGAGTTAGAAATTACAAAGTCTGATATATCTGCAACATTCAAACACCAGACACACAACTCAATCAAGCAGAGAAGTCAAGTCTAAAAATAACTCCACTCTGAGCCCCTGAGAATACTTACCCCACGCGTTTTCTATTTTTCCTCGTTTTGTTCCTCCCCCCCCAACTGCGCCTCTGCTTAGCGAGTCTTAAAACATTCTATTTGCAGTCAGTGTGTAATATTCATAGCATGCTGTGAATTGATAACAAGTTGTTCTGTAAACTCCTGTAACAAACAATGCTCTCAACTTATCTGTTCATTTGACTCACTCTCTTTAAATATATCAGGGTTATTCCCAGAATTGAGAAATCAAAGTACATTTTAAATGTAAAGTCAAAATAGCCGAACTGGAAAAATTCTCTAAATCGCTATGATTTCAGGTCGGCTACCCTGGCCTTAAATTTGAAATTGAATTTTCAATTTAGTAAATAATCCTGTATATTATACCCAGAAACCACAGTACAGAAAAGCTTCTGCTGTTTTAGTTACAAAAAACAAGTCCTGCGCTCACTCCCATCAATCCTGGGTGTGGTGACATTCTGTCATCAAACTAATATGGTGACCAGGGATCACATTACCAAGCTCATGTACAGTGGGATAAGCTTTACCTTTTGATATGGTAATTGAGTAATTCAATACCTTTACAAGTCAGGAAAGAGGTAACCACTTCCCCCTATCTCCATTCCTCTCTGTTCCTTCTTGGCTGTGCTACTGAGCAGTCCCTTAAGCAGACATTGCCAATTTCTATCATGGTGAACTGTGAGTGGGATTTTATAAGATGTAGTTGTTATTGTTAGTTAGGTTGTTGTTGCTGTTGTTGGTGGTATAGTTAGTTAGATTGTGTCATTATTTGTCTGTTGTTGTTGTTTTGTCTCTGAATAAATATTTGTTAAAGTGGACGGACCAGAGTATATATTTGTATACGTACAAAATAATTTATAGAGTTTGGTAATTTACCACACTGGGCGGCAGCAACGACCACAGTACACATCAGCCCCAATACATACAGTAACAACCAAAGAAAAAGTTACCTGCGCTCTCTCCTTAATCTCTATGTACTTTTAAACAAATGGAGGTCATTTAGTTGCTCCAATGGCCATTGGAGGGAATGCCCGCCTGCCAACGTCAAGGCAGACCCCTCTAAAGCGGCTCCTAACACTGACCCTTCAGCCTGCTTCCTTGAGCTTCTGGCAAAGATATCTCCATTGAGACAAAGAGGGGTATTTTTTATATACACCCCTACATACGTATTAACCCTTAACAGGGAACACATGGGATGGGCGGCAGCATTGTAACAAGGCTCTGTGATACAAAAAGTAAATACAAATACAGAACTAGTTTTTTTGTATTTGTATTCACTTTTTGTATCACACAGCCTTGTTACAATGCTGCTGCCCATCCCATTTGTTTCCTATTAAGGGTTAATAAATATATAGGGGTGTATATAAAAAATACCCCTCTCTGTCTCATTAGAGAGATATCTGCTGTTTCAGTGCTAGCAACCACTGTATTGTCAGAACCTATTCTGTATAGCCGACCTCTCATATTTTGTTTTAAATTTGTTTTTTTTTTTTGTATTTTGTTTCCTTCACTTTCAATAAGAATACCATCTAGTGACATAACAGATTCTAATTCCTGAAGAAATTGATTGAACATAATGTGTTACCTCTTCTCCACCATCTGATTCTCAGAACACCAAGCTGCCATGCTGGTGAGATAGCTCAATGGACTAATGCAGCATCAGTAGAGAATGGCACAACTTTTTGGTTGGAGGTTTGAATCCTGGCTGGGTTGACTCCTTTACCCCTTCATCCTTCTGAGGTAAAAAAAAAAAAATGAGTATCATTAAATTGGGTAATAGTAACAAGCCCTGGATGTTGGGTGTTACGGTACCCTCAGCATTAAATGTATGAACCGCCGTTTAGTGAATGCTCCCCTCTCGCAATAACATAGGCTGCATGTGTATCAGGTACAATCATGCGAACCGCAAGCAGGGGAACACTGTAAACTCACGAACGGGATCAGTACGGGCACTTCACTCCACGAGCTCCAAACTCACGAATCGCCAATAGTAGCCGAACGCATATATCTCCCAAGCGGCTAATAATTCCATCCGGCAGTCTCTAGTCGTCGGTAATAAATCCCCCCAATAACGAGACCAAGCTCCGCATTGGGGGTAAAACAAGAACTGGCTTTACTGTGGGCTATCTGCCCGTATTTATGCAGGTCTCCCACTTGGTGGACACTCCCCTAGGGGACCAAATGGGAGACTGTAACAATAGACAGACATAGAATAGGACCCACAGACACAGAATATTCCCAGCATGCAGTAGTATTTCCTCCCCTCTGCCCTGGAGATAATTGAGAAGTAATTCAATTATCTCCAGAACAGAGGCAAATCGCCATTTTAAATTCCACAAAGAAAAACATAGAAAAATACATAACTTTACATTTGTAGAATGTTACCCATTCGTATCACATATCCCCGGATAGCCTGGATCTGAGTGCATATTATTGGCGAATAGCGCTCAGATCCCATACGCATAGTTCAATCGCCATGGAGTCAAAGTCTATTACAGTCTTTCGGCATGCGATTGACTCCATGGGAAGGCTATCTGGGGTAAGTCCATCCGTGCGTTTAAACCTCCCGAACGGCCAGTGTTCGCACACTTCTGTCGATTGAGAAGGGAGGTCGACGGCTTCAGCGGTGTTCAGTTGAAAAAGTGTCCGTTTTCAGTTCCATGAAATCAATGCCGAACACCGCTGGTCTTTCGCATGGTTTAAAATGGCTGCCGCCTCGTGGTCGACATATGAACGACGACCACCCTGTATTCGGTTTTAACCGCAACGTTCTAATTGGGATCAATAGGTTAACCAGCAGCACATTTCTCTTCTGGGTGGCCGTCCGTTCGGTTCACTGCACAGGGGCATACGAACGGGTAATTCCACGAAAAGGCAAAACAGACGAACCAGCAATCTTAGTCTATACAGATGGATCTGTCACACTGCTCCCCCCTTGTGGAACACTCCGGCAGACCCGGCTTGACCCTGTGGTGGGTCAACTTGGGGATGACCGGACTAGGAGGTAATAGGGACGTCTGTTTGCCGGGACAATCCATCTGCATTCCCATTCTGCTTACCGGGTCGGTAGCTGATGGTGAAGTTGTAAGGTTGTAAAGCTAAACTCTGTACAAGACTAGTGAGGTCAGTCTGGGGGTCCTTCTCTAATAGGTCGGGCAAGGGTAAAGACCCGGTTAAGCCAGACAAGGGGATTGTGGTCCGTGATGAGCGAGAACTCCTGCCCGTACAAATAAGGGCTCAATTTCTTTAATGCCCAGACCAGGGCTAAACACTCCTTCTCCACTGCCGCATAACTCATTTCCTGAGGTAGTAGCTTTCTGCTGAGATATGCGACAGGGTGCTCTCCTCCATCTTCCCCGACCTGGCTCAGCACAGCCCCCAGTCCATACATGGAAGCATCTGTATGGACGAGAAAACGTTTGTTAGGGACTGGGGCAGCCAGGACAGGGGCATTCACCAGAGCTTGCTTCAATGCCTGAAACGCGGCTTCACAAGCTGGAGACCACAGGACCTGCTTAGGTAAGTTCTTTTTAGTCAGGTCAGTCAGGGGTTTAGCAACGGTGCTGTAGTTGGGGACAAAGCGTCGGTAATACCCTGCTGTTCCCAGGAAGGCCAGCACTTGGGTCTTAGTGATAGGAGTGGGCCAGTTAGCTACAGCTTCTACCTTGGCTGGCTTTGGTCTCTGGCTCCCACATCCTACCCTGTGACCCAAGTACTGCACTTCTGCCATGCCTAGATGGCACTTGTCTGGCTTCAAGGTCAGGCCAGCGGCCCGAATCTTGTCCAGAACCACCCCTACGTGTACCAGGTGTTCTTCCCAGGACTGTAGACCGCAATGTCATCCAGGTATGCACATGCAAATTCCTGGAAGCCATCGAGAAGCCTATCCACCATACGCTGGAAGGTAGCCGGGGCATTCTTCATCCCAAATGGCATGACCTTAAACTGGTACAGACCAAATGGGGTGACGATTGCCGACTTAGGGATAGCATCCTCGGCCAGGGGGATCTGCCAATAACCCTTATACAGGTCTATGGTGGTCAGATAGCGCCCCCTGGCAATGCGGTCTAATAACTCGTCTACCCAGGGCATCAGGTAGGCGTCAGTGGTGGTCTGCTCATTGAGCCGCCTGTAGTCCACACGGAACCGGGTGGTCCCATCTTTCTTAGGCACCAGGACTACAGGCGAGGTCCAAGGGCTGTCTGAGTGTTCGATGACGCCAAGCCTGGTCATCTCCTGTATCTCCTTCCGCATTCCTTCCCGGACTGCTTCAGGGATACGATAGGGGGGCTGTCGTAGGGGACTCTGTCCGGGTGTCTGTACCTTGTGTACAGCTAGGGTAGTGTAGCCGGGTTCTTGTGAGAACGTCGCCTGCTTCTCCCATAGAAGCTGTCTTGCCTGTACCTTCTCTGTGGGACTTAACCGGTCCCCTAGCTGTACAAGACTAGTGAGGTCAGTCTGGGGGTCCTTCTCTAATAGGTCGGGCAAGGGTAAATTCTCGGGGTCGTCGGCAGCCGGGGCACATACTGCAGCGACATCCTCTGGTCTCTCCTGATACTCCTTCAGCATGTTCACATGAAAGGATCGCTGAATCCTTTCATCTGCACAGCTGGCTATAAGATAGGTAGTATCACACACCTGAGCTAACACTTTATACGGGCCCTGCCAAGATGCTTGCATCTTGTTCGTCTTCACAGGCTTGAGCACTAGAACCTTTTGCCCAACCTGAAAGACCCGCTGTCGGGCACCCCGATCGTACCACCTGTTCTGTCTCCCCTGGGCCGCCTGGAGATTCTCCCTTACCATCAGGGATAGTTTCTCCATGCGGTCCCGGAGTTCCAGAACGTATGGCACGATGGGGGTTCCCTCTTGCTATGTCTCTCCCTCCCAGTGTCCTCTAATGAGATCTAGGGGTCCACGGACCCTTCTCCCATAGAGTAGCTCAACGGGAGAGAACCCAGTAGATTGCTGGGGCACCTCTCTGTATGCAAATAGCAGATGAGGCAGGAATCGTTCCCAGTCTCTGCAAGTGTCAGTAAAGGTCCTCAACATCTGTTTGAGGGTGCCATTAAATCGCTCGCAGAGACCGTTAGTCTGTGGGTGATAAGGTGAGCTAAGCAGCGGTTTAACGCCGCACACCTTCCACAGCTGCTGGGAGAGCACAGCGGTAAACGAAGTTCCCTGGTCGGAGAGGATCTCCTGAGGGAACCCGACCTTAGTGAAAATTTTAACCAGGGCATCAGCAACCGTCTCTGCCTCTATATTAGAGCGCTACTGCCTCTGGATAACGTGTGGCATAGTCCACCACGGTGAGAATATACTTCTTACCAGATGGGCTAGCCCTGGCCAGTGGACCCACAATGCCAATGGCTATGAGGGAAAAGGGTTCTCCAATGATAGGCATCGATATGAGCCTAGCCTTTGGGTGATCCCCCCGTTTACCTACTCGTTGACATGTGTCACACGTGCTACAATAGACCCGCACATCTTGGTTGAAATTAGTCCAGAAGAAATTTTGGGCGATCCTATGAGCTGTGCGGCGGGAGCCTAGATGGCCCGCTAATGGCACATCATGCCCAATCCGCAGAATCTCTTGCCAGTATTTCGCAGGCACCACCAGCTGCCGATTCTGAGGGGTACTTGGTCTCTGGGACGGTTTAGGGATCCTGTACAGCCTATCCCCCACCCACTCGTAACATCAACCCCCTCTCCCCCAGTATCTGCCCTGGCTCTATACTTCTCTAAAGTTGGGTCTTCCCAGGTTTCCCTCCCGTACATCTCCGGGGTGTCCCAGCCTAAAGGGGCCTGATCTAAGGTACAAGTCGGGGTAGAGAGTCTTACCTGGGTCTCAGCAGCAGGTGGGCCGGTCTCGGCGGCACGGGTCTTGGCACGGGTCGTGACAGCGTCCACTTCAGCGGGACTTCTGCTCAATTTTCAGCCATTTATGATTTTGTTTATGCAGCCCTAGTCACAACCCCCTGCATGTGATTTGCACAGCCTACCTAAACACTTCCTGTAAAGAGTCATCTAATGTTTATACTCCCCTCATTGCACATTCTGTTTAATTGAGAAATTCTTATCTCCTGCTCTGTTAATAGCTTACTAGACCCTGCAGTAGGGATGTATTTAGCCCAAGGCAAACTAGGCATTTGCCTTGGTAGGCATTATTTAGGGGGCGGCAAAAAACGCCGCCCTCAAAACGCCCACTGAGGTGTCCCCTGTGATTTCCCCTGTCATGGGGGGGGGGGGGCAAGAGCTGATCTGCTGGCAGGCGGCTTACCATCCGAGGCAGCGCGGGAGCTGTGATCTCTCTGTTCTGCTCGCATGCCGTTTACTGATGGCATCAGTAGACAGTCCGCGCGGCACGAGGGAGCAGAGCAGGGAGATCACAGCTCCCTCAGCGCCACGGATGGTAAGCCGCCTCACAGCAGTCCCACTGGACCCCAGGGATGGATCCACGCCAGCTCTTAATTAATTAATTACATTAATAAGTTGTAAGTGTGTGTGTCTGTGAGTGTGTGAATGTAAGTGTGTATTTCTGTGAGTGTATATGTGAGTGTGTGTGTCTGTGAGTGTGTGTGTGTCGGTGAGTGTCAGTGCATGCGTGTGTCTGTTAATGCGTGTGTGTGTGTGTCAAATCAGTGAGAGTCTCTGATTGTGTGACTATCAGTGTGTCTTACAATGACTGTCTGTCAGTGTGCGTGTGTGACTGTCAATGAATGAGTGTGTGTCAGTGAATGTGTGTGTGTCAAATCAGTGAATCTGTGTTTGTCAGTGAGTATATGTGTGTGACTGTAAGTGTGTATCTGCCAACATGTCTCAATAAATGCGTGTCCAATCAGTGTATCTGACTGTTAGTGACATCTGTGTGTCTGTCATTGTGTGTGTGGCTGTCAGTGTGTTTCTGCCGGTGTCTGTCTGTCAGTGAATGTGTGTGTCAGAGTGTGTGCTTAAAGGGACACTATAGGTGCCCAGACCACTTCAGCTCATTGAAGTGGTCTGGGTGCAGTGTCCTAATTTCTGTAACCCTGCAAGTGTAATTATTGCAGTTTCTCAGGAACTGCAATAATTACCTTAAGTGGTTAACTCCACCTCTGGTGACTGTCTGCCATACAGCCACCAAAGGGACTTCAGGGTGGTTAGGCAACCAAAATTTGCCTAACTGATGCTGGACGTCCTCACGCTGTGCATGAGGACATCAGGCGTCTGCTAAATCCCCATAGGAAAGAATTAATACAATGCTTTCCTATGGGGAAGCCTAATGCAAGCGCAGAGGAGGAGCTTGACCCAGCGCCTAGGGACATCGGCAATGGATTCAGGAAAGTGACCAAAGGGCTTTTAACCCCTTCAGTGCTGAGGGGGACACTATAGGGAACTATAGTGCCAGGAAAACAGCTTTGTTTCCCTGGCACTATAGTGTCCCTTTAAAAGTAGTAGGAAAAGGTGTAGTTTAAAGAAGAGGTGCAGCCTTGACAGGAAGGAGTGGGGCAAATTTAGATTAGGGAGTTGCCCAGGTTTAGTCAAGCCTAGGGCAGCACAAAACTAAAATACACCACTGCCCTGCAGGAGCCTCCTGTATGTAATTACAGTTAAATTTACAGAGAAGGAGACAGATACATATAAAGTAAGCTACTATCTGATTGAAAATGAAACCATGCAGGCTGAGTGAGTCACAGACAGGGGAGCTGTGGCTAGAGCTGCATAAACAGAAACAAAATGTATTTAACTCCTAAATGGCAGAGAATTGAGCAGTGTGCCTACAGAGGCACGATCTATACACAAACACTGCTTTATAACATTCATATGTCAGTATGAGTTTAAAATCCTGAGCTATTAAGAAAATAAAAAAATGCTTCGTTACATAAAAAAATATTTTGGCTTCTTACAAGGCAATTCTGAGTGTCCGACACCTATAGAAGGTTCAGCGAGCTGACTGACGTTGTATTTACTGAACTAATGGCAATGTTTATATATGTCATTAGAACAAGGAAGTGAAAGTATTGAGCCATGTCCAGTCAATCGCCAAAACCTGCCGCTTCAATCTCAAAAAAATTGCGCTCGTCTGCCCCTTATTAACACCAGTCACTGCTAAGGTGCTGGTCCATGCCACTATCCTCTCTCGCCTTGACTACTGTAATCCATTTCCCAATGGTTTTACGTGCTTCCAACTTGCCCCAGTCTATAATGAATGCGGCAGCATGGCTCATCTTCCTGTCTTCCTGTCTGTCCACACCTCACCCCTCTGTCTCTGACTCTTACTTTCAAATCTCTACATAATGCTGCTCCAACCAGTCTATCCTCCCTAATACACAAGTATGTCCCGTCTAGGCCACTACGCTTTGCCAAAGACCTACATCTAACCTCTGTCCGTACTCCCACCTCTGATGCTTGCCTTCAAGACTTCTCTAGTGCTGCACCGTTCCTGCGGAACTCCCTTCCCTTCTCTGTTAGTCTAGTCTTCACTCCTTCAAAAAATCATTACAACAGCACTTCTTCATGAAAGCTTATCAATTAAACTGTTAATAGCTCACAATTGATTCCTATCCTGCCACTGTCATTAAAAAAACACACTCCAAGTCTCCAGTAAATACTTTTCTACAAATCTACTTCTCTACTCCTACCCTTACCTTTTGTGTCACTTTACCTCACTCCCTCTAGCACAGGGGTTCCCAACCCAGTCCTCAAGAACCCCCTACCAGTCCAGGATTTAGGGATTACCCTGTTGTGTCTAAAGTGTTTTTGTTTTTTTTCTAAAAACATCAACAACTGCTGGGTAATCCCTAAATCCTGGACTGTTAGAGGTTACTTGAGGACTGGGCTGGGAACCACTGCTCAAGCATGTAAGCCCATAGAGCAGGGACCTCAACCTCTCTGTTCCTGCGCGGCCAACTCGTCTGGTTATAATTACATGTTTATTAGTCCACCCATTGTACAGTGCTGTGGAAATGTTGGCGCTATAAAAATAATAATAAATGGGGTGCCTCGGTCCCCCAAGCAAATTAGACTAAAAACCCACAAAATACAATTAAGCACACTATCTATGTGATTTTAAATGATTAATAATGTGGTCTAATCAAGTAACATGAGTCTTTACCAGACAAGGCAGAACTTAAGAGAGGAATATTTATTATGAAGATAGCAGTTTTCAAAGTGCATACAAAGAACAGATGACTAATACACAATTTACACCAAAACAGATAAAAATAAGAGAAATAAACAGAAAACATAACTTCTCACGTAGATGGTAAAGTAACTTTTCCATCTGGGGGGGGGGGCTCTGGCCTGTTTATAAAAAACAAAAACAAAAAATAAATAATAAATAAATAAAAATAAAAAATGCAAAAAAATAAAATTAAACACATTTTCAAAAATGTAGAAATAAAAATTACATATATATATATATGTGTGTGTGTGTGTGGTTACATACTCAAAATTAGTTATTGGCCCTTAGTAAGCACACTAGACATTTGCCCATCATTAGATTTATTTATAGATGTTTTCATCTCAATTTTCTAGGTTGGCCCAGAGGTGGAAGAAATGATCCTCCCCCTTGTATTTCACCAATTCTAATAGAAAAATGTGATTTGATTTTCTTGTGCTTGGCATGCAATTGATCAATTCCACAGATATGTCACACCTCTTACTTATGACCGAATACCATAGACTTCACAATTGCTTCCAAACGGCTTGAGATGTGCTTGCTGACCATAATTATAAAATACATGATTATTAATCTATGGGTTATTATTAATGCTTCTTTTGGATATGACACTAGAAGACCATGAACTCCTGACTGCTCATGGTCACTCAGGATATCAAAATAATTAACTATCTATGAGGGGATACAGGAACATGGGTAGATTAACCAGGTAGTTTACATAGAAGCTAGACTTAGAGGCATGTAAGCTTTAATTATAAATTGTATAATTTGTTTTACCAAATTTGTCATGAGCCATGCACCTAAAATCTAAAACTGTAGAAAAATGCAAACATACTTGTCCAATAATTTTTGATTGCCACTTGAAATAATGATCAGTTAAATTATAAAATAATGAACACTGAAAACATGTAGGGCCACCATCAGAGTG
>OW240915.1:302361103-302386320 GCA_933207985.1 Pelobates cultripes | reverse complement strand
GGAAGAGTTTGAGAGGAAGCTCTGAGGATAAAACTCCCCTTGATCCGTTAGTTTATAAATAAACACTGATTTTAAGAGGAGGATTTAAACAATTAAGTTTAATATTCAGCTTGACAATTTTAAGCTGGAATTCACATAATGGGTGTAAACTGATAAGTTATTGTTAGGAGAATTTAAGAATATAAAAGCTACATAGAAAATTGAATTAAATAGAGATAATGAAGGATAGAAAGATAAAGGTTGATATGATATGGTAATTTCGGAAAGGGGTTGTTTAATCACTAAGGTTTATTTTGGATTATATGATAATTTATGACTATTAGAAATAAAAGGATATAATAGGTTAGGCATGAAGGTCGAGAGCCCCGAGGATAGGAGTAGGTGAGGGGAGGGAGAAGGTTAAGGTAGAGATTGATAAGATAGTGTTGTTTTTTTAGTGCCAACCAGGAAGAGAACTAATCGGGGGTCTAAATTAAATATCTGTCTCAAATGCTCTCAAAAAGGGGTAGTTCAGTATCATAATAATGATCCTATATAGGATCTATTTGGAGGTTCTGTGAAAGAGGGTATACCACAGGTCCATCCATACTTCCTTTAAGGGATGTCTATTGTAAATGTGTTTGTGAATGTAAATGTTTTGTGGTTTTTTGAATGTTATAAGTTGACGATGACAGATAAAACTCAAATATATGAATTAGTAAAAAAAGATATCTATCCTGAGGGAGATGTGATTTTGAGAAAAAAAGAAGGGGAGGAAAGGAGAAAGAGAATGGGAAAGGTAGAGAGAGAGGAAAGGGGAAAAAAAAAAAAGAGAAAGAAGTAAGATAAAATCTTTATGCTTAATGTTGTTTCTATTAATGCGCAAGGCCTGAACTCCCCACAGAAAAGGAGACTCTTATTTGATCATATTAGAAGGGAAAATGCGCAAGTTGTAGGTATTCAAGAGACTCATTGGCGTAGAGCAGATGAGGGGAAATTTAGATTTAAAGACTTCCCTAGCTCAGTATGCTCTTCCTGTAAAGATAAAAAAAAGAGGGGAGTAGCTATTTTTTTTTCATCGACATTAAATGTTTCGATTATCTATTCTAAAACTGATCCGATGGGAAGATGGATTATTCTAGTATGTATAATAGAAGATAAACTCTATACAATCGCTAATATCTACGCCCCGAATACCTCTCAGATACAGTTCTTATATAAAATTTTTGCGCAATTAAATAAAATCAAACAAGGCCATACTTTAGTTATGGGTGATTTTAATTTGGTAACAGACCCTAATATAGACAGACAGTCCGAAAAGTCTAAAATCTCCTCGAGGAATGTCTTTAATCAGGCAAAAAAAATTAGGAATATAATACAAAGTGAAGCCCTTCTTGATTGCTGGAGGACTTTTCACCCTACAGAGAAAGATTTCACATGTTTTAGTAAGACTCATTGTTGTTATTCAAGAATTGACTTTATATTCGGAGATCGAAATCTGATAGAAAACGTGAAATCTTCGAATATAATTACGGTAACATGGTCTGATCATAATATGGTGAAAATACAATTAAAGAATAATTTTTTAAAGCATAGGTCAGATTGGAAATTAAATGACAAGCTATTAATTTCTAAAACTAATAGGGAACAGATTGCAAAGGCGATAGACCTGTACTGGCAGGATAACGATAATAATGAAGTGTCCTCAGTTATAAAGTGGTGTGCATTTAAAAGTGTTATAAGGGGCCACCTTATTAGTCTAGAAGCTGAGACTAGGAAAAATCGACAGGAATCCCTCTCAAGTTTATATATTGAATTAAGTGAATGCTATAAAAAAAACATTATGTCACCTACAAGAATTATCTCGAATCAAATTAGGATAATAGAAAATAAAATAAATGAAATTTAGATTTTTAAAATAAATAGAAACCTCCAATATATGAAAATAAATTATTACTATAGGGGAAATAAGGCCGATAAATTACTCACCAATAAAGTTAAAAATCTACAAAAAAACTAATTAATTACAAAAATAAAACAGGAAAATGAAATAATACTAGACCCTAAAAAAATTGGAGAAGCATTTAGAAATTATTATTATAAACTGTATAATCTACCAGCCACATCTTCCCAAGAGGAGATGGATAGATATTTTTTGAACATTCACCTACCCAGGCTAGATGATTCTCAATTAGAACAATTGAATACAGAGATTTCTTTTCAAGAAGTTCTTGACGCTATTGATGATATGAAAAAAAATAAAGCACCGGGCCCAGACGGATTTACAGATTCCTTTTTAAAAACATATAAGGATAGGTTGATTCAGAGAATGGTAGATTGTTATAATTTGGCGATGATTACAGGTAAACTACCTAAAGAAATGCTGGCTGCAAATATCTTACCTATTTTAAAAAATAATAAAAATTCAGAAGAAATTACTAACTATCGCCCAATAGCTTTATTAAATAATGATTATAAAATCTACGCTTCTATCATCGCTAAAAGAATTAAGAATATAATCTCCTCCCTGATCTCAGAAGATCAGGTAGGCTTTATACCAGGTAGGACGTCCTCTAATCATATTAGGAAGATACTAAATATATTTTTTAAGATTCTTATGAACAAAATTCCTTTTTTAACGATGGCCTTAGATGGAGAAAAGGCTTTTGATAGGGTTGGTTGGAATTTCATGAAAGCAACTCTTAAAGCTTTTGGGTTTGCAGAGCACATTATGTCAGCAATTCTGGCCTGCTATTCCTTACCATCTAGTAGGATTGTCGGGGGGGGGATTAAGTCTGATTGGTTTACGGTATCGAATGGTAACCACACTATTTGATGCTTCTATTTGGCTCTCAGATATGAAGAGCACGCCCAAAATGTACTATTTAGCAGTTTAGCAGCAAAACAATTAGAATGTTTACAATTGCCCTGTAAGGGCACTATTTGACGCTTCTATTTGACTCTCAGATATGAAGTGCAGGCTGCAAATGTACTATTTTGCAGTTTAGCACCAAAACAATTAGAATTTTTACAATTGCGCTGTAACCGCTGTACTTCACGCTTCTATTTGACTCTCAGGTATGAAGAGTACGCCCAAAATGTACTATTTAGCAGTTTAGCACCAAAACAATTAGAATGTTTACAATTGCGCTGTAACTGCAGTATTTGACGCTTCTATTTGACTCTCAGATATGAAGTGAACCCCACTAATATACTATTTAGCAGATTAGCACCCAAAAAATAAGAATGTTTACAATTGTGCTGTAACCGCAGTATTTGAGGCTCCTATTTGACTCTCAGGTATGAAGAGCACGCCCAAAATGTACTATTTAGCAGTTTAGCATCAAAACAATTAGAATGTTTACAACTGCACTGTAAGTGCACTATTTGACGCTTCTATTTGACTCTCAGATATGAAGTGCAGGCCGCAAATGTACTATTTAGCAGTTTAGCACCAAAACAATTAGATTGTTTACAATTGCGCTGCAACCGCACTATTTGATGCTTCTATTTGACTCTCAGATATGAAGTGCACCCCACTAATTTACTATATAGCAGATAAGCACCCAGAAAATAAGAATGTTTACAATTGCACTGTAACCGCAGTATTTGACGCTTCTATTTGACTTTCAGGTATGAAGAGCATGCCCAAAATGTACTATTTAGCAGTTTAGCAGCAAAACAATTAGAATGTTTACAATTGCGCTGTAACCGCAGTATTTGACGCTTCTATTTTACTCTCAGATATGAAGTGCACCCCACTAAAGTACTATTTAGCAGTTTAGCACCCAAAAAATTTTAAGTTTTAAATCTGCAATGTGACAGCAGTATTTGACGCTTCTATTTGACTCTCAGATATGAAGAGCACGCATCATATTTACTATTTAGCAGTTTAGCACCCAAAAAATTGACTTTTTAAAAATCCGATGTAACCACGGTATTTGACGCTTCTATTTAATTGACTTTTTAAAACTCTGATGTAACCGCAGTATTTGACGCTTCTATTTGACTCTCAGATATGAAGTGCACCCCACTAATGTACTAGTTTGCCGAAATCTTTCCTAAGCTGTCCTTCACAGATGCAGCATCCTCTCCCTACACTAATAAGACCTCATGTGCGTGCAGTGCTATGCGACTCCAACTTATATATAGAGCCTGGGTCAAATGCTGCACTGGCCAATCACAGCCATGCTATTAGTAGGCATGGCTGTGATTGCTTCTAAGGGCACACGAGTCAAACGCTTGTTGATTGGCTGCCCTGCAGCCTTTCAAAACGCACCATTAAATCGCCGAACTCCAACCCGAACATACAGTGATATGTCCGTGTTCAGGTCCGGGGTCCAAAAAACGTAATGTTCGGTACGAACCCGAACTTTACAGTCTGGGTTCGCTCAACTCTAGTTATGTACAGTCTTTTGTAGTAGCCACTTAGTCACAAACCCTGTCCAAATTTAGTGTACAGTTCTCAAAAAACTGCACTTTCACTAATGATATCATTGTCATTATATATTTTACTGCACTAGAACATACATAGTTCAGAGATGTCTTACGAGTACAACAGTATCCTCATGTACACATTTTATGGGGATCATAAAGTTACATGATCAAATACAGAACTTACCAATTTCAGTATTCTTATCTGGAAATTTAAAGAAATTATTTTCTGGGCCTTAGTTGCTTTTTAGAGAGTATGGTATCCATCCTGAGAGAAACAAAATAGAAACCAAATGACAGAAAACTAGCCTAACACACACTACCTACCCCTCCGTTCCCACTTCCTCCCACAAAACCCCAAAAACCCAACCAAAAATGAAAGTAAAATTACCGATCACAGTGGATCAGTACTAAATGGGTTATTTTTTATTTAAGTCAAACAGCCAAAAAGTCAGCCTGGTAACCAGCACAGTGTTTTCTTCAAACAGAGACCTCTCTATGCTGCCTGGCCAGCAGTAGCATTTTGGTGAGCATCTGCTATTTTTTCTTGTTTATTGAGGCCTTCTGAATTATTCTTTTTTTCTATTTGTATATAGTCAATAACTATGAAATGGAAAGGAATATTTTTTTAAGCATTTAACGTGACTTTATTATTTTATCACTTAACTTAAACTGAAAAGCATTCCTTTCTAATACTTCCTCATCTGATTAAAAACATACTTATTACTTGGATTACAAATGCTGAGTTAAGTAATATTTATTAAACCCAGAGATTCACTGTGTGTAGCTTAGAACATAGGTATTTTTTTTTTTTCATTCAAGGTTTGTATTAGTGGTAGACATTACATACAGGTGAAATTTAGCGTTGACAGATCGGATTGCATTGCTGGACAGGCCAGCATTGGATACAGTTCTAGTTACATTTTGCAGATGTACATTTTATGCGTTGCAGAACATATATCTAACAATATCAGCTGTATCGAACTTTACCTTGGTGTGGGTGTTTTACAGTGTGACGAGAGCAATCTCGCCACATTGCATTGGAGAAGCCTGGTTGCTCGTCTGCTGCCTTTGGACTATGGCCCCATGTTAAAAGACTTTGTTTCACCTGCAGAAAAGCTTTATTCGTGCTTTTCTGCCAAATGTTCGGTAGATTCAATCTACCAAACAACCGCACGAATGAATAGACCACCTGGGAGCTGGAGTGTGCCGGCAATTAACCTTCCTGAAGCTGCGGTTAACCGCAGCTTAATTGACGAATACTGGGTGGCCGCCATTCGTATCCCGAACACGAGGTTGCGGCCATTTTAAACATACGAATGCACAGTGGTGTTCGACGCTTAATTCATGGAACTAAAATCGTACACAGTTTTGCGCGAACACCTTTGTCTTGGGAGATAATTGAATTACTTCTCAGAGGGGAGGAAGCCAGGATGCATTGTGGGAATATAATGTGACTGTGTGTCCTATTTGTCTGCTTGTCTGTCCTTTGTCTCCCATTTGGTCCCCTAGGGGAGTGTCCACCAGGTGGGAGACCTGCATAAATACTGGGCAGGTAGCCCTCATTAAACAGACCACTGCTTGCCTTGTCTCGTCTTTGGGGGGATTTACTGAACGCTGATAGAGACTGATTGCTAGGAGTGTAAGCCACTTGGATGCTTTTCCTATTCGTCTGCTAGCAGCAATTCGTATGGTTCCTGTTCGTGTGTTTGGAGTGCTATATTGAATGCCGTTCGGGAGTTTGGAGCATTCACTTATTGGCGGTTCGTGTGTTTGGTGTTTTACAATAGCTGTGCCTGCATCTCTGGAAAGGGGGACGATCGCCTAAATGGTTTTTACCCCTCGTGTGCAAAACGGTCCATTACATACAGGGTTAGGTTGTGTGGTGAGGGTTAGCCGTGAACAGCGGCTGCAGGTGAATGCACAGTGTTGTTAAAGTGTGGGCTGAGATGTGGAGGGTGCAAGGTGGAACTTGATGCTCAAGGGTAAGGAGGAGAAGTTCGCAGGCAGCAGGGAGATGCAAGCTGGGGTCCTCCATGAGTGGGTCCGTTCGGAGTCTGGTGGGTGGGGTCATGGAGGCAATTGTCGTGAGGGTGGTGTGCAATCTGGCCGGGATGACTCTCTCTGGGTTACTGTCGCGTGTGTGTGGTTGCCGTTCGAGTCGTGGCAATTGTGTCTTCCCTTTCCGGTTGTCTGGAGGGCCCCTTAGTTGCCTGGGCGCTTCGGTCAGATGTGTGGGGCCGTTGGGGTGTTGCTGAAGCATTGTGTGGTCGTCTTGTTCATTGTTGTTGTCTAGGGTTTGGTGTCGGAGGGGTCACTGTTGGGTGAGGGGCGTTCCGGGTCGTGGAGCATGGCTGGTGCCTTGCTTTGTGGTTGATTCTGTGTGCTGGACTGGACTTCCAGGTATCCCAGGAAGGACAGTTGGTGTTGGGCCCTTTGTTGTTCGAACCGTGTGGGGTCACGTGTGTGGGCACATTGAGCAGCTGTTCTTCCCTGTCGATAAGGGGGGTTGTTTGTGTGATAGAACATAGGAATTTTAATATAAAAATGCTGACAAATTTTGTCCATATTACACTTATCATAATCCAATCAAAATTATGGTTATGGTTTTTCAAATTGGGGAGGTAATTAATTGAATTAGCTGCAAAGTCTTAAACAGCGAACATAATTTATTTTTTTTAGGATTCAGCCAATCAATATGAAAATTTCCAAAAACCAACAGTTCAATTTTTTGTCTTTGACCTACAGTTTCACTAAGGAACTGAGTTATTTCAGAAAGGGAATGTACTGAAATAACCCAGTTGATTTGATTTAAAACTGGATTAAACACAAAGTTTGTTTTTTAAAACCATGGAGTGCACCCCTTCTTTTGTTTGTTACATATGCAATGTGGGTTTTGCACCCAGGCAAGGTAACTATATCAGTTGTTGGTTTGAGGTGTGACAAGCACATATACATATATATATATATATATATATATAAAACATAATAATGGCACTCACCCTTGCTTCAAAGAAGTAATAGTCACTGTGCCCCGGTGCAGACCTATGCTGATAAATAGTATAGTTGAAAAAGGATGCACTCAGAGGTCTTTTTAGAAGAAATATAGTGTATTTTAATCCATATAAGGTTTACAAATGACTTGATCGACGTTTCGACCCAATAGGGTCTTCCTCAGGATCAATATGTAAACATAAAACCTACAAATATATAGGAAAACATAAAATGTACTCACCAATTGTGTTACAGTTCCCTCATCCCTCCCGTCCGAACCCGGAAGTAAAAACCGGAAGTGACGTAACGTGAACGAAATTACGTGTTCAACTATTAGCTGTGAACGTGGTTACTAGGAAACCAATACACATATCAAGAATTGGTTTCAAAAACCGAGTAGGTGCTGAAATATAAGTGGCTATTTAACCATTATATATATATATATATATATATATAGCCAGTATCTGCAGTGTATGTAGAATCATTCAGTAAAAGTGCCAGTGCAAAGATAAAAAATATAAGTGCCTGTTCAAAATACATCAAAGACAGCTGTGATAAAGTGACTAGTGCCCAAAGTGAAAAGAGCTATATATACTGAAACAAAAAAATTGCATCTTAAAAACATAAATATTAGCCATGGAGAAAATAGCAGTATAGCATAATTATTATCAATATAATATCAATTAGTATTAATCTATAAGTTCTAAGGGCTTTGGAGGCATAAATATATTATAGAATCTGATTATCAAAGCAAAAGATTTTTGTATGAAAAGTGCTGCACGGTCAAAGAGTAAATTCATAAAGTATGAGATACTATCTCTAATAAATCCAAAGTTGTTTAGGGAATTTAAATATTATATCTTGTCTTAAAGGGTCCACAAGCAACGGAGTGTATATTCTCCAAAAATTATATAGGGCAGAATATATATATGAATGAAAATGGATTAAAGGAACATAGAGTATACAATGTTTTCATTGAGCCCCTTAGGTGCTACTGTGTCCAAACGATGTATCCATCGTGCCTCCTTCTGTAAAAGTATCTTGGATCTATCTCCCCCTCTAGGTAAGGGGGGAATATGATCAATGGCTGTAAAACGGAGAGTTGGTAGTCGATGTCCTAGAGCAAGAAAATGTTTCGCCACCGGCTTATCGCTATAATTGTCCCGAAATGCGGTTGTAATTGTAGATCGATGACCCCGTATCCGATCCCTGAGGGTACGGTCCGTCTTACCCACATAGGATAGTCCACACGGGCACGTAATTAAGTAGATCACATGGTCAGTGGTACAAGTGATATATTGAGAAATACTGATTCTTTGACCACTATGAGGGTGGGCAAAAGTAGCCCCACTGACCATGTGACTACAAGTAACGCATCCTCCACATTTGAAACATCCTTTTTTGACAATTTTGGGAGTTTTAATATAGCAGTGTCTGGGATCATTTTTTACAAGGATATCTTTGAGGTTTCTATTCCTCTTGTAACTTAGCATCGGTCGATTTTGAAAAGATTTGGGTAGTTGTTTGTCTGTTTGTAACATATCCCAGTGTTTGTAGATGGAGTCTCTAATTCTTGAGGTCCCTGTGTGGAAAGTTAGGGGTAGGAATATCCTCGATGTTGTCGTTGTTTTGACTTTTTTGTTATTCTTCATTTCAGATTCCCATATTTCTTTCGCTTTTTTTAAGGCTAGTTCAAGAGTACAATAGGGATATCCCCTAGCTCTAAATCTATTCCACATTTCTTTAAGTTGTATCTCACATCTTTCGTTGGTGCTGTTATACCTGTATACCCTCAGAAACTGGGATATAGGTAAAGAGGCTTTAAAATTCCTAGGATGAAAACTTGAAGATAATAGTAAGGTGTTTCGCTCTGTCTCTTTGCGATATAGTGTGAACTCCAACTTGCCTTGATTTTTAAATACAGTCACATCCAAGAATTCTATAGATTGTGTGTCACATGTCATACTTAACTTCACTGGTGTAGAGGCTTGATTGATCTCTTGTAGCATGGAGTCCAATTCCTCCATATTACCCATCCAGATCAAAAAAATATCATCGACAAAGCGATGGTAGTGTTTAATTTGATGTCCATATTTCTGTAGAATCCATGCATTTTCAAAAACAAACATGAAAGCATTAGCATAGGAGGGTGCCATGGCTGCACCCATAGCTGTCCCAGACATTTGTAGAAAAAAATTGTTTTCAAATTTGAAGTAGTTGCAAGAAAGAGCAATAAGTAAGAACTCCATAAGGAACTCTATAGGTGGTCCCACATATAATGAGGAGGAACTAAGGACCTCTCTCAAAGCCTGGACACCGTCATTATGAGGTATGACGGTGTACAGGCTTTGGACGTCCATAGTAACTAGTAGATGTGATTCTTCGATGTCTGGAATTAAATTGATTTTATGAATAAAATCCTGAGTGTCACGTAGACATGTGGGTAATGCCATTACACTTTTTTTAATATGAAAGTCAATATATTTCGTGACAGGTTCAAGTAAGCCCTCTTTGGCTGACACAATGGGTCTGCCAGGCGGTTTCATGGGATCTTTGTGGATTTTAGGTAGTGTGTATAACACTGGATGTTTTGGATTTATAACATATAGGTATTGTGCTGTTTTATCATCTAAATATCCATTGCGGATTCCCAATTCTATATGGTTTTTAATCCTTGTCTGAAATTTACTGGCAGGATCATAGGTAAGTTTTATATATGTGGCAATATCATCCAACTGACGTAGAATTTCTTGACGATAGTCTCGATATGATTGTATAACCGTGGCTCCACCCTTGTCAGCAGAGTGAATCACTATGTTGGGATCATCACTAAGATCTTTAAGAGCCATTTTTTCTCCTTTAGTAAGGTTCTGATGGTATTTTGGAGGATTCTTAAATATTTGCTCTGTGTCTGCTTTCAAAGTTTGAATGAAAGTTTTAATGGAAGAATTAAAAGTACGTATGTCCTTATTAGATTTCTTATAGAATGGATGGACATGTTCCGTTGTATTATCCTTTCTGAGTTCGTTGCTATAAAGTGTGCGCTGAGTCTTATAAATTTCAATTTCCGTTTGAAATGGATCTGGTCTGGACACTGGGACAAATGAGAGTCCTTTATTCAAAACGGAATAATGATCAGCATTTAAAATTTTTTCTGACAGATTAAATACAGATGTCATTTCCGTATTCTCGGGGGTCTTCCAGTCGGATTTATGTTTTTTCCAGTTATTCTGTCCTCGTCGTATAGGGCGGTTCTTTTTGCGCCTCGGGTGTTGATACGGGGAATATCTGGTGGTTCCCTTGGTGGTGGGCCTTCTTCTAAAAAATTGGCCCCGGCCTGGGCTCTGTTATCGCCTCTGCTGTCCGGGTCAGACGTTGAATCCCCAGAGCTAGCATCGATCGTTTGGAAGGATGGTTTACGTATTTTGGTTCTAAATCTCGCATTAAATCTATGGGTATCCTGCGATCCTCCCAACCATCTGTATACCTGATGGAATTTATAATCATTATTCACTTTTTCCAATTTCTGTTTTTTAAAACGAATAAGTTCATTTTTGTATCTACTTATTTCATCTTGTAGTTTTAGCATTTGAACGGTTGCAGTGGAGGCTTGTAACATGTTAGAATTCGTTGTTTCTATATTCTGTATAGACTGTTTGACGAATATAAGTTCTCTGCCAACTTCTTCCACTACGATAACCATCCAATCTAATGAGCATTTATTGGATATTTGCATCCACTTCCTACAAAAATCAGGATTTTGCCGTCCTATGGTGGGTGCATTTCTCACCCTAAAACCTCTAGGTATCCTTTTGGATCTGTGGTAGTCTGATATAAAGACCCCATGCAGATCTAAATCTATTTCTCTTTTTTTCAATTTGATAAGATCGTTATAAAGATCCTGTATAGAATTGGTATGTGCTAATTCACCCGAGGTTTGTGGCCAGAGAATAGCACTAGCTTGTTCATCTGAAATAGTAAGAGTTTCTGCAGATTCTATTAAAGCTCCTGCTTTAGCCAAAAAGTCCTCCATGGCTGCCACAAAAAATTCCAAATGAGGGATAGTTCACTGTTTAGTTAATAATCCGTGAGGGGGTGCGCATAAAGGTGTAGCAAACACCCACAATTTTATAAAACATAATAATGGCACTCACCCTTGCTTCAAAGAGGTAATAGTCACTGTGCCCCGGTGCAGACCTATGCTGATAAATAGTATAGTTGAAAAAGGATGCACTCAGAGGTCTTTTTAGAAGAAATATAGTGTATTTTAATCCATATAAGGTTTACAAATGACTTGATCGACGTTTCGACCCAATAGGGTCTTCCTCAGGATCAATATGTAAACATAAAACCTACAAATATATAGGAAAACATAAAATGTACTCACCAATTGTGTTACAGTTCCCTCATCCCTCCCGTCCGAACCCGGAAGTGAAAACCGGAAGTGACGTAACGTGAACGAAATTACGTGTTCAACTATTAGCTGTGAACGTGGTTACTAGGAAACCAATACACATATCAAGAATTGGTTTCAAAAACCGAGTAGGTGCTGAAATATAAGTGGCTATTTAACCATTATATATATATATATATAGCCAGTATCTGCAGTGTATGTAGAATCATTCAGTAAAAGTGCCAGTGCAAAGATAAAAAATATAAGTGCCTGTTCAAAATACATCAAAGACAGCTGTGATAAAGTGACTAGTGCCCAAAGTGAAAAGAGCTATATATACTGAAACAAAAAAATTGCATCTTAAAAACATAAATATTAGCCATGGAGAAAATAGCAGTATAGCATAATTATTATCAATATAATATCAATTAGTATTAATCTATAAGTTCTAAGGGCTTTGGAGGCATAAATATATTATAGAATCTGATTATCAAAGCAAAAGATTGCTATTTTCTCCATGGCTAATATTTATGTTTTTAAGATGCAATTTTTTTGTTTCAGTATATATAGCTCTTTTCACTTTGGGCACTAGTCACTTTATCACAGCTGTCTTTGATGTATTTTGAACAGGCACTTATATTTTTTATCTTTGCACTGGCACTTTTACTGAATGATTCTACATACACTGCAGATACTGGCTATATATATATATATATATATATATAATGGTTAAATAGCCACTTATATTTCAGCACCTACTCGGTTTTTGAAACCAATTCTTGATATGTGTATTGGTTTCCTAGTAACCACGTTCACAGCTAATAGTTGAACACGTAATTTCGTTCACGTTACGTCACTTCCGGTTTTTACTTCCGGGTTCGGACGGGAGGGATGAGGGAACTGTAACACAATTGGTGAGTACATTTTATGTTTTCCTATATATTTGTAGGTTTTATGTTTACATATTGATCCTGAGGAAGACCCTATTGGGTCGAAACGTCGATCAAGTCATTTGTAAACCTTATATGGATTAAAATACACTATATTTCTTCTAAAAAGACCTCTGAGTGCATCCTTTTTCAACTATACTATTTATCAGCATAGGTCTGCACCGGGGCACAGTGACTATTACTTCTTTGAAGCAAGGGTGAGTGCCATTATTATGTTTTATAAAATTGTGGGTGTTTGCTACACCTCTATGCGCACCCCCTCACGGATTATTAACTAAACAGTGAACTATCCCTCATTTGGAATTTGTTGTGGCAGCCATGGAGGACTTTTTGGCTAAAGCAGGAGCTTTAATAGAATCTGCAGAAACTCTTACTATTTCAGATGAACAAGCTAGTGCTATTCTCTGGCCACAAACCTCGGGTGAATTAGCACATACCAATTCTATACAGGATCTTTATAACGATCTTATCAAATTGAAAAAAAGAGAAATAGATTTAGATCTGCATGGGGTCTTTATATCAGACTACCACAGATCCAAAAGGATACCTAGAGGTTTTAGGGTGAGAAATGCACCCACCATAGGACGGCAAAATCCTGATTTTTGTAGGAAGTGGATGCAAATATCCAATAAATGCTCATTAGATTGGATGGTTATCGTAGTGGAAGAAGTTGGCAGAGAACTTATATTCGTCAAACAGTCTATACAGAATATAGAAACAACGAATTCTAACATGTTACAAGCCTCCACTGCAACCGTTCAAATGCTAAAACTACAAGATGAAATAAGTAGATACAAAAATGAACTTATTCGTTTTAAAAAACAGAAATTGGAAAAAGTGAATAATGATTATAAATTCCATCAGGTATACAGATGGTTGGGAGGATCGCAGGATACCCATAGATTTAATGCGAGATTTAGAACCAAAATACGTAAACCATCCTTCCAAACGATCGATGCTAGCTCTGGGGATTCAACGTCTGACCCGGACAGCAGAGGCGATAACAGAGCCCAGGCCGGGGCCAATTTTTTAGAAGAAGGCCCACCACCAAGGGAACCACCAGATATTCCCCGTATCAACACCCGAGGCGCAAAAAGAACCGCCCTATACGACGAGGACAGAATAACTGGAAAAAACATAAATCCGACTGGAAGACCCCCGAGAATACGGAAATGACATCTGTATTTAATCTGTCAGAAAAAATTTTAAATGCTGATCATTATTCCGTTTTGAATAAAGGACTCTCATTTGTCCCAGTGTCCAGACCAGATCCATTTCAAACGGAAATTGAAATTTATAAGACTCAGCGCACACTTTATAGCAACGAACTCAGAAAGGATAATACAACGGAACATGTCCATCCATTCTATAAGAAATCTAACAAGGACATACGTACTTTTAATTCTTCCATTAAAACTTTCATTCAAACTTTGAAAGCAGACACAGAGCAAATATTTAAGAACCCTCCAAAATACCATCAGAACCTTACTAAAGGAGAAAAAATGGCTCTTAAAGATCTTAGTGATGATCCCAACATAGTGATTCACTCTGCTGACAAGGGTGGAGCCACGGTTATACAATCATATCGAGACTATCGTCAAGAAATTCTACGTCAGTTGGATGATATTGCCACATATATAAAACTTACCTATGATCCTGCCAGTAAATTTCAGACAAGGATTAAAAACCATATAGAATTGGGAATCCGCAATGGATATTTAGATGATAAAACAGCACAATACCTATATGTTATAAATCCAAAACATCCAGTGTTATACACACTACCTAAAATCCACAAAGATCCCATGAAACCGCCTGGCAGACCCATTGTGTCAGCCAAAGAGGGCTTACTTGAACCTGTCACGAAATATATTGACTTTCATATTAAAAAAAGTGTAATGGCATTACCCACATGTCTACGTGACACTCAGGATTTTATTCATAAAATCAATTTAATTCCAGACATCGAAGAATCACATCTACTAGTTACTATGGACGTCCAAAGCCTGTACACCGTCATACCTCATAATGACGGTGTCCAGGCTTTGAGAGAGGTCCTTAGTTCCTCCTCATTATATGTGGGACCACCTATAGAGTTCCTTATGGAGTTCTTACTTATTGCTCTTTCTTGCAACTACTTCAAATTTGAAAACAATTTTTTTCTACAAACGTCTGGGACAGCTATGGGTGCAGCCATGGCACCCTCCTATGCTAATGCTTTCATGTTTGTTTTTGAAAATGCATGGA
Source organism: Pelobates cultripes (assembly GCA_933207985.1). NCBI lineage: Eukaryota > Metazoa > Chordata > Amphibia > Anura > Pelobatidae > Pelobates > Pelobates cultripes. Next base: position 302,371,323 of record OW240915.1, on the reverse strand, counting down.
TTCTACAGAAATATGGACATCAAATTAAACACTACCATCGCTTTGTCGATGATATTTTTTTGATCTGGATGGGTAATATGGAGGAATTGGACTCCATGCTACAAGAGATCAATCAAGCCTCTACACCAGTGAAGTTAAGTATGACATGTGACACACAATCTATAGAATTCTTGGATGTGACTGTATTTAAAAATCAAGGCAAGTTGGAGTTCACACTATATCGCAAAGAGACAGAGCGAAACACCTTACTATTATCTTCAAGTTTTCATCCTAGGAATTTTAAAGCCTCTTTACCTATATCCCAGTTTCTGAGGGTATACAGGTATAACAGCACCAACGAAAGATGTGAGATACAACTTAAAGAAATGTGGAATAGATTTAGAGCTAGGGGATATCCCTATTGTACTCTTGAACTAGCCTTAAAAAAAGCGAAAGAAATATGGGAATCTGAAATGAAGAATAACAAAAAAGTCAAAACAACGACAACATCGAGGATATTCCTACCCCTAACTTTCCACACAGGGACCTCAAGAATTAGAGACTCCATCTACAAACACTGGGATATGTTACAAACAGACAAACAACTACCCAAATCTTTTCAAAATCGACCGATGCTAAGTTACAAGAGGAATAGAAACCTCAAAGATATCCTTGTAAAAAATGATCCCAGACACTGCTATATTAAAACTCCCAAAATTGTCAAAAAAGGATGTTTCAAATGTGGAGGATGCGTTACTTGTAGTCACATGGTCAGTGGGGCTACTTTTGCCCACCCTCATAGTGGTCAAAGAATCAGTATTTCTCAATATATCACTTGTACCACTGACCATGTGATCTACTTAATTACGTGCCCGTGTGGACTATCCTATGTGGGTAAGACGGACCGTACCCTTAGGGATCGGATACGGGGTCATCGATCTACAATTACAACCGCATTTCGGGACAATTATAGCGATAAGCCGGTGGCGAAACATTTTCTTGCTCTAGGACATCGACTACCAACTCTCCGTTTTACAGCCATTGATCATATTCCCCCCTTACCTAGAGGGGGAGATAGATCCAAGATACTTTTACAGAAGGAGGCACGATGGATATATCGTTTGGACACAGTAGCACCTAAGGGGCTCAATGAAAACATTGTATACTCTATGTTCCTTTAATCCATTTTCATTCATATATATATTCTGCCCTATATAATTTTTGGAGAATATACACTCCGTTGCTTGTGGACCCTTTAAGACAAGATATAATATTTAAATTCCCTAAACAACTTTGGATTTATTAGAGATAGTATCTCATACTTTATGAATTTACTCTTTGACCGTGCAGCACTTTTCATACAAAAATCTTTTGCTTTGATAATCAGATTCTATAATATATTTATGCCTCCAAAGCCCTTAGAACTTATAGATTAATACTAATTGATATTATATTGATAATAATTATGCTATACTGCTATTTTCTCCATGGCTAATATTTATGTTTTTAAGATGCAATTTTTTTGTTTCAGTATATATAGCTCTTTTCACTTTGGGCACTAGTCACTTTATCACAGCTGTCTTTGATGTATTTTGAACAGGCACTTATATTTTTTATCTTTGCACTGGCACTTTTACTGAATGATTCTACATACACTGCAGATACTGGCTATATATATATATATATAATGGTTAAATAGCCACTTATATTTCAGCACCTACTCGGTTTTTGAAACCAATTCTTGATATGTGTATTGGTTTCCTAGTAACCACGTTCACAGCTAATAGTTGAACACGTAATTTCGTTCACGTTACGTCACTTCCGGTTTTCACTTCCGGGTTCGGACGGGAGGGATGAGGGAACTGTAACACAATTGGTGAGTACATTTTATGTTTTCCTATATATTTGTAGGTTTTATGTTTACATATTGATCCTGAGGAAGACCCTATTGGGTCGAAACGTCGATCAAGTCATTTGTAAACCTTATATGGATTAAAATACACTATATTTCTTCTAAAAAGACCTCTGAGTGCATCCTTTTTCAACTATACTATATATATATATATACATACATACACATACAGTTTTCAAATATGAATTTGTTTATAGACATATTTATGCTTGCAATGTCCATTTAATAAATTCATTAAACTCACCTATCTTTTTTTTTCTGTGTGCGCGTGTGTATGTGTGTGTGCAGGGGGAGCATGGTGTATTCAGTGCCTACAGGCACCTGACATGTAAATCCAACCCTGCACATTCTGCCTAAATTATGATTTATATGGTTTGCAAAACATCTCATAATAACTGCCAAATTACACATTAATTGTAAAATAACTTGAAGCTGTTCTTGTCCCTTAAATTCTCTGATGAATATAGCCAATTTCAAAAGAAAAATATAACTTTTGAAATAATTGGAACATTATTATAAATATGTCATTTTATAGTGATGCACTATATTTATAATTACTATGAATTCATTTTGAAAATCTAATTGCAAAAAAACAAAATTTTTGCTGCATATAAGTTAGAAACGAAAAAATAATCATTATTTTGAATACGCCATAAGCATTATACCAAAGGAGGACAAGGATTGAAGGCACTGCGGGAATTACAGGTCAATATCTCTACTCAACTGCGATATTATATTACTAGCCAAGATGCTGGCTTACAGCCACATGTACCTGCCCTCGTACACCCAGACTAGGTGGGCATCATGATGGGAAGGGAGGCACAGGAAAATACCACCCAGGCATTTACACTCATTAATTGGAGGCATCTACCATCCAGGCATTTACACTCATAAATTGGAGACCTTCTCCTGCTATCTACAGACACGGAGAAGGTCTTCGATTGAGTGAGCTGGGAATACCGGTTCCAGACCCTTGTTTCCATGGGACTTGAACTCTGCATAAAGGATTCGATAAAAGCCCTATACAAAAATCAGACAGCGCAAGTAATAGTAAACGGAGCTTTCAAAGCCAACCTTGAAGATCTTGGAAGAAATGGAACTTGCCAGGGCTGCCCTCTGCCCCATTGCTCTTTGTCCTTCCCCTTGAGCCGTTCTTATTGACAATTAGAAAAGGCCCAAAAATTACATGAGTGTAGACGAGAGATATATACCAGAAAATTGTAGCATATGTGAATGAACTGCTCTTCTTCCAAAATCCAGAAATCACTCAAACATCAATGAGGGTCTTTAGAGTGACAGCTGGGAAATACAATATCTCAATGTAAGGAACAGAGAAACAAAAGAAAAAACTACCAGTAGGTGTTTCCTAATACGATGGTATAGCTATCTAGATAATAGTTGTCACAATGGGAAAAAAATAAAATTTAACTTTTAATAGGTATTGATTAAAATAATAATAAAAACAAAGACCGAGATATCTAGTCCTATATATGGGTAATATTCTTGCTGGAACAGCACAAAAGAAAGAAACAGAGAAAAAAAGCTCTCTAACCTCTTAGATAGCAGAAGGAGATATAGTGTCAAAATGATGAGAACAAAGTGGTGGAAATGTATATATTTACACAATTATACAGTACAGGAAGGTGGTTGCCTTCTCAGATAGCTAGACTCTCCTGCAGAAAGAGTAATCGGATAAGTAGAACTGCTTCTATGAGGCAGAATATTTTACAAATAGATCACCTAATCACACCAAATCCACTGATAGATTCTCAGAAAGAGTGATGTGTGGAAAGGCAACTAGTAGAACTGCTTCTATTAGGCAGAATATTTTACAAATAGATCACCTAATCACACCAAATCCATGGATAGATTCTCAGAAAGAGTACTGTGTGGAAAGGCAACTAGTGGAAGTTGATTGCTAGGATCGGTTTGTGGTACTAGGTAGCATTGACCGAAAGGAGTGTAGCATGTTCCTGTAGCTTAACTCGGCTAGCAAATCTAACGTTCCTTCGTGGGCACCCCTTATAAAATGCCTGCTCTGTCACTAGATCCCCCACTTAGCAGCCATATCGTAAATGAAAGAAGAAAATAAATTGGATACATATAAAACTCAGTCACAGGATGCCCATTAAGAGTAAGGTAACTAGCAGAATGTCGGCAGTGCAGATCAGGCACATGGATATTGCCGACTGGGTGTCCTGAGCCCCTGACGCGCACGTTTCGCCCAGGTTGCTCATCAGAGGGAAACTGAAAGAAGGTAAGTATCAGATTAAGTATCTATCCTGACTTTTGAGGAGATGGTTGGAAAATTAAATAGTAACAACATAGGTCTAAAACTCACTCATGTAATTAGTGAGAACCAACTGGAGTTTCTCGACCTCACAATCCGTTTAACAGCTGGAGGGGAGATCGAAATTGAACTATATCGTAAACCTACTTCATGCAATAATTTGTTGCATTGGAACAGCCATCATCCTTACAAACTAAAAAGAGGCATTCCCTTTGGACAGTACCTAAGAGCAAAAAGGAACTGTTCCAATGAGGAAAGCTTCCTAAAGGAAGCAAAGGCACTTAGAATACATTTTAAAGAGCAAGGATACCCTAACAGGATCCTAAAACAAGCTTTTCAACGTGTCTCACTTATGGACAGAGCCACCTGCCTCAGAAACCAAAGAAGCCCATCCACAAAACACACTATAAGATGCATTGGGACCTATGACCAGTACTGGGATCCCATTCGAAAGATCTTTTCGGATAATTGGCCCATACAAACTCACGATAAGGATGTGGCAACCAGTCTTCCACAATTCACCAGTATAACACCACAAAGAGCTAAGAATCTACATGACCTACTAGTCCATAGTGACCTAGAAACTCCACAACCACCTCGAACCTGGTTACAGATGTCCAAGGGGTTGTATAGGTGTGGACATTGTAAGGCCTGCAGGTATATCATGCCATCTAAAACCGTATTATGTACAAGCACAAAAACTGAATACATAATAAAAGAATTTATGAATTGCAGCACGACTAGGGTCATCTATGCTATAACCTGTAGCTGCAAACTTCAATATGTGGGTAAAACCTATCAAGGGATCCATAGGCGAGTTTTGCAACATGTTAATTCTGTGACTAATCTCAACATCTCTACACCAGTGGCAAATCACAAAATTTTCTACATGGATCTTGGAGAGAGGGACACAGATCTTTGATGAGCATTTTTATTTTCCACTTTTTGTAAGTGTTTCAATTAAAGCGTGTTTTTTATATTATTAAGATTTCACACTATATCCAGTTCTTTTTTATGCATGTACCCTTGAGGAATTTCATTGCAAGATCTAAAGATACCTTGATGGGCTTGTACTACTCCTCTATTCTGTGAGTGCAACATTTACAGCAGGGACATCTCTCCTAAACGGTGTTCCCCTATGAGTGCTTTTGTTTTTTCTAGGTGTATCTTGTTTTGTGTATCTGTTTGTGTGGATTTGAGGAATCCTTTGTTACAGCCTAGATTTAAAGGGAAGTAATTAATCTTTATCCCTAACATACTGCTGCACTTGGTTGGTCTTTTTGCTTATACACATACCCTGTCATGTTATGTTAGCTCGGGGTATTGTTGTTGACACCAAGAACTGCGGGTCTCACATTACATCTTCTCTTGTTTTTCTTGTTTATCTCTGAGATAGATATGGAGAGCCTGAATATTATTTTGCACGAGAACCTACGAGTTCTTTACTATATACCATATACTCATGTTATATAATCACATTCTTGAAAAAAATAATAAAAATTATATTTAAAAAATAAAAATACTTTGCTTAAGCAATATAAATATCTCTCTGAATATAAACATACATCCAATTAATTAAAAAAAAGCTTATTGAAAATTTGAGGGACTTTGGAGGTAAACATCAGAATAAATTACATTTATAATCTTCATAACTTGTAAAACCATATGTGGTTATATGTAGAGCATATATTATTTGACAAATTAGGGGGAACAATTAAATAAAATACAAAATAAAAAAGTTACTATTTGTTATCTTCCTAACTAGTAAAACCATATGTGGCTACATGCAGTGCACTTCATGTTTGGAAATAATATGAAGTATAATTAATAAATAGTGAATAAATAATACATCTAAAAGCTAATAGCGATTAGATGCTAAACAGTGGAGTGTTGTTTAAATAACACATTATTCAAATAATAAACACAGCACAATAATATATAAATTAAAATTAATTAGTATAAATTAAAATAAATTAGAATAGATAATAAGCCAGTAATGACATAATGTTAAATAGGAGGTTATCATTTTTAAATAAAACAATAGTATAATTTAATTTCTAACTTATTTTGAAGGTTCTAAATTCTAAATAAATTATTTTAAGTACAACATTACCTGAAAAATAGGTAACCTATTTCATAAAAAGAGGTTATGGTAACATTGACTAATTATTGTCTCAATTCACTGTACTGGTTCTGTTAATGTATGTAAGACAATGTATATCCACAGCAGCAATATTTGGAATACTTTACATTTAAATTCAAACATACCAGGGGTGGATAAAATAAAAGAAGATAATACATTAAATCAGAATTTACATAAAACTAATTTCTGTCAAATTTCTATCAAACATTATTGCTACTCCTGAATGTACAGTGCCATTAATTATAATTAATTAAATGTTAATGCCTGCAACACAGTATATTGCAAGAATTTTGATAGCTTGTTATCGTGTATCTCCTTTGGGGGACAATGCTGCAGAAAAATAGTGAAACGTATAAGTGGAACACAGATTGGGATGCAATTTGTCAAACAATTTGCAAGCATCCGAGGGAGCAGCTGTACAAGTAGAGCACATTAACTGGCATTGGACAAAGGATGCATTGTGAATGTACACCAATGAGATATTAAGAGAAGGACTTTTTAAATGGACACCTGGCAGGAGGGGATATATACATGCGTACAATTTTTTTTAATTGTATGATTGTAATGGTCACTAAATAAGTCTTGTAGTTGTAAAGACAAAACACTTAGGACATGCTGGTTCTATGCATTATTATTTTATGAAAAGCATAGCCTCACTCATTGAACAGAAAGTTGGAACATCCGCCTAGAGAAATAGAGAGCGTCTCTTATTACCCTGTACAAAGCTCGGATACATATAAATAAGACAGGAGTATGCATACAGATATACAGGAAAATAAACACTCATCCAAAATCAAGGACCTTCGCATAAAACCAGCAGGACTAAGTGCAGAAGAACAAGGTAGCATCTCACAACCATGCCGCGTGTTAGTACATGGATGAGCAATGATGCTCCCTAATTTAACCTAAGAATGTAACAGAATGTTGCTATGGCTGGATTCAAGTTCCAGGTATCAAATTGGTCCAGACCTCCTTTGAAAAATGGAGACCTTGTAGTGAACAGAAAGCAAAGCGTGGGATAAGGTTTAGGTGTTTGTGCTCTTGCTTAATCATAGCTCTGTTCTTGTTCTTGTTTTTGTTTTTTTTAAAGTGCAGCATATCATGATTACTCATGCCATATCTTGTTATATTCCATTATGCTGTGTCTTACTACTGAAACATGTATTTCACGCTGCACTACAAAAATAAAGAATGTAAAAATAAATAAAGCAAAGGATGTAAGAGGTGTAAGAATGAAAGGGAGGAAAGAAAGAGAGAAAAAAAGGGGGGTGATAGATCAGGAAGATAAAAAGGGAATTGTGGATTTGCGGCATCAGTGGGGAGAGTAATTTAGAGTGTGTTGGGATTCAGTGACCCACTCCTGGGGCACAGGTCCCTAACCTGAGGTGTTTGCCCCACTTCTCATTCAGCTTCTCCAACTCCCTCCCAACTTCTGCAGAGATAGTATTGCCATGACTGGGACTATCCTTCTACCATAAAACCAGAAGGAAGAAGGAAATTAAAAAAAATTATTCTGTGTCTGCCACAAGCTTTACTTTTGCAATATTTTCCGCCTAACAGCAATGTGATTCAAATGCTCTAAACTTTGTATTGATAGTAGAAACATCTAGCTAACACTAGTTTTGTTCTTTCAGTAAGGCACATGTAACAGTGAAAGACAGCACATACACTTCAATCCACATTGAATAGAGGAGTAGAAGACGCTATTTGTTAAGTACCCTGGTAGAGGTGATATAAAAGAATCCCCATTTGTCTGATTAGAGCGGGGTAGTTTACCAGGCTTTCTACAGTTGTGGAGATCCCTGCTTTTTTAATGTTATATATTTTATGAGTGTTTTGTATACAGCTGGGATTCTTTCACTGCTTCATTTAAAAGTTGATATTTTCAACACTCATCAATACATTCTTCACCTGTGTGTCTAACCACAAACATCTCTTCTACATCTTAAATATGCCTGCCATGTACTCCTGGCAATTTCAAAAAGAGGAAAGTTAATTCCCTTACAGTGACTGTAGTTCCCACACTAGAGCACCCCTACAAATATCAAATGTGTTTCGTAGAGCTTTCTACTACAATATTTCTAGTGTTATTAAATTATAAATTTTGACTTAATATCTCCATACCATGAAACAATTATACTATTCCAAATTGAACTGTATTGCAATTCAGAGTTTTAATGGATACCAAAGATATACTTAAATGCATTACCCAATAAGATATACAAAAAAAAAGAGCCAATACCACTAACAGAGACAATACTTAGAGATGCTGTACATGCATAGTTAGGGTTATGGACTCTGATACTTGTGGCTATTACACAGGACCGTTGCAAGGATTTTGGGCTACACAGGCAAAGATACATTTTGCTTCCCCTCCTTACAATACACGTTACTTTACATTCTTCACCTGTGTGTCTAACAACAAACATGTCTTCTACATCTTAAATATGCCTGCCATGCACTCCTGGCAATTTCAAAAAGAGGAAAGTTAATTCCCTTACAGTGACTGTAGTTCCCGCACAGAGGTTTTTTTTAAGAGCTTTAAATGAAAGCATATACTCTCTCTTTTAATATATGCAAAAATAGCCATGAAAGTATGTGCAAGATTTTTAATAAGCTAGCCAAGGAAGCAGTTTTGCATTCATTTTTTCTCAAGCTACTAGAGCATGAGGTAAAAAAAAGAATAATGGTCTCTAATTTGATCATTTTGTAGTTGGGAAATATATATATATTTTGTCCTTCCATATGTTACGTGGCAATGTAATTGCAATGTCAGTGGCTAAAGACTTGGTGAGCATCATGGGAAATGTAGTCAAAATCATCTACAATGTCAAGGTTACCATCACTGATACATGTCAATAATTTCAATTTTGTGTAGCAAAATCTTATGGATACTCAAGAAAAAAGAATTAGTATTGCTATATAGATTGGGTTTATTCTAGGAACAAGGCAACATTTTTATAATGGAACACTTTATTGTATATATCAGCATTAAAGATACCAAAGAGAGAACAATGTTAGATTCATTTGCTAGGAGTATCTTGTTATTCCAAGGGTCATTTAATGTTAATTATTTTATTATAGCATTGATTGTAAAACATACATGTGAATGCCACCTTATATTAGAAAACTTTACACCTCAATTTACTTCATATCTCATCACAGATATCTAGAAATTCTTCTCAATATGACCTTATCTTGTTAATATAAATGTAAATATAGAAACAATGAGATAAAACAAATAGTGTCAGTAACACTATACAATTTGAAAAGGTAATTAAGCCATATATCTTTTGGGAATAATTTGAAAATAACTTGAACTACCATGTGCATATGCATATATTATTTTAATTTTATTACCCTATTAATGAAAAATATAGTTACTCTTCTTTATATCCTGACAAATATTTAAGATAGTATGAAAGAACACATTTCTGTAAAATGTTACTTTGAAGTCAGAAAATTTTATTTCATATATATTTCATTATGGTATATTTAAACACAGCATGGGTAATTTATCTTATGAAATCAGGATAGATTGACTCTGAAATTCGCCTATATTATTCACTTAGTAATAAGATTGACCTGGGGCTAAACATTGAAGAAAACCCCCTACAAATATCAAATGTGTTTCGTAGAGCTTGCTACTACAATATTTCTAGAGAAATTAAATTATACATTTTAAATTATATCTCCATACCATGAAACAATTATACTTTTCCAAATTGAACTGTATTGTAATTCAGAGTTTTAATCGATACCAAAGTGCACTAAGGAAACCAAATATATTCAGGAGAAAATAAAAAAGTAATGATAAAGGTATAGAATGTTTTGGATGCATTCTCTATTGTATGACTTATGCTCCCCAGTAATAGATTTGAATTTTAAAAGATGAA
>OW240915.1:302344542-302361003 GCA_933207985.1 Pelobates cultripes | reverse complement strand
TTGGACATGTTGCGAGCCAGACTGCAGATAGCGAAGGACCCTGTGATCAGTTCTAAGCAGTTGATGATTAGATTGGTCTCTTCGCCCAACCAAGGTCCTCTGGTAGACGAGTCCACATATTGTGCTCCCCAGCCCCAAAGCCTGGCACCCAACTCCACCACGAAATCCGGTGATGGACCAAATATGGCCTTCCCGTTCCAAGCCTGCATATGGAGGAGCCATCAATGAAGCTTTGTCTGTACCTCGACATTGAGTGGTACCTTCTGGTCGTATGAAAAGCCGGATCACAGGTAATGGGCCTTCAGTCTCTGTATAGCTCAATAGTGTAGAGGGCCCATGTAAATTGCTTGTATGGAAGACAAGAGGAGGCAGACAATTCGAGCTGGAAGTCGTAGTGGAACGTGTTCCATGCACAGAATCTTCAGAATTTCCTTCCGAATGGCTTTTATTTTATGGAGGAATCCCAGGAATTGGACGACTTGAGTCAGCATCAATGCTGACTTTTCGTGGTTGACTATGAAGCCCAAGGATTCGAGTATGCATACAGCAAAGGTTGTCTGAGATTGAAGTCGCAACACCTAGTCACAGAAAATCTGCAAATCATAAGATAAATTAGTCATCTTACCACTATGGATCGCAGATGAGCCATGATCAGTTTTTAGGAGTTTTGTAAAACACCATGGGGTCAAGCTGAGTCCGAATGGGAGGCACATGAATTGGTGTAGCAAATCTCGCCAATGAAAGCAAAGGAACCTGCAGCATGAGAGATCTACTGGTACCGATAGGTAGGCATCTTTGAGTTCCAGTGGGGTGAAACAATCGCCTTTCAGCAGGAAGTCTTGTAGCAGGTGATTCTCTTCCATTTTGAAATGGCGGTAAACCATGAAATAATTGAGCTGTCTCAAATTTATGACTGGACGGAAGTCTGCTGTATTTTTCTGAACTAGGATAATGATGCTGAAGAAGCTGCGGTTGTCCTTGGCATATTGCACAGTTCCTTTGGAGAACAGCAAGCAGATTTTTTGTCTATAATAATCTTGTGATTCACAGAAACCCGAAGTGGTGGTGGGGGATATTGCTGGTGGGAATGCGTCCATGGAGATCTCTTCCCATTTCTGTAAGAAAAGGGACAGTCAGTCTGCAGTGATAATATCGACTTTGAGGAATACAAAGGGACCCACCTGAGGTAAAATGTCTTCGGCGTCTGCCTCAGGAGCAGAATGAGGATGACTGTGGGTTGTGTCTGGATCACGTGTACCAGAAGCGGCTGGTGGCCCAGCGCCGCTGTCGACCAGTCTGTCCAAAAACATCTCTTCCCAGAGGTGAGTGGAACACCTGTTGCATAGATAACTGCTTTTTTGAGGGTTGTGAATAATGACACGTGTCTTTTCATTTCCGAAATGAATGAGTCGCCAAACAGGAGGCCGTTTGCCATTGGAAGCCATATTCATCAATTTTGTATCAATGCACAGGAGAGCAGACCTGCACTGTTCATTGCATAATGCGGTAACCGGGAACCCACGAAGTCCTCATGCCAAATTTAGTCCCACAGTGGTCGTGGCTTAGTACCGCTGAGGACTATTCGTGGGTTTAGTTCATGCGAACGTCCGCCAGGGAGCTAGGATTCGGTTCCATTTGAATAAAGGGAAAGTGCCAAACCAGGGGCACCCAGGGAAACCTGTTAATGGTGGCTGGGCAAGGTAAGTCCCAAACGGCGTCTCAGACCTGGACCATAGTCGGTGGGCAAGAGGCCAGCTTCCACACTCCTCCAGGAGTTCATGGCAAACGTACGTGGGAAGGAGAGTTTGTCACAGCAACTTAGTCAAATAATTCTCAATGAATTAAGAATTCATTGAATGTAATATCATTGAAATGGGTTAATTGATAATAAATTTATTAACTCCTCAAACCATACTCTGAATTAGGCCCACCCTGTAGTACACTCAAATGGAGAAATAATGGAACAAACAGCTGTCCAGATTTTTACTTCTGACATATATCTTTTTTTTATCTCTGACCTCAGGCTTTTGCTAAATTACTTTAGACATAATTATTATATTCTGTTCATATATTTCATTCAGATAGTTTAGATGAAATATATGGTTGTTGTCTAGAAAAGGGGTGTTCCATAGCAAACAAAATACTTTGATTCTTTTTATTTTGGTTTAAAAAAAAACATATGCCAGTTACATAACACATACATCCCTGTACTTTCTTAAAATATCTAGTATCCATCATATGGGCCAAAGTCACATGTCTCTGTGGGATTAATTACGTACATTGGTTTAAAAGAAACATAAAAGTTTTATGAATTGGGATCAAAAACTTGGAATGTGATGAAAGTCTAGTAACAGGATCCAGTGTGTTATTGTCAAAAAAAAGTTAACTTAATGTCCTTAGGAGAGACTACTGAGTGGATAAAGTCTAGATAAGCATCTGGTGGATCAATGAAAATGAAATCACAGTAAAGGAGGAGTAATAAGTAAAACTGAAGAAATACAAGCAATCTCTTTTTCTGAGATATTTAAGAACAAATGTCTAATAATACTGCAATAGGAAGAGCTAGAGCTTTTGAATCAAAATACTAGAACAACAATAATGATTGAAATACTATTGGATTTATGACTTGAAGGGATGGAAACATTTTCATGAAAATATGGAAAAGAAAAATGCAAATATTTTCAAAGTATTCAGCCTACAACACTGCTTTGTCCTTAAAAATAAATTATATGTATTTGTATTACAGTTGAATATGTTGGACTGATGCATATAATCTGCAAGTCAAGAGATGATTCTGAAAAATCATGATTATTTAAATAATGCACGATAGCGAGGTTTTCATAAAATAATAAGAACAGAATAATTAATAAACTATTTTTTTCATTGTATTTCTTTTTGTAAGCAAAACTACTGTGCTTAAAAATATGAAAAAAACACCAAGAAAAAAAACACCAAAAAAAACCAACCTACAATTTATCAGTTCCAGGTTTCAAAAGTTCTCAAATAGACCTCAAAGATTATGTATTGGGGTACTTCAAGTATTAAGTCAAAATTAGTAAGAAACAGTTTTAGAATATAAGAAAAAGAAAAAAAACTGTTTCTCAATTCAGAAAAAGTTGGATTTTTATGTGAAAAAAGTAATTACATGTTACAAAAAAACTTTATATACATATTATCCTTCCCATGTAATATGCAATATGTAGGAAGGACCACAAGTGTGGACGCGCACGTGTGGAACATAAAAAGAGGCTTTGAAAAAAATATTCAGCATACTGCAGACCTTACACCATTTGGGACTAAATGCAGATTTTGAAATTTATATATATATATATTTTTATATATTTTGTATTTTTCCTTTATATTTATTAATTATTCATTTCCATTTTTCTTTTATAAATGTATTTCTAATTAACTTTTTATCTGTGGGTGTTTTTCCAGTTTTCAATATAGCTTGGTTGCTGCTTTTAAGTGCTAGTTCAACGTGTGTGCTTAGAGATATTCTGGAGATAAACTGGAGGTAATCTAAGGTATACAGGAGAAAAAAAAAAGGTAAGATTTGTTTGATTTAAATGACTCACCTCATTAAAATGGCAGACTTAGCTCAATGTAATAGTTGTTATGCATTTGTTTCACGTTCTACTTTTTGGAGATTTGGGTGCGGTCTAATCTGTAGACAGTTCTCTATATTGTGGTAGGAGATTATATTTTTGAATTAGGGAATTTGTAAATTATCCATTAAACAAACTCAAGCTGGAACTGTTGCAAAGTCACTGCCACAGAGACGTTCTAGGAATGGTATTTGGATTACTGTAGCATTTGGTAGAGTTAAAGTTGTGGATAAAATGCATATTGCACAGTCTATTGCTCTACATAATTCATTTTCAGCACTTTCTGAGTGTACTGGTGTCATGGAGACAAGCTCACGTACTGAGTGTGGTGGTGTTGTGGAGAAAGGCTTGGGCACTGAGTGTAGTGGTGCTTTGAAGACAGACTCAGGCACTGAGTGCAGTGGTGTTATGGAGACATGCTCAGGTACCAATTGTATTGGTGTTATGGAGACAGGCTCAGGCCGTGAGTGTAATGGTGTTATGGAGATGTGCTCAGACACGTTGTGTAGTGGTGTTTTGGAGACAGACTCAGGCACCGAGTTTGTGGAACGACCATCCTCTATGTCAAAGTTGTGCAAAACTGCAACCAAAAATTATAAGGTGAGGCCATATAGAAAGCAGTTGTTTTGGGGGGATTCTATCATACAAGGTGTAGAGCTGGACAATAGTGGCCTTGTGAGATATCTTCCATGAGCTATTGCTAACAGAGACAGGAGACATATTTGTAATATTGTTAAGCTAACAAAGCAGAAAGGGGAATTGGATGAACTTGTCCATCTAGGGACAATGACTTGGCTTGCAATGAGGTTTCAGAGGTAAAGGAAGTGTTTTTGACAATGATATACGGCAGGTTGCTTCCACACTGTCATTCTCTGAAGTAACTTTTGGCTTGGTGAATGGTGTCGGGAGCAAGAATTTGGTTTCATTTCTCATGGTAGCTCTCTTTGGAATGGAAATACACTGTACAAAAAAAAGATGGTTTGCATCTTTCTCAAAAGGGAACAAATGTTCTCAGTGAGCAGTGCAGAGGTTTTGCTAGGACCTATTTAAACTAGGAGTCAAATAATGATAAGCTTAGAGTCAATGCTCGCAGTTTAGGGAATAAGATCCATGAACTTGTGACGATAATGATAACTGATAATGTAGATTTAGTTGCTGTTACTGAGATATGCTATAATGAGAAAAATGACTGGGACACAGCAATACCAGGGTACTCTTTATAAAGAAAAAACAGGGAAGGCAAAAAAAGGGGAAGGGTGGCCCTGTATATAAAGGACAGCATAACATCTAGCCTAATAAAAGTTAGTAAGGCGAACATAGAGTCCATTTGGGTTATGTTAGAATTTGGTAAGGACACAGTAACTCCTATAGGTGCGATTTCTGGGCCCCCAGGAAAAATAGAAGAGTTAGATAATCTACTAGTTGAGGAAATAACTAAAATGACAATGAAGGGGGAAGTTATTATCATGGGTGACTTTATTATTATTATTATTATTGCCATTTATATAGCGCCAACACATTCCGGAGCACTTGACTTTAATCTTTCCTGATGTGAACTGCTTGTGCCAGGAGCACACATATTTTAAACTCCCTACTGGGATTTTCTCTAAAACATTGAAGAGCCAACTCGGAAAGAGGCCATACTATATTTAGTGTTAACAAATGGAGATTTGGTATCAGATATTACTGTAGGTGAAAGTTTAGGATCCGGTGATCACCAGTCAGTGTGATTTTATATAAGAAGAGTGACTGAGTCACACCACACAAAAAGAAAAGTTTTAGACTTTACAAAAACAAACTTTTCTAAAATTAGAATATGTGTGAATTAGTCATTTTCAGACTGGGATAGTTTAAATGGAGTCCAAGAGAAATGGGATTGTTTAAAAGTTGCACCACTGAAGGCAACAGAAAATTGCATTAGGCTTGTCCATAAAAGCAAAAAATGTAAGAAACCACTGTGGTTCTCTGCAGAAGTGGCCAATATAGGGAAAAAAACAAATATATAGCATTTAGTAATTATAAAAAAACCAGAGTGAGGAAGATAGACAGATATATAAGATTAGGCAGAACGAGGCTAAGCAAGTTATAAGAACTTCCAAATCACACACAGAAGAGAAAATAGCACAGTCAGTAAAAAAAGGGTATAAAACATTTTTAGATACATAAATGAGAAAAGGAAAGTAAAATAAGGATTAGTTAGAAAAAACAGAAGGATGGTATGTAGAAGAGGACAAAGGTCTAGACGACTGCCTCAATTAATATTTTTGTTCAGTATTTACAGATGAAAATGAAGGAAAGGGACCTCAGTTAGGAAAAAAGGACAAATGAGTAAGTTGTTACATGTGAGTTTACAGAGGAAGAGGTTCTATTTCAACTGTCAAAAGTAAAGACAAATAAGTAAATGGGGCCTGATGGCATACACCCAAAGTTATTAAAAGAGCTTAGTGGTGTACTAGCAAAACCATTAACATATTTATTTAACCAATCATTGTTAACAGGAGTAGTCCCAGAATATTGGAAGTTAGCGAACTTTGTGCCCATTCACAAGAAAGATAGTAGGGAGGCGTCGGGAAACTATGGCACTGTAAGCCTTACTTCAGTAGTGGGGAAAGTAATAGGAACCATGTTAAAGGATAGGATTGTTAAACATCTGAAAACACATGGATTTCAAGATCAGAGATTGGGTAACTTAAATAATAGATCAGGGTGGTGCAGTAGATATTGCTTACCTAGAGTTCAGTAAGGCCTTTGATAATGTTACACATAGAAGGTTTATCAATAAACTGCAATCTTTAAGTTTGGATTCCAATATTGTTGAATGTGTAAGGCAGTGGCTGAGTGACAGGCAACAGAGGGTTGTAATTAATGGAGTATATTTGAAGCATGGCCTAGTAACCAGTGGTGTACCTCAGGTATCTGTCCTTGGACCCATTCTCTTTAAAAAAAATTGTGATATTGCAGAAGGTCTTGATGGTAAGGTATGTCTTTTTGCTGATGATACTAAGATATGTAACAGGGTTGATGTCCCAGGAGGGATAAATCAAATGGCAAATGATTTAGACAAACTAAAAAAAAATGGTCAGAGCTGTGGCAGCTAACATTTAATGTGGATAAGTGCAAGGTAATGCACTTTGGGTGTAAGAACCCAAGGGCAGAGTATAGAATATTTGATAGAGTCCTCACCTCAACATCTGAGGGAAGGGATTTAGGGGTAATTATTTCAGATGACTTAAAGGTAGGCAGACAATATAATAGAGCAACAGGAAATGCTAGCAGGATACTTGGTTGTATAGGGAGAGGTATTAGCAGTTGAAAGAGGGAAGTGCTCATGTCAATGTACAGAACACTGGTGAGAACTCACTTGGAGTATTGTACACAGTACTGGAGACCATATCTCCAAAAATATGTATTGATACTTTGGAGAGAGTTCAGAGAAAGGCTACTAAACTGGTTCATGGATTACTAGATAAAACTTACAAGGACAGGTTAAAGGATCTTAACATGTATAGCTTGGAGGAAAGACGAGAAAGGGGGGATATGATAGAAACATTTAAATACATAAAGGAAATCAACACAGTAAAGGAGGAGACTATATTTAAAAGAAGGTGAACTACAACAACAAGAGGACATAGTCTTAAATTAGAGGGGAAAAGGTTGAAAAATAATATCAGGAAGTATTACTGAGAGGGCAGTGGATGTGGTAGATGTTAACACAGTGAAGGAGTTTAGGCTTGTGTGGGATAAGCATAAGGCTATCCTAACTATAAGATAAGGCCAGGGACTAACGGAAGTATTTAGAAAATTGGACAGACTAGCTGGGCTGAATGGTTCTAATCTGCCGTCACATTCTGTGTTTCTATGTTTCCAAGTTTATTTGTGTATTTATAAAGTATATGTTTAGTGATATTGCACAATCTGGTTCTCCATACCCTTCTCTTTATTTATTTATATATATATATATATATATATATATATATATATATATATATACACTTCAGAACATCGTGGAGAATTCTTATGCAAGTGGGATGTTGCCCTCTCCCATTATACCAGATTACCCAAAGCTGGGATTTGAGGCTATAGACCAAGTGTGAGATCCCTGCTTCTTAACTGGCACTCTGTCACTGTGTCTCTCGCTCACCTGAGTTCTGGACTCAGCTCAATGGGGAATCTTCTACAACTCCCTGTTTGATGCTCCTCTTGAACATGGAGAGGTCCTGCGGCATGAGACCTGATCTGGATGCGTCTCTCCTCAGACTTTAGTAGTTGA
This sequence comes from Pelobates cultripes, assembly GCA_933207985.1. NCBI lineage: Eukaryota > Metazoa > Chordata > Amphibia > Anura > Pelobatidae > Pelobates > Pelobates cultripes. The sequence goes on along the minus strand of OW240915.1, from coordinate 302,353,125 downwards.
CTACCGACATTCATTGCAGTCCAACCCTCTGGGATTTCACGCACCGAATATCGGCATACTTAAAGGGAGAGAGCGGTGTGGTATGTACAGGGTTTGTCGGTGATGTGAAGTTGAACTGTGCTCTTCTCAATGCTAAACCAGTGTTATTGCAAGTCCATTTTTGTCTATATACCTGTATATAAACATGTGCTGTCTTGACCAACCTTCTGCTATTCGTATCATGTCTTTGCTTTGCCCCTACTGATATCTCATTTTAATTTAACATGCATTTACATTTTTACTGAGCTCATCAGTATATAGCTTGCCACCAAATGGGTGGCAGTCCAATGGGGTGTTTATTTTCTTTGTGGGTGTATTTATGAGCATACTCTATTTCTGCACTATCTTTATCATCTTAATTGGAGATGCACCTGCAATACAAAGTATATAGGAACAATTTTTATAGGAACAATTGACACACATGTATATAAGTATATTTTATTTTACTAGGTGTTGCTAGCACAGCACATTTTGTGGATTGTTTTGTATGTATTTTGTGCATATTTGTGTACTAGTGCATGCTGCTTATTTTATTAGGACATTATTGATACACTGTACTGTACTCACATAATTTGTACAAGCACCTGTGCACACTTTTGATGGTTATAGTTTGATATGTTAATGACCCACTGACAGTGGGGTACTTTGGAGGAGTAGTGGGATTTTGAAGTGAATCTGATAAGATAAAAACAACTTACCTGAAATTGCTCCCATATACATTGAATACACCATATTTACTCACTTTTCCTCTGTTTCAGCATAGCTTCTTCCTTTTGCTGCTCTGCTTGGGCTCCACTAGAAGTCTTCTTTGATTTGCCCTGCTTGGGAGATATCCCCAAGCAGGGCAAATCTAATCAGTGACATTGGCACACTAACTTTGTAGCCAGCATGCCGGCATCAGAACTTAAGCACCAGCTAGGGAGTTTCTACATGTGCTGTGGTTGCTATGGGAGAAGAGCAGATGGACATCCTCTGCACGTCAAGGCATTGATAGACAGCTGGAAGAAAAACCCATATTTCTCCTAATCTATACATTTGCTAGTAAAACTGCTAGCACAATGTATAGATGGAATCTTATGCTCAATCTAATGAACATAAGTTGTTTGAGGCATGACAAGTGCCCTTTAAGCAGCACTGTAAAACTTAAAAAGGCATTTATTTATGTGCACAGCCAGTGCTTGTGGTGTGAGCCAGGGTTCTACAATGTTACAGACAAAAGTGGTGTGTGGGAGTACATACTCCATGTTGCAAGCTTGTTTTGTAATTTTTCTTTTTTATGTTGCTTTTAAATACAGAAAACAGCTGTAACAGTATTTTCCCATGTGGGTTTTTCCTTGTCTTTCCATATGGACAATATATCAAAGCACCTATAAAACTAACAACTGATTGTAACTCTAAAAAGAAAGGATGTAATTCACCTACATGCTGAGTTCTGCTAGTTTTATATAAAGAGTTATACTTATTTACAGTGCTTAGTGACTCCTTTTCCCATAAACTATTTTATTAAATACAGTATTACTCATATTTGCAGATTTGGACAATAGTTGGATACCGTTCCAAAATAATTTTGTCACTAATTCACAAGTTGATTATCTATCTATCACATCTCATTACCATAAGCGTTGCGGAATTAGTTGGCACTATATAAATACCAATAATAATAATAATAATTGCTGAGTGATTGCTGAGTGAGTACATTTGATATATGGAAAGTAAATCTAGGTATGCATCTACCCGTGATACTGTAGAGCAATGTTGTGTTTCCTTGACAAGAAATCTGGTGAGAGATATTACATCACAAAACAGTTCTTAGTACATTTCATAGAAACATAGAAACATAGAATGTAACGGCAGATAAGAACCATTTGGACCATCTAGTCTGCCCAATTTTCAAAATTTCCATACATTACATACATTTTAGATGTTTAAATTATCCCATCTATGTAAAGAATAGTGGAATCAATCTTAATTTATATAAAGCTATAATTCTACTTAACTAATTTATGATATTATACACAGTGGCGTACACAAGATCTGTGGGATCCCCCCCCGCGCACTTTCTCTGTGCGGGCCGGTACTGCTACACATGGCGGCGGGCACCTGGTTGCAGGGCTGCGACCCATGTGACCGCGGTGTGCCGCCAGTGCATGCAGATACACTTAAAGGGCTACTTTAGGCACTCAGATCACTTCAGCTCAATGAAGTGGTCTGGGTGCCAGGTCCCTCTAGTTTTAACCCTGCAGCTGAAAACAAAGCAGTTTCACAGAAACTGCTATGTTTCACTGAGGGTTAATCCAGCCTCTAGTAGCTGTCTCACTGACAGCCGCTAGAGGCGCTTCCACGATTCCGCTGGTCGTCCATAGGAGTAATGCTTTCCTATGGGCGTTTTGAATGCGCGCATGCGCATTCGGAGCTGAGAGGCTGATCGGGGCGGAGAGATCCCCAGTGCCAAGGGAGCCTGGCGCTGGAAAAAGGTAAGTGCTGAAGGGGTTTTAACTACACACACACACACTCTCACGAACAGACGCCTACACGCTAGCTAACAGACACACACATTTACTGACAGACACACACTCAGTGACAGACACACACACACTCACAAAACATACACTCTCACTGACAAACAGACACACACTAACAGACACATACTAACACACTCAGTAACAGACACACATACTAACACACTCAGTAACAGACACACACAGTAAAACACACACTCACTGACACACACACACTGACACTCACTAGCAGACACACACTCAATAACAGACACACAAACAAGCTCAGTGACACACACAAAGTAACACTCACTAACACACTTACTGACGCTCACTAGCAGACACACACAAACTAACACACAGTAGCACACTCACTGACACACACAAACTAACACACTCATAAACGGACACACACACACTAACACACATACACACTCACATATTTTTTTAAATTTTATTTAATCCCCCAGCCTCCCTACCTTTGGGAGTGCTGTGGGGATTCCTGCTGTCCCTGGAGTCCAGTGGGGTCCTGCATGGCTGCCGGCCAGGCTGTTGGGCGTGCGCACGAGGGAGCACTCTCCCCTGAGTGCTCTCTGCCCAGCTACCTCGCTCTGCTTACTGATGCCGGAGCTGGAATATGATGTCATATTCCGGCTCTGGCATCAGTAAGCAGCGCGAGGGAGCTTGGCAGATAGCACTCAGGGGAGAGTGCTCCCTCCCTCACACGCCTCCAGCAGCCCCGCCGGCAAACTGAAGCCACAGCTCCTGGGCCCCCCTGGAGAAGAGGCTGGCAAAATGTGGCCACACTGCTACTGGCGTGCATACCGGGTAGCAGGGCGGCCGGGCCCACTGGTGGGGTGGGCCCGGTCACAGCCGCGACCCCTGCGACCCTGGTATGTACGCCACTGATTATACATCCAATAAATGGGAAAAAAAATCAAATTTGCAGTATAAACAGACATAATAATCTAAAACTGACCTAGGGAAGCCCCTGTGTTTGGCTGACAACATGCTAGGCATATAGAAGCTAAAGGACTCATAGAGTAAGAAAGCAATCTTGGTCAGTAACCAACAAATTGTTCACTATATGACAAAGTATCAAGGAGACAGGAATGAATAAATAACATGGATCCAAACTCTTCTGATGGAAAAGAATGGAAGCACTTTTATAAGGCTATCTATGTATATATGCATATTTCCCCTCTATTTCCCCTCTGATTTGTGACTGACCTCTGACCCCTCCCTTTTCATATTGATATGTTTGTTTTTATTTGAATATCCATCTCATCTCTGTACCTAGATACATTTCCCCCTCCCTTACCTTTATTGCAAGCTCTCTGACCCTCACATCTCTTTATTCAACAGCCTGATTCCCCAACTTTCCAAGCCCATTCCTTCAGTGAGCAAGCCTGATGCCCACCCTCCCCACACCATCCCACCCCATGCTCATTATTACATTTATAGATTGTCTGTCACACCTACATTTTAGTTAGGTTAAAAAAACCTGCCTCTTATTAGTATACTCCTGCACTTTCTTAACCCATAAGACACCTTCACCTGCTCTTGATATTCCAATTATCTCCAATTTTTATTTTTCACAGTTTAGCAATGATCTGTTTTCTCCTCCTCTTTATTTCCTCAGTCTCCCTCAGTATAAAAATCTCTCCTTACACCCACTTCACTCATCCCCCATCCACATTTACATAAGGCCCTGGGGAGATAGCACAGCTAAGCGGACAAGGGCACATGTAGGAGTGTGGGGATAGATGCATGGGATGGGAAAGAGTGTGTGGGTGGGATTATGTTCTGTGTAAGTTAGTGTGGGGGAGGTCTTACCTCAGTGCCACTTGGGATTTGAGCCAGCAAACAGCTTCCCGCCCGCCCTATTGGTATATTTCGTCACAGCTAGCCGGGGGTATGTACTTGCCAATTGAGTTTGAGTGGTTACGTTTAAGTATATGGAATGAGATGAACAAGTTTTTTTAGGTCTTAACCTCCCCTGCTTCAAAAGGTTAAACATTAGATTGCCTGAGGTGTCATGCCCATCGAGCGTGGATAAGGTCGGCTGATGGCGGGCATTGGAAATATATGATTTTTATGACGAGGGGGGAGGTGAGAGGAAGTGGTGATTAGGAACCACTGTATGTTTATTGGCAAGGACGGTTGGGTCACTGTATAACACTATGGGTGGAGTTATATATGTATATATGTTAATTTATGCTTATTTATGTCTAACGTTTTAGTTACAGAAAGAAGAGATTTAATAAATAAAGTTATGGATGTGTTATGCAGTAATTTAGTTTGTGATAATAAATGCTGTGGCCTGTTCATCCATACTAAGTGGTCTGTCGTTATTGGGGGGGGGTAAATGGGTTTAGATTTGTGCTAGGCTGCATCGCGATTCCCCACTACGTACATACATGCTCTTCCCTGCTACACTCCCCCCTTCTCTCATCTCATGCCTTACACTAATTTTTCTACTCTCTCACTCCAACCCACAATCGATCTCTTCCTAGACCCCATGCATACAAAACCCATTCACACCTCCTGTCACTTTCTTTCCTCCTACTTCTAGCAGCTGGTGATGTCTCTCCCAATTCTGGGCCCTTCACCTTCTCTACACACACTAAGACAACCAGAAACCCCACAAACCTCATCACAATACCCTGCCCTTTACCCTCACTTACCAAAATTAATTGTGCACTCTGGAATGCCCGCTCTATCTGCAGTAATTTAAAATCAACAACAATACACAACTTTTTCATCTCAATCTCACTCACACTGCTTGCACTTACAGAGACCTGGCTGTCCCCCTCTGATAGCGCTACTTCTGCCTCTTTATGTTTTGGTGGGCTACAATTCTCTCACACTCCCAGACTCAACTGTAAAGGAGGCGGCGTAGGCATCCTTCTCTCCCCTCAATGTACCTTTCAACCAATTATAACTGCCCCTTCCCACCCCCCCCCGGTTATCCCAGACTATTCATTGAGCACTTTTCTTCCTGGCTTCCCCATTTTCTCTCATCTAGCGCTCCTTCCTTTAAACTTGGGGATTTCAATATCCCAATCAATAACCCCAATTGCACTGATGCCTCTCGTCTGCTCTCTGTAACTACCTCCTTTGGCCTTACGCAATGGTCCAATTTAGCAACCCATACAGCGGGAAACACTCTTAAACTTGCCTTCACCGACCTCTGTACTGCCTCTAATCTCTCCAATATTCCTTTTCCTCTAGCTGACCACCATCTGCTGACTTTTGACATTGGCATACCTAAGACCCAATTGACACCACCGTCTGAACATCACTCTCACAGAAACCTTCAATGTCTTGAACTAGAGCATTTCTCCACTAATCTCCAAACTCTCCTTTTACCTATCTCAAACCTCACCTGTCCTAGTTCTGCAACCTCCTTCTACAATTTCACCCTCTCCTCTCAACTAAGCATCATGGCACCTTGTACATTTAAATGCCGCAGGCCCCCCCAACAACAACCCTGGCACACCAAGCTCACTTGATACCTCCAAAAATGCTCCAGAACTGCTGAATGCTGTTGGAGAAAGTCTCACTGTGCATCTGACTTTCTCCACTATAAATTTATGCTGAGCTCATACAGCTTGGCTCTTTTCTCTGCAAAAGTTAATTACTTCAATACCCTCATAACTACACTCTCCCGTGAACCCAAACGACTATTTCACACATTTAACTCTCTTCTTCGCCCTGCTGTTCCTCCTCCACCTACTAACTTGACCGCCTCAGACTTTGCAACTCACTTCACTGACAAGATCTCTACAATCAGAGAAGAGATCTCTCATCTTTCTTCTTCCCCTTACAATATTTCCCCTAACTTCACTCCCTCTGCTGTTCTATGTTCATTCACACCCGCTACATTGGAAGAGGTTTCTGCTCTGCTCCAGTCCTCCTGCCCCACCACCTGCTCCCTAGATCCAATTCCCTTGCATCTCATCCGTACTCTGTCTTCTTCTCTTTCTCCACCTCTCACTAAAATTCTCAATCTCTCTCTCTCCTCTGGTATATTTCCATTGCCCTTCAAACATGCAACTGTAACTCCAATTCTAAAGAAGCCCAATCTTGACCCTAACTCCCCATCCAACTATCGTCCTATCTCGCTACTGCCTTTTGCATCCAAGATCCTTGAAAAAATTGTGTATGCAAGATTGACAGACTTCCTCGAGTCCAACTCTCTGCTAGACCCGCTTCAGTCTGGTTACCGCGCTAAGCACTCTGTGGAAACGGCACTGACCAAAGTATCAAATGATCTACTCGCTGCAAAATCTCATGGTCACTACTCTATCCTAATTCTCCTTTACCTGTCTGCGGCTTTTGACACTGTTGATCATCAACAGCTTCTTCTCATCCTCCGCAATATCGGTCTACAAGATATTGCTCTCTCCTGGTGCTCCTCCTACCTCTCCCAGCGCTCTTTCAGTGTTTCTTTCTCTGGCTCTGCTTCTTCTCCCCAACTCCTCTATGTTGGTGTCCCCCAAGGTTCAGTCCTTGGTCCCCTACTGTTCTCCATCTATACTGCCTCCCTTGGTAAACTCATTAGCTCCTTTGGCTTCCAATATCATTTCTATGCAGATGAAACGCAAATCTACCTGTCCTCTCCTGATCTCTCCCCGTCCCTCTTGACTAGTGTCTCTGACTGCCTCTCTACTGTTTCTAACTGGATGACTGCCCACTTCCTTAAACTAAACTTGACCAAAACTGAAATTCTGGTCTTTCCTCCCTCAAGTGTTGTTACTCCTGTGTCTGTCTCCCTCCAGGTTAATGGTGCTACCATCAGCTCCACCACGCAGGATAGCTGCATAGGTCTTCTCTTTGACTCCGACCTCTCCTGCAAGCCTCATATTCAATCTATCACCAAATCCTGTCATTTCCATCTCAAAAACATTGCGTGCATCCACCCCTTCTTAATATCAGATGCGACTAAGGTGTTGGTCCATTCCACTGTCCTTTCTCGCCTTGACTACTGTAATCCGCTTCTCAGTGGTCTTACGTGCTCCCAACTTGCGCCGTTACAGTCCATAATGAATGCGGCGGCGAGGCTCATCTTCCTGTCCGCCCGCACCACCCATGCCTCACCCTTCTGTCAGTCCCTACATTGGCTTCCTGTAAGATATAGGGCTCAATTTCAAATTCTGGTTCTTGATTTCAAATCGCTACATAATACTGCTCCCACCTATCTATCCTCCCTTATACACAAGTATGTCCCGTCTAGGCCCTTACTTCTGCTGAAGACTTACTTCTGTCTTCTGTCCGTACTCTCACCTCTGATGCTCGCCTTCAAGATTTCTCGAGGGCTGCACCGTTCCTGTGGAACTCGCTTCCCTGCTCCGTTAGATGCTCACCCAGTCTCCACTCCTGCAAAAAATTGTTAAAAACCCACTTCTTCATAAAAGTGTATCAATTAAACTGTTAATAGCTCCTGACTGATTCCTCTTCTGCAACTGTCACTAGTCTAATACGATCCTTACCTTTTTGTGTCATTTTACCCCACTCCCTCTAGCATGTAAGCTCATTGAGCAGGGCCCTCAACCCCTCTGTTCCTGTGTGTCCAACTTGTCTGGTTACAACTACATGTCTATTCGTCCACCCATTGTAAAGCGCTGCGGAATTTGACGGTTCTCTATAAATATCATAATAATAATGATATGCTATTACAGTATATGTGCTGTGGAGTCAACAAAAAATGTAAATGAGCACTGTGATTGGATGGCTTGAAATCCATCCAATCACAGTGCTATTTGTAATTTTACACAGCGTGGGAAAGTTCTTTAGAATTTTCCCACGCTGTGTAAAATGACACAGAGCACTGTGATTGGATGGCTTGAAATCCATCCAATCACAGTGCTCTGTGTCATTTTACACAGCGTGGGAAAGTTGTTTTGAATTTTCCCACGCTGTGTAAAATGACACAGAGCACTGTGATTGGATGGCTTGAAATCCATCCAATCACAGTGCTATTTGTCATTTTACACAGCGTGGGAAAGTTCTTTTGAATTTTCCCACGCTGTGTAAAATGACA
>OW240915.1:302325006-302344442 GCA_933207985.1 Pelobates cultripes | reverse complement strand
TAAATCCAGTGGGCTCGTGCACACGCTCTCTACAGCTGCAAAAACGCGATGACAGGAATGTTTCTCTTCTTAGCTAAAGTTGCTGTTGTAGCAATTTTATAACTGAAGGAAGGCTCTAAATCTATTGACATTCATAACTTGCAGCGCTTATATTTACATTTCTAAAGAAAACTGCTTCCTTATCCAAAACATTGGGTAAGAATGTTGGTTTTCCTTCTTAAAGGAACACTATAGGGTCAGGAACACAAACATGTATTCCTGACCCTATAGTGCTAAACCCACCATTTAGGTGGCTTTGCCCCCTTAAAAGCAATTAAAACTCACCTTATTTTCCAGCACCGCACCCCGTTGGTGACACCATCAGAATTGCAGATTTTTAGCCAATCCAATGTTTTCCCATGGGTAAAGCATTTGATTGGCTAAAATCGGCAAGGGGCGGGGCCAAACACAGTTTTGGACAATCAGCACCTCCTCATAGAGATGCATTATATCAGTGCATCTCTATGAGGAAAATTCAGTGTCCCCATGTAGAGCGTGGAGATGCTGAACAGCAGTGCTGCCTACTCTGCAGCACTGAGCCAGGAAGCACCTCCAGTGGCCATCTGAGGAGTGGCCACTTGGAGGTGTCCATAGGGGCAAGGTAAACACTGCCTTTTCTCTGAAAAGGCAGTGTTTACATGAAAATACCTGCAGGTAATGACTATGCTCACCAGAACAATACGTTAATCTGTAGTTGTTCTGGTGACTATAGTGTCCCTTTAACCCCTTAAAGCGACACTGTCATGCTAAATCCTGTTGTTTTTTTTTAACCCCCCTCTGGCCTCCACTATCTCTAACTGACCCCCTAGTAACCTCCAAATGCCCCTAAGCCCCCACATGACCTATTTTGTAATCTTTATTTTCTGCCCCGATCTTTATTCAGGGCGCCGCCATCTTTGTGTGGGTAGATGAAGTCCCTGTGGGACACGTCATCTGCCCACACTAGACAGACTGTGAGATTCCCGCACATGCCCAGTGAAACACCTGGACATGCGAACGGGAATTTCATCCATTCATCAGACAGAGGAATGAGTGAATAGAAATATCAGTCGAACAAACAAACATTGAGGATCAGTTTATTACAAGGAGGGAGCTACCGGCATGCAACTCTCTCCTTGTAATATGTAACTATAGAAGCGGCAGGGAGCAGTGCTCCCCACCACTTCATAAGCCCCCTAGGCCCCCCTCACTCTATGGGGGTCAATATGACCCTCATAATAGCATTAGGGAGATTAAAATCTCCCACATGCCCCTACTCGCTATACCGCGAGTAGGGGTATGTCCACTAAACAGTGAGCAGCCTGTGGCTCAGTACTGCTCCCAATCCAAACATAGAAGCGTCTGTATGGACGAGAAAGCTGGATCAGGAACAGAAAGTACAGGTGTGTACAGCCTGTGGCTGCTCACTGTAAAAAAAACAAAAAAAAACTATTGGCCCCCACCCCTAAACGACGGGTGGGGGCCCTAAAGTAAAATAAGGGGGGAGACCTATTGTCCCCCCCCGCCCCCATTCCCCCCCCTGAGTGGTGGGTGGGGGCCATAATGATGGGTGGACCTACTGTCCACCCCCCCCTCCGGCCCCCACCCCTGGGCGGCGGGTGGGGCCATTAAGATAATGAGGGGGGGGACCAACTGTCCTCCCCCCCGCCCCCACCCCTGTGCGGCGGGTGGGGGCCAAATGATAATGGGGGGGCACCTACTGTCCACCCCCCCTCTGGCCCCCACCCCTGGGCGGCGGGTGGGGGCCATAAAGATAATGAAGGGGGGGGACCTACTGTCCTCCCCCCACCCCTGGGCGGCGGGTGGGGGCCAAATGATAATGAGGGGGTGGGAACCTACTCTCCACCCCCCCCCTCCGGCCCCCACCCCTGGTGGGGCCATGTAAGAGATAATGAGGGGGGACCTGCTGTCCTCCCATTTACCCTGGGCTGCTTGGTGGGAGCCCTAAGCTATTCCCCTGACCCCTAGTCACCCACACCCCCCAAATAAAAAGTCCCTACCTACCCTCCTCACCCTAAAAAATAGTGAGGGGGGAATAAAATAACTAACCTGTAAAATAAAATTAAACTTACCATTCGACGTCTTCTTTTTTCTCAAATCTTCATTTTCAGCCCCAAAAAAGGCCAAATAAAAAAACCATCATAACCGTCAAACTAAAAAAAAAAAAAAAATCCCGAGCGCAAAAAAAAAACCCGACAAAAAAGAAAAAACCCGAGCGCATAAAAATAATCCATCTTCACCCATGGAGGGCTCCGCACAGACTGAGCTCTGCAGGGCGGGGGAAGGCTTATAAAGCCTTGCCACGCCCTGCAATTGGGCTAAGAACACTCTGATTGGTGGGTTTAAGCCAATCAGAGTGCTCTTTATAATTTTACACAGAGTGGGAAAGTTCTTTGGAATTTTCCCACGCTGTGTAAAATGACACAGAGCACTGTGATTGGATGGATTTCAAGCCATCCAATCACAGTGCTCTGTGTCATTTTACACAGCGTGGGAAAATTCAAAAGAACTTTCCCGCTGTGTAAAATGACACAGAGCACTGTGATTGGATGGATTTCAAGCCATCCAATCACAGTGCTCTGTGTCATTTTACACAGCGTGGGAAAATTCCACTGAACTTTCCCGCGCTGTGTAAAATGACACAGAGCACTGTGATTGGATGACTTGAAATCCATCCAATCACAGTGCTCTGTGTCATTTTACACAGCGTGGGAAATTTCAAAAGAACTTTCCCACGCTGTGTAAAATGACACAGAGCACTGTGATTGGATGGCTTGAAATCCATCCAATCATAGTGCTCTTTGTCATTTTACACAGCGTGGGAAAATTCCAAAGAACTTTCCCACACTGTGTAAAATGACACAGAGCACTGTGATTGGATGGCTTGAAATCCATCCAATCACAGTGCTCTGTGTCATTTTACACAGCGTGGGAAAGTTATTTTGAATTTTCCCACGCTGTGTAAAATGACACAGAGCACTGTGATTGGATGGCTTGAAATCCATCCAATCACAGTGCTCTGTGTCATTTTACACAGCGTGGGAAAGTTCTTTGGAATTTTCCCACGCTGTGTAAAATGACAAAGAACACTCTGATTGGCTTAAACCCACCAATCAGAGTGTTCTTAGCCTAATTGCAGGGCGGGGCAAGGCTTTATAAGCCTTCCCCCACCCTGCGGAGCTCAGTCTGCGCGGAGCCCTCCATGGTGAAGATGGATTATTTTTTTGCGCTCGGGTTTTTTCTTTTTCGTCTGTTTTTTTTTTTGCGCTCAGGATTTTTATTTTATTTTCAATTCGACGGTTATGATGGTTTTTTATTTGGCCTTTTTTGGGGCTGAAAAAGAAGATTTGAGAAAAAAGAAGACGTCGAATGGTAAGTTTAATTTTATTTTACAGGTTAGTTATTTTATCCCCCCCTCACTATTTTTTAGGGTGAGGGGGGTAGGTAGGGACTTTTTTTTTTGGGTGGGGGTGGGTGACTAGGGGCTTGGGGACCCCTAGTCACCTTGGGGGGGGTAATTGACTTAGGGCCCCCACCCGCCGCCCAGGGGTGGGGGCGGGGGGGGGGGGACAGTAGGTCCCCCATTATCTTCATGGCCCCACCCGCGCCCAGGGGTGGGGGCGGGGGCAGTAGGTCCCCCCCCCTCATTATGCCCCCACCCGCCGCCCAGGGGTGGGGGCGGGGGAGAGCAGTAGGTCCCCCCCTCATTCTCACTATGGCCCCCACCCGCCACCCAGGGGTGGGGGCCGGGGGGGAGTAGTGCCCCCCCTCATTCTCACTATGGCTCCCACCCGCCGCCCAGGGGTGGGGGCGGGGGGGGGAGGACAGTAGGTCCCCCCCCTCATTATCTTCATGGCCCCCACCCGCTGCCCAGGGGTGGGGTCCGGGGGGGGCAGTAGGTCTCCCCCCCTCATTATTGCCCCCACCTGCCCAGGGGTGGGGGCGGGGGGGTGGCAGTAGGCCCCCCATTCTCACATGGCCCCCAGCCCTGATACACACTGACACAGAGCAGAATAGGGACTGTTCCCCCTACATCGGGTCACTTGGCAGATATGGATTGACACCTGTCCTAAGGTTCCCTGATACACACTGACACAGAGCAGAATAGGGACTGGTCCCCCTACATCGGGTCACTTGGCAGACTTAGGGCCCCCACCCGACGCCCAGGGGTGGGGGCCAGGGGGGGGGAGGACAGTAGGTATATATACATATTGACCCCCATAGAGTGAGAGGGGGACTTGCGGGGGCTTAGGAAGTGGTGGGGAGCACTGCTCCCTGCCGCTTCTATAGTTACATATTACAAGGAGGGAGTTGCGTGCCGGTAGCTCCCTCCTTGTAATAAACTGCACGAACAAACAAACACTGATACACAGATACACTGATACATTGTGTTTGTTTGTTCGGCTAATATTTCTATTCACTCATTCGTCTGTCTGATGAATGAATAGATGAAATTCCTGTTCGCATGTCCAGGTGTTTCACTGGGCATGTGCGGGAATCTCACAGTCTATCTAGTGTGGGCTGATGACGTGTCCCAGAGGGACTTCATCTACCCACACAAAGATGGCGGCGCCCTGAATATAGATCGGGGCAGAAAATAAGGATTAAAAAATAGGTAATGTGGGGGGCTTAGGGGCATTTGGGGGTGACTAGTGGGTCAATTGGATGTAGTGGAGGCGGGAGAGGGGTTTAAAAAAAAACAGAATTCGGCATGACAGTGCCGCTTTAAAACAGTACTAGGGTCTAGAAGTTCTCACTATGTCTTCGTTTACCACAACTGTAAATGTTGTCAATTTTGCTCCATACTGCATTTATATTGCTTTACATCAATTATTTATTAATAATTGATTTGCTTTTGTTTCACAAATAACGAAATAAAGGTACTTTAATAAACTCTGATTAGTCGGCATTCGTATAAGCTTCTACCAAATTCAGAGAAAAATCACTTACAAGGTTATTCACTCAAGTGAGAATTTAAAGTAAATTAATGGAGAATTTGAAGTTTTACGCCAAAGTAGTCAAACTTATATCATAGCTGACTTAGATCATTTTTCCAATTTGGTTATTTTGACCTTACATTCAAAATTATTTTTTAATTCACCTTAAATTCTCACCTAAAGTTAATAACCCTATTGGACTTTTAATATGCCAGCAGGGTGCAACACATAACCTTATCATGAATACTTAATTTTGGCCTAATTTTTTCCAAAAATAAAGAAAATTATATAAAATCTCTTTCTCTCTCTCGCAAGTAACTCAAACCCTCACTAGCAAGCCAGTAACCAACCTCATGCTGATGACTTGCATTAACAAAGAAACAGCTGTCCATGAGTGGTTCATTGGCTTTGCATCTCTTCCTGAGTTGTGTTTTAAAGCTGTTGTATACAGCAAACAGAAACTCCAAAGACTCCATGTTTAAAATAAAATAATGAGGCATAAATGTTATTCAATGTTGGACTAATTTGCATATGCTCACCCAGAATCCTTTGCTGTAGTAACATCACTGCAAAATTGTGATTTCTGTGGGAAAAGCAAGTGTTATGGCTTGACTGGTGTGCAGATCTATGTTTAACATTGTATTGAATCAGCCTAATGTCTGCTCTTATGAGGTTAACCCACTTATTTTGGGGGGGGAGAGGGGAATCCATCTGGCGCTCTCTGCAGTACAATGCTAAATAGGGCCCTGGAATAAGGCACATGTGACAGGGAGGGGAGCAAAACTAACCAGTCTCTTGGCCTGACTCCCAAATATATATATATATATGAAACAAGGGGGCTAAATCACTTTGTATTTTTATTACAAAATTACATTTTTTTCACAATATTAAATTATTTTTAAAATGTATCTCAACATTTTAAATAATTTGAGAAGTTTATTAAACAATATCAACTTGAGGCTTTTTTCTGGTACAACTGAGACTTTTTTTCAGTCTGCTTCATGCTCCTCATGTATTGCTCTATATTGCAAACAGTGATTATATACCATTGCATAGTTTCTATGTATTTGTTAATGATGATGAGCATTAGAAGAATGGTACCTTGTACTGTGTCTTTATTACTTTAGAAATGTGTCACTCTACTGAAATCTGTTTCTACATTTGTTAGCCTCAGTATTTTGTATGCAATCAACATATGTTTAATCTGATCTATTTTGTTTCTATCAATTTACATCCAAAACACAGTGTAAAAGTTTTTGCCTCAGAGGTGAAATCATTATTTAAACAATTATTGAAACAAACTGAGAAATTGTCAATTAAACCAAAACACCTGTTTTACATCACTAATCAATAGAAGGTCAACTTGACTTGTAACGTACATTATTGAGTGTTGATTGTGGCAAGGAAAACGTAGATCTGGAACTGCAGTGTGTTAAAATATTATGTAGATTGTGCAAATCGGGAAGCCATCAAAAAGCTAGTTTTCTGCAAAAAGTAATCTTTAGTCCACCAGGTAAGAAAAAAGTATGGGATTGGTCATCAGAAAAATAGATTAATGACATATCAATGAAAGGTGCAATAATTGTTACAGAAGAAATAAAATACCCTGTAAATGGCAGTTTCCCTATAATGGCACAACACCTTTCATGACTGTTTTATTTATTAATAATGGGTAATGCTAGGGTAACTTCAGGGGCTAAAGCCTCAGATGTCAACCTTGTCAGACACTTGATGGGGAGATGTGTGAAAATTCATAACACTGGTGTGGGAAAGTGTGATATCAGGACACTGAAATGGGGAAGCTATACAATTGTGTTACTGTGTGGGGTGAGAATGAACAAATGCCATTGTGTGGTGAGAAGGCTAGATGGTTAAACTAGGGTTAGGAATGGAGTAAAGTGGTGGCACTGGAATGGGGAAAATGTATTGCAACAAAAACAGAGTATTTGATAAATATAAATCCCCCAAAAGGTGTGCTGTGCCTTTAAGACAAATAGTTTAATGTGCCGATAACACATCAACTATACATAAAGTGTTAACTACAAAGTGAATAATGTGACTTAGTTTTTTTTAAACTGTGCAAAAGCACTAAATAATAGCAAACGTGCATAGTGCATACACTTATAACCCTAGATTAGTTAACTGATAAAACATGAACATAAGAAAAACAGAAACAAATAGTGCAATACTAATATTATTGTGAGCAAAACATATATGTGTATATGAAATTAACCACTCATAAACGCTGAGCAGGTAGAGACTGCTCAAGCTATTCTAACATGTCTCATGTCTCATTAGTCTGGGGCACTATAGTTGATCCTCCACAGAACAAACCATTGGCAGTAGATATTAAAAGGGATTTTATTCAACTAAAAAAACCAAAAAGTTGAATAAAATAAAAGCAGGCATTCTTTCCCTACACAGAAATCTCTCCAGTGCGAGTCTCAGTCAGCTCTCCTTTATCCATCTGCTGGCTCGCTGGTTCTCTAAGGTGCAGTCAGTTGTCAGATTATTCTAGGTAAGTAGAAAGTACAGGCAACGATCAGAGGAACGAATAGTGAGTTAATTGGAGGGTAGACCTCCCAAAAAAGTGCAAAGTTTCGGCTCTGTAGGGCCTTATTCATCGCACTTTTGGGGGGTGGCATATGACAAGATTAATTAGCTGGGAATTTTATCTTTTTGGAGAGAGATAATTAACCTTCCCCTTTCTAATCTCTATGGCATCACTGTAGCAGTCAGTGTGGTAATGGCAGAACACTTGCAGTTCAAATGGGATTTTATTTATTTTGGCATTTATTGTAAAAAAAAAAACACAACAATACAATATTTGACTTGAAACCCATCCCTAATTAGATCAATAGCAATAATTAGATCACTGGCAATATTTGGGGTATTGCTGTATGATGACTTATAGGGGGTTGTTAACTAAAAAGACAACTTAGCATTTTTCTTTCACCTCAATTTAATGTTTTGCTAGTTTAAATGTTTTCAGAAGTAAGTAGAAACATAATTCATGATACTTAATGGTATATACACACACACACTGATAACTGTATGCAAATCCACAACACTTTATATTTACTGATACAATGTTTCCATAATAGAAATGTGATATCAAAGAAATTTGCATCTGATCTACATGCAAATTAAGTATCAAAGTAAAAACCGTCTCCTTATATATTATTCAATAGTTGTATAACACATGCACTAATAATTAATTTTACTAGAACTCCACTTCTGATTAATTTAAAAATCTACTTCTAAATTTAAAATTGCACAGTTATGCCAGGAAATAGAGCTTACTTTGAGAACATGACTATTTTTTTCTTAACATTAGTATTATTAGAAATGACCCAAGGAAGATAATTTCCTTCAAGTCGCTCACAAAAAGAAGGGACGTGTTAATTTAAGACTGCTAGAAGGTAATATTAAAGTACAAAAATAATTCTTGAAAATGCAGCAATGTCAATGGATTATTTTAAATATTCAAATCTTAGATATCTTTGAATAAAATATGTGAAATGGTATATTTTAAAATCAGAATACTATGTCTATTGTATATCCTCATACTACAGAAAATAGTCTATAAAGAAATATATTGTTTTGGTATCTTTAAAGTCACAGATTCTTCATGATTTGCTGGGCCATGTCCAACCTGCCATGTCAAGCATTGGTTCTGCTATGCACACTGGCACCATGCCCAGTCAACATTCTGTTGTGTAGCAGCCTTTCATGATCCAGTGATCTGCCATACTTGAAAACAAAGCAAAAGAATTATAGCCAGGAAAAAAAAAATACATGTTAATTCTCTTGGTAATTTTAATAATTGTATTTGTGTTGCTACTCCAAAGATATTAAGTAATTAAATGACATTTAATGTCTTCTGTACAGACTAAAAGATAGATGTTTGCTTATACGTTGTGTTGAAATATAGGAAAATACCTATAAGGATCCTAGCACTGTCAAACTTTTTTGTATTCAGTACCTTTGCTAGGCCATGCTTAGCCAATGACAATGTTAATGTCCCAGGTGCTCACAATTTTTTTTCATTTCCGATGTAGTTACTGCATGTGCTTTGCCATATATAATCGCAAAGTGACTTTTACTACAGTTCCTGCCTAATACTGTATTTGAAAATGGTAACTGTAGGATTTTTTTTTTTATTATTCTTTATTTTGGTGGTGCAAATGTTGTACATGCAAGTGACATTGCCACAAAGACTGGTGCAGACATTTTCACATTCACAGTTGATCACATGGCTTCAAAGACATTGCACTTTTTTTTTTAAGGATAGTTAAACATGATTTTCACATAAGCTTCACAGTAACATGAAGAGAACAGTAGCTTGGAATTACAATGTTATCTAGAGTATTGGTAAAAGTTATGCTTGGATCATTGAGGTTTAAGACCTAACCTGAGTACCTATGGCTTAAGGCTCGCCCCTGCTCGTGTTAGCAATTATTATTTTGGGGCAATTAAGGCAAAACATTTCTACTACCTCTATCTTTTTGGTTCGGTAGCGGCTCGTTACGGGGTGTTTTATGAAAAGAGGTGAGTAGCGTCTGGGGTAGAGGAGTACTCTTCGCAGGTTGGTATTTGTTAAGCGGTCATGCTGCTGACTTTCGGGGTGTGTATGGGCCTGGTGGCGAGGCAATTCAGAGCGGTAGGTCTGGGTTTTTGGAACTGTAGTATCTTAATGTAAACGTGAGGTCATCTGTCTCCCACCTTTCAAACAACACATTTTAAGCTTTTATTGACATCTATTTTACCAATGAAAACACCATTAAATTTGCTAGGTTTGATGATCCTGGTTTATGTTTCTGAATTTTTTTTCTTGTTACCAAATCTTAATAATGACCTTGTGCCTTCACAAATAAGCTATGGGACTGAAATATTTTGTGTGTTTCCCACTTTCTTAATATTGTTTTTACTTCATATCTGTGTTAAGTATAAGAAAAAGGGTGACATGAACCAATACGCAAAAGACTGTTTTGTGATTGGTTCAACTTCAAGTCCACAAAATAGCTATAGCGAGAGCCTGCCATCCAAACCACTTAATCTCCACCGACAAGGTAACAGAACATTGTGTAAGAAGAGTCAGCATACAGTTCTGTAATACATGGCATGGTGCTGTTTTCATAAGATACATGACAAACTAATTTATATTTAATTTTTACTTCTTTCAATAAGGCATATGTGTTTTTTAAGTTATTTTGCACCACTATATGACAGTTTCAATATATGTCTTATAAACAAATCCTTTCTTTCAAGCCTCTTCCTTCTTCCTTCATATGTTTTTGAAACATTTTAACTACACCAACCTGTTTTGTTCTTCAACACATTTGTGTTTTTCTGTTTCACTAGATCATCTACTGTTATACCCCAGAACAGCTAATATGGATTAAACCACTATGCATGAGAACTAAAATAACAGTATGTTATTTGATTTCATCCTAGTTGTGTCTTCTACAGCATGCTTCTTGAAATCAGCATCTTTAAAAAGGTCTCATCTAGTCATATTGTTCCTGAGCGTTTATGTTGCACTTGTAGTGTATATCTGCTGTTTGTTGATGGTACTTGTTCTTTATACATAACGTCATACTCTTGGGCTTTGAGTTGGGTTTTTTTCACAATACATTACCTTTATTATAATGCAGAATAAATTATTAATTCCTGATGATAGACTAACAGGTCAAGATATTTCTTCATAGAACCAGTCTTGATATACCACTGTTTATACTGAATGTATCAAATATTTATGACATTACAGCTTATGCTTGACATATTTAATGTCTATTATAAATATTTTACCCCATGGGAGAATTTAGAGTAAAAAATAACACGTGGTTTAGAATTGTATTCAATCCAGGATCTTGCTGCTTGAAACCTGTTGCATGAGTCTCACGGGCCCTTCTTAAGGTTGCACATAATGTACACTTGAGCTTCTGGTTTAAGGTAAAAAATAAAACTGTAAGACAGACAAACATTATTGTCATAGTTAGGTCTAGCAACATTTAATATTTGAAAAAATTTAAAACTACAATGTATTTATAGAAAGCAGAAATCTAGACAATATTCTCAAATCCAATGAGAATCAAGACAATGCTTCCAGAAAGTATTTGTTTAAAAATTAAACAGGAGCAAAGAAGTATATTGACTAGGTTACAATCATCGAATTTGTAGCCTATTTGAGGGTCCTAAACAAAGTGTGTAGCGCTTTATACAATTAGCACTTACCCCTAAGGGTTTACAACATTATATAGTGAATTCCCTACAAGGGAATAAAACAAACAATATATAGTGTAGTATATTAGAGATAAAATGGTGTGAATAGACCCAATAATGTACTCACATAGTACAAAGCCACTTGAGGACCGGCTCTGATCTCTTCCACTTATGTGTACTTAAAGGTGACACACACCTATAGCATCCGTATCAGATGTAGACCTCAAACAAAAGAAAGAAAAAACTTCTCTGGTGCAGAATTCCCAAACAAGATGCATAAGAATAAAACAAAATTAGGCTTCTCACCTTGTCCAGAGCATTGAACTGGGCTCTGAGTTTGAATAGTAGATGTGACAATATAGGGTGTCACTGCCCTTCTTTATAGCAGCATGGACAATTCTTCAAGCTTAAAAGATTTAACAAATATTTATTGTAAATAAAAGTATATATATAAAATAACAGACACTGATCACTGATCACTGATTAAACCTGCGGACAAGGGAGGAGGTATAGTTATCCTTGATGTCGAGGAATATGTAAAAGAAACTTTAAAACTATTAAATGACTGCAATACATACCAAATCCTACCGAAAGACCCTACAAAGGACATTACCATTAGCTACAACACTCTCATTGAAAAGGGTAAAACACTAGAAGTTTTAAATCAGCGGGAATATAAATTCCTCAATGTTCAACACCCGAAAATTCCGGTATTCTACTACCTCCCGAAGATACATAAAGATAGAGATAGACCACCAGGGAGACCTATTGTCTCAGGGATTGGGTCTATCTCTAGTAAATTATCTCAGTATATTGATAAATGTCTACAAACAATTGTAAGCACTAGTCCCAGTTATCTACGTGACACTATTCATATACTACAAATTCTAGAAGATATTACATGGGATGATAACTACTACCTCGTGACAGCCGACGTCAGTTCTTTATATACGATAATTTCTCATAATATGGGTTGCAGAGCTACCAAATTCTTTTTAGAAAAATCACAGAAATTTTCTGATAAACAAATTAATTTTATAATTGAGGGCATAAAATGGATCCTCACGAATAATTATTTCTGGTTCGAGGAGCAATTTTATCTTCAAATATGTTGAAAGGCGATGGGAACGAGGTTCGCGCCCAATTACGTCAATCTGTTTATGGCACTCTGGGAACAAGAGTTTATCAATGACGATGACAGTTGGTTGGGGGCCTCGTTACCTATCGCCATTACATTGACGATATATTTTTTATTTGGAGAGGAGACGAAGATTCACTAAATTGTTTTTTAAAGCATTTGAACACTAATGATTGGGGTATCCACCTCACTAGTAATTTTAGTAAAACTTTGGTTGAATTCCTGGATCTTAATATATATATATAGAAGGAAGTACACTGAAAACTTGCCCTTTTTTTAAGAAAGTAGATGTAAATAGCTATATATGTGAGAATAGCTGTCACTTCTCACCTTGGCTGCTAAATGCACCTAAGGCACAACTTTTACGGATTAAACGGAACTGCACTGAAAATGATAAGTTTAGGGAACAATCCATTAGAATTATTAACGATTTTAGTGAAAAAGGATACAAGAAGGAACTCCTAGAGAAAGCGTATACAGAGGTTGAAGGAATAGATAGGAACAAATTAATTAAATATAAAGATAAGAAAATAGACCAAGAATTTCAAAATTTGAATTTTATTTGTGATTTTAACAGTAATAATAGACGCTTGAAGAAAATCATACAAACACATTGGTCCATTTTAATGGGTGACCTTATGCTTAATTCTCTTCTTCCGGAAAAACCTAAAATTACCTATAGGGGAGTACGTAACCTAAAGAGTAGTTTAACACACAATCATATACCCCCTAAACAGTAAACAAAACATTTCCTTAATCAATCATATGGATTTTATGGTTGCGGTACATGTGGAGCCTGAAAAGGCACCAATAGTATAAAATGCCATATAAAAGAATTGAATCATCCAGGAAATAAAACTAAACAATTTAAGATCAAACAAATGATCACCTGCCATTCAAATAAAGTCATTTATATGATTACTTGCTGTGACGAAGTGCCCTTCGCCACTTGGTACTGGAGAGGCCTGCTTGCCAGCCTCCTCCCCTGTGACTATGACTCTTTGATGTATTTGCCTTTAAAGCCCCTATTCTACCTTCAGACAGACTATTTATGTAGGCTGCTTTATTTATCTTATGTTTTAGTCACCCTGTACCCATGATAGGTGCAGGGTGTGTGTAATGTAATTGTTTATAGTGTTTGTGTGTACTGTGAAATGTATTGCCTTCTCTCCTGTACTGCTGAGGTTTGCTACCAACTAGGTGGGTTTGGCTATGGAGCTGGTCTAGTGCCCTCTGTTGGTAGCAACAGCAATATGCACTACCTGAATTGCAAGACTGGTTCATTTGCATATTCGGGTAGATTTGCATATTGCTAATTCTGCAGGCAGGTGAGATATTTACTGTTAAATATTGTCTCCCCCCACCCCTTTAAAAATGTGCCATTGTGTTGTGATAAGTCACTGTGTGTTTCTTGATATGGTTTGACTGTTTGTGATTTTATTGAGGTTTCACAACAATGTTATTGTGGTGACTGCATTGGCTGGTCCCAAGGGAATAAAGGTTTTGACAGTTCTTCTTGATCCCTCTAAACGTAGCCTTGTCTCGTTATTGGAGGGAGCTGTTATAATCACACTGGGGATTGCTATGCTCTGCATGCTCCCCTGAGCTTGCGTCACTTAGCTCTTTTAAGAGCTTGTTCCTGACACGCTCTCCTTGGAGGAGGGGTCTTCACCACACAGTCCTGGAGGACAGAAGCTGATCCAGGGTGGAAGGAAGACGGCGAGACTCCAGTCAAGATACGGAGGTTGTGGAGTCTGCGGTGGTTGTGGTGTCTGCTGCAGTGCTTGGGAGTCCTCAGGAAGCGCTAGGAGCATCCATCAATGGAGGGTACTCAGTCGGAGTACAAGGAGCTCCGTTACATTGGTGGCAGCGGTGGGATGGCGTCCTAGTGCGAGGAGAAGCAGCTCGGAGACACTGGTATCGTATGAGATGTTATTGAGGGCAACACTAGCCACTGTGCAGCGTCCCTAACTACAGCAGCATGGAGCAGGGATGGATAGAGCCCTGCGAAGAGCACCTCAACATGATACGTCGCTACGAGGAGGTGGTCCACCAAGTAATGCGCCAGTTGAGTGCTGAGAACAGTGCGGCAATGGCCTTTGAGCGACAACTGTGGAGGTTGAGGATATGGACACCTAGTCTCCAGCGGCAGTGCAAGTTACAGGGAGCCGAAGGTGTCGTCCTTCCTCCCCAGCGGCAGTGCAAGTTACAGGGAGCCGAAGGTGTCGTCCTAACTCCCCAGCGGCAGTGCGAATTCCAGGGGGCCGAAGGTGTCGTCCTTCCCCCCCAGCGGCAGTGTGTCCTACAGGGAGCAGAGACAGTTGGTCTCTCTCCCCAGCGGCAGTGCAAGTTACAGGGAGCCGAAGGTGTCGTCCTTCCTCCCCAGCGACAGTGCAAGTTACAGGGAGCCGAAGGTGTCGTCCTTCCTCCCCAGCAGCAGTGCAAGTTACAGGGAGCCGAAGGTGTCGTCCTTCCTCCCCAGCAGCAGTGTGTCCTACAGGGAGCAGAGACAGTTGGTCTCTCTCTCCAGCAGCAGGACAATGTTATGGGAGTGGAGACAGGCGGTCTCCCTCTCCAGCGGCAGCCTGTGTTTCAGGGAGAGGAGCACAGCACCCTATCTCCCCAGCGGCAGCTTACCCTACCAAGGGGAGACACCAATCTCCCAGATGGCGCAGAGGGGACCGTGGTCTCTGTGCCCGACCTACAGGGATGCTGGACAGCCTGTCCAGATCCCCAACTACCCTCACAGGGACAACAGGAGGAGGGGGTAAGTACGAATTCCCCTCCCCAGCTAACTCCTAACTTGGCCCCAGGGTTAACAGGGGAGATGTTAACCCCCACTGACCCCCACGTTCCCCTGGCTACTGAGCCGGACTATGTCCCAAGCCCCCCAGCGGAAGAGCTGGCAGCTGGGCAGAGTGCAGTCGGCCTCTGCCCTCCCTTTGTCCCTTGTCCAGAGCCTGATGTCCTGCAGGCTATACCAGCAGAAGAGCTGGCATCAGGGCAGACCGCCGCTGGCCTCTGCCCTACCGATCCCCTTGTCACAGGACTGGCCTGCACCCCCCTCCTCCCAGCAGAAGCGCTGGCATCAGGGCAGAGCGCCGCTGGCCTCTGCCCCTCAAGTCCCCACAGCGTGTTGCCCCATCACCCCAGAGGAATACCCAGGTGCAGTCACTGTTTGCTGTGGGTGGGCTGCTCTAATAACTGTTTGTTGTGGGTGGGCTACTCTGGCACTTGCTTATGGTCGGTGGGTGACTTGACTAACTTAGGCACTAACCGACAGAAAGTCAGGTGCCTGGTTAGTCTTCCCCCCGAAGGGGAGATATGTGACGAAGTGCCCTTCGCCACTTGGTCCTGGAGAGGCCTACTTGCCAGCCTCCTCCCCTGTGACTATGACTCTTTCATCTATCTGGCTTTAAAGCCCCTAGTCTACCTTCAGACAGACTATTTATGTGGGCTGCTTTATTTATCCTATGTTTTAGTCACCCTGTACCCATTATAGGTGCAGGGTGTGTGTAATGTAATTGTTTATAGTGTGTGTGTGTGTACTGTGTAATGTATTGCCTGCTCTCTTGTATTGCTGAGGTTTGCTACCAACTAGGTGGGTTTGGCTATGGAGCTGGTCTAGTGCCCTCTGTTGGTAGCAACAGCAATATGCACTACCTGAATTGCAAGACTGGTTCATTTGCATATTCGGGTAGATTTGCATATTGCTAATTCTGCAGGCAGGTGAGATATTTACTGTTAAATATTGTCTCCCCCCACCCCTTTAAAAATGTGCCATTGTGTTGTGATAAGTCACTGTGTGTTTCTTGATATGGTTTGACTGTTTGTGATTTTATTGAGGTTTCACAACAATGTTATTGTGGTGACTGTATTGGCTGGTCCCAAGGGAATAAAGGTTTTGACAGTTCTTCTTGATCTCTCTAAACGTAGCCTTGTCTCGTTATTGGAGAGAGCTGTTATAATCACACTGGGGATTTCTATGCTCTGCATGCTCCCCTGAGCTTGAGTCACTTAGCTCTTTTAAGAGCTTGTTCCTGACACGCTCTCCTTGGAGGGGGGGTCTTCACCACACAGTCCTGGAGGACAGAAGCTGATCCAGGGTGGAAGGAAGACGGCGAGACTCCAGTCAAGATACGGCGGTTGCGGAGTCTGCGGTGGTTGCGGTGTCTGCTGCAGTGCTTGGAGTCCTCGGGAAGCGCTAGGAGCATCCGTCAACGGAGGGTACTCAGTCGGAGTACAAGGAGCTCCGTTACACTTGCCCCTGTGGATTAGCCTATATAGATAGAACTATTAGGACATTAAACACAAGGATACAAGAACACATAAGAAATATCAAAAGAGGGTTTGAAAAACATAGTGTTTCACTAAATTTTAAAGAAAAACATAATTGTGATCCCCACCTAACGTATTTTATAGGAATCCAATTTAAGTGTAGAAGGATTAATGTAATTTTTACTTTTCCTTATTTATGTATATGCTCTATTTTGAGCATGGTTGTATAGGATTAATTTATGTGGAACACAGCCCAATAAGAACGGAGGCTCTTCCTCTCTCCGTGCCCGCATCCTGCCAAAAACTGTAGTGGCGGAAACGCGACAAGGCAGGACTAAGAGAATGCACACGGACTGCGGGAATGACCTATGAGGAGGATATACCTCAAAACCGGAAGTGACGTCACACGCACGTTACGTGGTGCACGATGACGTCACGTAAGGTGAGAACACGCAGCATCACGCATGCGCATGACGTCGTCCGTGATTGGCAGTATCACGGATGACGCAGCCTAAACTCCTCCTATTCAGGAAATAAAAAAGAAGACCGGCGGCATGGACAGTACCGATTGAGAAAGCTGAGGATCAGCGAAACGCGTCTCGGACAACTAGATTATTTATTTTGTCTGTTATTTTATATATATACTTTTATTTACAATAAATATTTGTTAAATCTTTTGAGCTTGAAGAATTGTCCATGCTGCTATAAAGAAGGGCAGTGACACCCTATATTGTCACATCTACTATTCAAACTCAGAGCCCAGTTCAAGGCTCTGGACAAGGTGAGAAGCCTAATTTTGTTTTATTCTTATACATCTTGTTTGGGAATTCTGCACCAGAGAAGTTTTTTCTTTCTTTTGTTTGAGGTCTACATCTGATACGGATGCTATAGGTGTGTGTCACCTTTAAGTACACATAAGTGGAAGAGATCAGAGCCGGTCCTCAAATGGCTCTGTAATATGTGAGTGGATCCATTATTGGGATTATTCACACCATTTTATCTCTAATATACTACACTATATATTGTTTGTTTTATTCCCTTGTAGGGAATTCACTATATAATGTTGTAAACCCTTAGGGGTAAGTGCTAATTTTATTCAGTGCTACACACTTTGTTCTGTACACCTGTTGGTTTTATAGTGCACTTTTTCTTAACTTATTGTGAGTAGGGTGGGGATTCCCTATTATAGTGTGTTAGCAGCTCTTATATTCACTTGTCCACCAATATAGATTTAAGCGCCTTATCTACACAGATTCACGTCTCATTTTTGTTTATTATCTGAGGGTCCTGACTATGACTACATAAAAATAATCAGTGAATACATTAAAAATACTACATAAACTAGACTACATAAGCTAGTGTAGGTCCAATAAAAATGTCTATTTAGAGTAACTATTAGAAGAACATATTGTAATAAATTTAAAAATTGCAGAATGAATAGCCTGCTTTGCCAGTAACAGATATCTGCCCTACAAAACATCTGAGTATCCCAGTAAATTATTCTGTAATGGTTGTGGCACAAGAGACATATTTTTCATTCAATTTCCTGGCATTTTTCAGCATGCATATGAAAAAAAACACTGACATTGGCATTAGTGCCTCTGTACGTGACTGCACTACAGGCATGCCCTGTCACTTTTCTGATTGTACAAGTTACACGGAGCAATATTTTTAGTGGAGACGAAGCCATTGGTACCTGGGTATCTCCTGATTGGTGTCAAATTGCTCAAAAATAATCTGATCATGACTTCAGGGGCATACTGGCATTGTAAACACTATAACAGACAGTGGCCCAATAAAGAAATGTTAACGTTCTGTTTTGTGCGTTCCTCATTCACGAGTCCTTCAGGAGTTGGTGTCTGAGGGTATCTTAGCTGTTACTAGAACCTAACTGTGTATACAGATCTCAGATATTTAACCTGGAATCTTCTGAAGCCAATCTCTGGAGTCTACTGCTGCCTTCACATTCCACATCCTTCCTAGCTTCTCTTTCAGCCCATTTTATTTGTCCATCTCCTCATATTCCTTCTTCTTAATGTTGTGGTCACTGGATATTGCCACATCCTCCACTGCATTCTTTAACTCATTGTCTACCACCACAATGTTGGGTTGGTTGCCCAGTGTTAACTTGTCTGTGTTGGTCAGGAAGTCACACAGGATCTTAGTGCTGTCATTCTTAACTACCTTTTGTGTTCCAACACATATGTGCAGATATTTTGGTTGTTTGGGGGCTAGAAGTTTAAATGTTAAAATGGAAGTGGAATTTTTGGGGGGAATTACTATGTTTCATCGTTTAATGAAATTTGGGAATCAAATAATATGTGAGTTGATTTGAAAAAAACTAAAATAAATTTCCTTTTTTCTACATTGTAGATCTAGCCACACATTTCTCCATGCTATGGTATAGAGAATCATTAAGATAATATGGGGGATCCCTACCAACCGAGATCGGGTGCTAGGACACCTATCAACCAAGATAGGGTACTACGGTCCACTTTTTTTTATGACAATCTTTATTATATTTATTTTGATTATTTTGTTTTTCTATTTTGTACAATCACATGTTCATCAATAATAAAAACAAGCGTAACATAGCTTTCAGTAAAACAACTTAAATGTGATAGTCATCTTATAACAGAATTCACGATACAATCTACTGAATTAGGTGTCAACCTAGAGGTATTTTTAAACAAACTGTAGCGGTCTCTCTGTATGCAGTAGTGTTGTAAATGTTTCCCTCCATGACTATTGTGTGATTGAGAGTGGTTAAGGACGGATAATGGGGCAAAGGATTGAGGAAGTTGAGAAGAGGGGAAAAA
>OW240915.1:302219697-302311337 GCA_933207985.1 Pelobates cultripes | reverse complement strand
TGTTAAATAAAGGAATTCTAGAAATTAGAACGTTCTATACAGGAAGCGTTTTGGAAGGCTGTGCAGGTCACAAGCAGGGGCTGCATAAACAAGATGATTTAACTTGTAGGTGGTAGAGAAATTAGCTGTTTGGCTGCAGGGGCATGATCTATACAGCAACACTGCTTCATTAAGCTAAGGTGGTTTTGGTGCCTATAATATCCATCTAAATGTCTATAGTAACCAGATTTGTATAAACTGGTAAAGGACATTTGACTTTGAAAACAAGTTATCTTGACATGTTTCTAAAAACAATAAATATCTATAGATTTGGCTTCTGCAGCGAATACAGATATACCCATTAAAAAAAAAATTATATATATTTTTTTGATTGTGTAGTCCTATGCATTGTCTGTTACTCTTGGAGGAACATTTTTGGAAAGAGTGCACGTGTGACGATTTGTCTGAATGGTAGGTCAAATGCTTTTCACAAAGAATCATTATTTTTCATAGATTAGCATTGGATTGCTAATGACTTAGAGCAAAGGTAAGTTATATGGCCTGAGATGTAAAGGAGAGAGAATTGGGCTGTGTGCACAGATAAGTAAAGTAGTTTTATATTCAGGTTCTTTATTAACCGCATAAAGCTAATATAGGCTCTTCTATCTGCTTTCAAATGCTTTGTGCGCTGATACCCGACTCACAGGACAAAGGCTTATGCCTACACTTAGAAACACGGTATTTTTCTCCTGATGGAGTTTGTCTGATTGCAGGGATAGGATGAAGTGGTTTTGGTGTTTAGAATGATTAAGATGTCTATTCCGTCTTTCAATTGTGAAACTCTCTGTGCACTTGTAATTTAATGAAATTTTTGTAATTGCTGTATTGTATAGTGGTTGTTTAAACTGTTATCTAAACGCATTCACATTTTTATAATTGGCCTTTTTCTTCTCTCCCTACCACCCCCATAGGCCGCTCCACATTGCTGCCCGTAATGGGCTAGCATCAGTTGTTCAAGCTTTGCTTACACGAGGAGCAACTGTGTTGGCTGTGGATGAAGAAGGTGAGATTAGGGTTCACCATGCTTAGTAAGAATTTTTTTGGGCGGGGGTTCATGTGAAGATCTTGCATTTAATACTTATGTAACTCCTGCATATTCCCTCGTAGACAACAGGAATGCTTTCCTGTAATGTTATGAACTATAGAGGTACTTGCTAGACCATTGCTCTGTTCTATATACTTTTAGACCTGCCATAATACATGTTTGTGTTTTTTGTTTAACTTTTGTACTTCACCGGTCTCTAATATAATGGTGATTTTAAAAAAACAAAACACTTGTTAAAGCAACTTTTACCTTCTGGTGTGTCTGCCTATTTTGAAACGATTAACCCCTGATGTTATACATAAGAGATGATTAATATTCCGGTTCTTTAATGCAGAGTTCACTTTCCACCTCCACAGTGGTGGATGTAAAATATAGTGTATAGTCTGCAAGTCCCTTTATGTTGTAACCAATGTTGGCTTATGTTTTATATCCACAGTTCATTGTGGGCAAAAAGTGTACCACTCCGTCAGAGCAGCTGAATCGGTACAAGTACCGATTTGCCCACTTACTGCTCATCTGGTTTTACTGGACTCTACAGGTGATACTCGAAAAATTAGAATATCGTGCAAAAGTTCATTTATTTCAGTAATGCAACGTAAAAGGGTAAACTAATATATGAGCGCAATGCAAGATAGTTCAAGCCGTGATTTGTCATAAGTGCGATGATTATGGCTTACAGCTCATGAAAACCCCAAATCCACAATCTCAGTAAATTAGAATATTACATTCAATCAATAAAACAAGGAGTGTACATAGAACAATATCAGACCTCTGAAAAGTATAAGCATGCATACTGACTCAGTACTTGGTTTGGGCCCATTTACTGCATCAATGCGGCGTGGCATGGAAGCTGTCAGGCTGTGGCACTGCTGAGGTGTTATGGAAGGCCAGGATGCTTCAATAGCGGCCTTCAGCTCTTCTGCATTGTTCAGTCTCATGTCTCTCATCTTTCTCTTGGCAATGCCCCATAGATTCTCTATGGGGTTCAGGTCAGGCGAGTTTGCTGGCCAATCAAGCACAGTAATCCCACGGTCATTGAACCAGGCTTTGGTGCTTTTGGCAGTGCTGGAAAATGAAGTCCGCATCCCCATAAAGCTCGTCTGCGGAAGGAAGCCTGAAGTGCTCCAAAATCTCCTGGTAGACGGCTGCATTGATCCTGGACTTAATGAAGCAGAGTGGCCCAACACCAGCAGATGACATGGCTCCCCAAATCAACACACTGTGGAATCTTCACACTGGACTTCAAGCATCTTGCAGTGTGTGTGCCTATCCATTCTTCCTCCAGACTCTGGGTCCTTGGTTTCCAAATGAGATGCAAAGGTTGCTCTCATCAGAAGATGACTTTGGTCCACTGAGCAAAAGCTCAGGTCTGTTTTTCTTTAGCCCAGGTAAGACGCTTCTGACGTTTGTTGTTCATGAGCGGCTTGACAAGAGGAATACGACATCCGATGCCCATGTCCAGTATCCTGTGTGTGGTGGCTCTTGATGCACTGACACCAGCCTCAGTCCACTCCTTGTGAAAGTCCCCAACACTTTTGAATGGCCTTTTCCTGACAATCCTCTCCAGTCTGTGGTCATCCCTGCTGCTTGTGCACCTTTTTCTTCCATACTTTTCCCTTCCACATAACTTTCCATTAATGTGCTTTGATACAGCACTTTGGGAACATCCAACTTCCTTCGCAATTACCTTTTTGAGGCTTTCCTTCCTTATGGAGGGTGTCAATGATGGTTTTCTGCACAACTGTCAGATCCGCAGTCTTCCCCATGATTGTGATTCCTACTGAACCAGACAGAGACCATTTAAAGGCTCAGAAACCCTTTGCAGGTGTTATGGCTTACTTAGCTGATTAGAGTGAGACCCTGTGAGCCTAGAATATTGCCCCTTTTCAGAATATTCTAATTTACGGAGATTGTGGATTTGGGGTTTTCATGAGCTGTAAGCCATAATCATCGCACTTATGACAAATCACGGCTTGAACTATCTTGCTTTGCATGTAATGCGTCTATCTCATATATTAGTTTCCCCTTTTATGTTGCATTACTGAAGTAAATGAACTTTTGCACGATATTCTAATTTTTCGAGTATCTCCTGTATAGTGGTCAAGACAATATTTTAACCATTTTGTTTATATATGCAGGAGTTTTTAAAGCATTTTTGTATAGGGTTTTAATAAGTCTGAATAAATAGTTTCATTATGTATTCTGCTTTCTGCATCCTTTCAAGGGACACAATATCACACTGAACTGTGGATATAAAACATAAGCCAACATTGGTTACAACATAAAGGGACTTGCAGACTATGCCCTATATTTTACATCCACCACTGTGGAGGTGGAAAGTGAACTCTGCATTAAAGAACCAGAATATTAATCATTCCCCTTATGTATAACATCAAGGGTATTTTTTTCCTTCCTTCCTGAACCTGTCCCTTATCAGTGGGGTCTTCTTCAACTCACATGAGCAATAGTACAACATTGAAGTCTGTAGAGGTTCTTACAAGACAGTGGGATGTAGGTCATGCGCTTTTCACCTTAGCGGTCACTAGTGGCTCCTGGGGACTTGACGACAAAGCTTTGAAAGCAGCAGCTTTGCGTTTTGTCAAGCATAGGAAAAATACAGCATCGTACTTTTCAGATTTTTCTTTTTTTAAAGCGGATGTATATGGTTGACACTCATCTTTGATCTAATTAAGCGGTGATTATGACACCAGTGCTGTATTGTTATACTGTTTAATTTAGAGGCACACTTTTTCTACCTCAGAAGAAACAAAAGGAGTAAGAACGGAACAGGGCCTCAGTCCATAACGTTGTTCTTCCATGCAGGATCTGGGAACTGGGTAACCTAGTTCCCCAATCTCCTCTGTGGTTCATTGTGTTGGAACATGGCAGGGGCGGGCTGGGCCGGGGGGCAGGGAGGCAATTGCCCCCCAGGCCGCCCTAAAATCTGTTGGGACCGGCCGCTGCAGGGCCGGCCCTTTAAATGCTGCAGCCGCCTGAGCGCTCTGTTAAGAGCCTCATATGGTGAAATGACACTGTTGTTAACAATGTCGACTGATAGAAGGCGACGCCGAGTGCACTCTCCTGTCAGTTCAACCAAAGAGGTAGAAGACGGGGAAAAGAAGAGTAAATGAAGGAGGGGAGTAAGTGAAGGGGGAAGAGTAAGTGATGGGGGAGTAAATGAAGGATGGGGGTGTAAATGGGGAGTAAATGGGGGGTGTTAATGAAGGAGTGCGGTGTAAATGAAGGATGGGGGTGTAAATGAAGGATGGGGGTGTAGTAAGTGAAGATGGGGGGAGTAAGTGAAGATGGGGGGTGTAAGTGATGGGGGGAGTAAGTGAAGATGGGGGGTGTAAATGAAGGAGGGGGGAGAAAGTGGGGGGGAGTAAGTGAAGGGAGGGAGGGAGGGAGTAACAGAAGGTGGAGGAGGGGGAGTAAGAAGAAGAAGGGGGGTATGAAAAACGGGGGGTAAGAAGAACAAGGGTGGAGTAAGAAGAACACAAGGAGGAGGGGGAGAGTAAGAGTGAGGAGAAGGGGAGATGAGGAGAAGGGGAGATGAGGAGAAGGGGGGGCACTGAGAAGAACACAGGGAGGGTGGGTAGTGAGGAGAACACAGGGAGGGTGGGTGGTGAGGAGAACACAGGGAGGGGGAGGTGAGGAGGACACAGGGAGGAGAGGACACTACGCGCACACACACACACAATGCATCCCTACACACACAGAAACACAACATGCTTCCCTTACACACAGAGAAACACACAATGCATCCATTACACACAAACAATGCAACACTTACACACAAAGACAATGCATCCTTTGCACACATACACAGAAACACATAATGCAAACACTTACACACACACTGCTTTTCTTACATACACACAGAAACACAATGCATCACTAACACACACTCAATGCACACACTTACAGACACACACCTTGCATCCCTTATGCATACAAACACAGATTCACACAATGCATCCCTTACACACAACCAGAAACACACAATACATCCCTTATACACAAATACACACTGCTTCCACTACACACAAACACACTGCATCACCTGCACAAACTGGTATCCCTATACACTACATACCATAAGCACACATATTAGATCCTCTACAACAGGGGTTCTCAACCCAGTCCTCAGGACCCGCTACCAGTCCAGGATTTGGGGATTACCTGGGTGTGTCTCAGGTGTTTAGAAAAAGGGAAAAAAACACCTTAGACACACCCAGGTAATCCCTAAACCCTGGACTGGTAGGGGGTCCTGAGGACTAACGTTGAGAACCCCTGCTCTACAATAACACATAACACATCCCCTACACACTCCACTCCCTGTG
Organism: Pelobates cultripes; assembly: GCA_933207985.1. Lineage (NCBI taxonomy): Eukaryota > Metazoa > Chordata > Amphibia > Anura > Pelobatidae > Pelobates > Pelobates cultripes. Next base: position 302,305,910 of record OW240915.1, on the reverse strand, counting down.
AGCGAACTCATGGGTGGGTGGAACATATAAGTGGACTTATGAGTGGGCCTTGTGGGCATACTCACCGTCAGGCCCTGGGGCCCAGACCTTGAGCTGTGTAAGGGGCCCCCAAAAAATGGAGCTGCTTCCAATTCTCCCAGAACATTGAATTTTGTGACCACAGTTGCAAACAGCCTCCAGAGATCCTGTTCTACACCAGACCAGTGGAGCCAAACTGCAGCCCATCATCATCCTCATTTGGTTGTAAGTAGGCAATCTAGTATATTATTAGTGACACTAATCTATAATTTTCATTACATTAAAGGGACACTATAGTCCCCAGAACGACTGGAGCTTAATGAAGTGGTTCTGGTATCTATAGCCGGTCCCTGCAGGCTTTTTAATGTAAACACACACTGTGGGCAGCACTGGCGTTAGTTCGTATGGCAGCTCATATAGTGATTCATTGTGATGTCACATGGGGGGCGGCAAATACAGCTGTTCCCCATGCAGCCACAGGTGCCACTGTGCTGAGAGATTGTGATTACTCTTCACTTCCTCCCAGCTTACAGAGCAGCACATGGGAGAGAGAGGGGAGGAGGCATGATTTAATCTTACAACAAATCCAGTAAGCAAATCTTTATAAATTTGGGTGGGATCAGATCTGTTTCCACAGTTTATTGGTGTTTACTCTGCTGTCTGTATTAATATTGAGGGATTTCTAAGTAGTAACATCAGTGTGTGTCAGCAGGGCCAGCCATTGGGGTGTGCACGCTGTGCGGTCACGCAGGGTGCCATCACAACAGAGGCGCCCGGCGGACAACACAGCTCACAAGTTGGGGACACCAGCCTATTCAATTTAAACGATTCGCTGGTGGTCCACTGGTGCGCACCAGCAGTAGGTGCAGTCAGATTATAGCATCTCCCTCGTGGTTCCGACGCTCAGTTAGTGAGTCAGAGCACAGGCTCAGAGATTCTCAGCCTGCGCTCTGACAACATTGAAAGTCAGAGCCGTGAAGGAGCGGGTATGGCAAAGAGCTACTGATTAGCATAACATCAATATCAGTTATAAATCCAGGAAAAGGTGGGCACCATTGCACTGATTTGGTGGTGCAATGGGCCTCTTGACTGGTTTTGCCCCCCAGGCCTAAGGCTGCCAGCCCTCCCCTGCCGATGCCACAGTTGTAAGTCTGGCATAAAGAATACACTTCCTATTGACAGCCTGGCATAGACTATGCTGAATTGTATTCAGAAGCTCATACGTCAATCGTAGAAAAAAATACCTCAGAGTGAGGAATAAAACGGCCTTTGAAAACAATAAACACTAAAAGAGTTATCTACAAGAAAATGCTCTAAAATTGGTTAAAAGGACCACCAATAAACCTTTAAATTAAAAAACCTACAAAATACACATAAAAGCTGAAGAAAACACCCTGCAAGAAGACCAAGAGCAGAAATCTCGAAAAAAAAATTCAAAAGCTAATGAGTAAATATAAAAAATAGGCTGATCAAAATATAATACAATAAATAATTTTATTAAACCACTGAAGGCAATAACAATTTGTGAAAACACACAAAAAAATATTAAAACGTCCCATAATGAAACATCAGTCCTAAGATACAAAACAAACTAAAAACATAAAAACCAGTAATCAAAAATGGCAACAGTATCTTTATACAGCAAAGTCCACAGTGTTTTAGTAGGTAATAGATGACTCCTTCAATGCCAAAAAAAGTCAAAAGAACCAACTTTGGTTTGCTTGAAAGTAGGCTATTTAAAGTAGTCTCTTTTAAGTAGGAGTTAAAACAACAGGAGTTTGTTGGTGAACTGGTGGACTGTGGTTGGTATTAGTTCGGAAAGCAAGTTTAAATTTTTGTATTTTTTGTATTTTTATTTTTTTTAACTTTGACCCTTTTTAATTTATTTTTCTCCTTGCTGTTTATATTTATTTTAATTGTTTGTAACTTTTTTCTCCTTTTCTTATATATAGTTTTTTTCTTTGCTGGATTTATTTAAACTTTGTCCCTTTTTTTTCTTCTATATTTTCTCCTTGCTGGTTTTACTTAAAAGTTTTCCCTCGTTTTTTTAATTTTTTCCCTCTCTTTGTTGTTTATATTCCCCTCCTTGTGGGTGCTGCTGCTGCTGAGCTTATTAGGGGGAGTGCCCCTTAACTTCCACCTGTGTGGCATTTGTATTGCCAATAGTGATATCCCGAACGGTTCGCCGAACGGTTCGCAGCGAACGGTTCGCCATGGACTCATCATTGAGTAAACTTTGACCCTGTACCTCACAGTCAGCAGACACATTCCAGCCAATCAGCAGCAGACCCTCCCTCCCAGACCCTCCCACCTCCTGGACAGCATCCATTTTGAAGCTGCATTCTTAGTGAGCTGTCCAGTAGGTGGGAAGGTCTGGGAGGGAGGGTCTGCTGCTGAGTTTACTCAATGATGAGTCCGCGGCGAAACGTTCACGGTGAACCGATGCTACAATACATAGATAGATTTCGATGACCATCTCCAAAGCCTATTCATCACAGGGTCAACACATATCGAGGTTCACTCCACAAGAGGAGTGGCAGCTTACTGGGCTTCTAGGACAGAGGTGCCTATTGATATATGTAAGGCAGACACTTGGTCCTCACACATCACATTTACGTACAACCACTAATAAACTTAATCTTGCTTCCTCAGTCAATGCCAGTTTTTCTAAAAGTGTTTTGACCTTGGTGGCTTTGTGTGAATAATAAAGTTTGTTCTCTTTTTGCATCATATAAGGATCCTGTAGTTTCTTTCCCTCCCTTCAGTGAAGCTTGGGTAGTACCCATAAGTAATGTGGTCATGTTTATCCAGGAAAACACATAATTGATTAACTACTTACTGTAATTTTATTTTCTTGGCTATGTTACATGGCAGCACCATGGTCTCTCCCTTCTGGGTTTATCTAAATACAGCTATTCAGTGGACTGAGTAGCTTGGAGAGAAGGGAGCTTTTATCACTGGTTACATTTTTTAGTCAAGCATTCCTGTTTCTCAAGTTAGGGAGAAGCTAGATAGATAGATAGATAGATAGATAGATAGATAGATTTTGAAATAGATAGACTTTAAAATCCTTGGATAACAGCCCTATATAAGAAGTCTAAAATCAGTAATACGCAATATATTCTTGTGATCTAAATCAGAAATGATTTATTAATAAAAGTCAGGAAATAACTACTCTACTCATCAATGTATCATATATTGTTGACTGGGATAAAAAAATGTGTAAAGGGAAAATTGAAAAGAAAAATGTTAAAGAAATACACCTTTCAGTACATACAGTACCCCTGGGAACCAAATTCAGAAGATATATATTAATTCAATGTGACTTAGCCACACTATAAAAGAAGAAATGCTCAGAAAGAAGAGAGTGTTACAATATTTAAGACTATGAGAACTAGTAAAATATTTCATATAGAAAATCAGATTGCTTAATTCTCCCATACCCATGGCTTTACTGAGATTCCATACTTTCATGAGTGAGACTATTTTGAGTTCATTCCATGTTATGTAATGCTTTTTTTGTCAAGGACCTTTATCTATACAAAAGAAAAAAACATATGTTCCCTGATTTATTAGAGTCTAGTGTAAAAGTTAGTGTACCGGATAAAAGTTAGTGTACCTGTAATAGACTAACCAACTTTTACCAGGAAATTATACACATTTACGCTAGATATCTTCTGTCTGTTCTGCTTACATGTAACTACTTTTTACTGGCCATCCACTACTTGCTAAAGCACCTGTCACTATTATTACAGCTAGTGGCTGTGTAACATCTGTCAATTTAACAAGTACAGGCAGGACGTTACTGATAGCCTGATAAACTATTTAATCAAGCAGTGAGTATTAATAACAGCTGAAAGTCTGTAAATGTTGACAATAACCCTGATTTTCAAGGGGGGTTGAATAATTTTGATTACCTGTATATATATATATATATATATATATATATATATATATATATATAAGGAATTCAAGTAAATGGCTGCACTCACGAAATAAAAGTCCAAAGTTTAATGACAAATGATTAAAACATCCAGGATCAACGTTTCAGTCCTTACAGACTTTCATCAGGATCATGATGAAAGTCTGTAAGGACTGAAACGTTGATCCTGGATGTTTTAATCATTTGTCATTAAACTTTGGACTTTTATTTTGTGAGTGCAGCCATTTACTTGAATTCCTTGGATATTGAAGCTACTTTTTGGTTGGCACCCGGCTACTAAGGGACATTGAAGCATGAGTGCAGGAGCAATTTTGTTGTTTTTTTTTTCTGACCCTGAGGAAGGTCCCGATCGGGGACCGAAACGTTGGTCATCATTTTTAAACATTTTCAATAAAATCTTTGATTTTAAGTCCGGAGAGCAGCCTTTTCTTGTGGAAGTTATACCTATTGGAGCTTTGGTGGTGCGCCCGGCATTTGGAATACTTCAAGCGTGAGTGCAGGGGATGTTGATATTTTTTATATATATATATATATATATATATAAAGAACAAAACCCCTTGCACTCATGCTATTATGATTCCAAAGCAGGGCGCATGAACCAGAGCTCCAAACCGATACAAAATAGAAGAAGGAATGGCTGCTCACTGGACTTAAAAATGAAAATTGTATTGAATAAAGTTAAAAAATGACCAAAGTTTCAGTCCCCGTTCGGGAATTTCTTCAGGGTCAGAAATAACAGGACAACTGTATAAAGTATATAAAATGTCAAAAAGTGACAATCAAGTTTATCCAAGTCATGTGATCATAATGTCACTGTGATCACATGACTCAGATCAGCCGGATTGCCTGCAGTTGGACTGCCTGAGTTGCCACCTTAACAGTGTTAATGCCCTCATTTTGGAGGACGCATAGTATGCCCTAATGCTGGGAAAGGGCTAAACATATTGTAAGTATTGGAAAATCTTATTGTTAATACTGAAAAGTCAAGACATTGTTTTGTCTTTTTTTTTTTTTTTTTTAAATCAAAACACTAAACAATATATCAGGTATATACAAGTAGACCAATAGGTCAGAGACCACCCAGGTGCAGTAATATACAATTAGTGAAACAAGGTAATTACTTCCCTTTTTTACTTTAGGTCATAGCAAAAGGATTCCTCTCAATCCTCAAAAAACAGATATAGATATAAGATACACCTAAATAAAAAACAGAGAAAACTCATAGGGAAACACCATATAACAAAGAATGGCCCCTGGTGATTGTAATGCACTCACAAGATCAATGAATTGCTATAAAATGCAAATAACATGCTTTATTCAAGTACACTTACAAAAAGTTGGAAGTTAAAAGCCCATCATCTCTGTGTTCCTCTGTGCAAGATGGTGTTTGGTAGAGATGAATCACAGGGGTGTCAGGCAATAAAAACAAATAAAATAAAAGGAAAGTAAAAAAAAAGCTCTATGCGTTTCATCTACTCACATGTAGACTTCCTCAGGAGAAAATAAATCATATAAAAACAAATGTTACAGAAAGTAAAGTGCTGCACCATGTCCTGAAATGAGTCTCTATTTAAATGTCCCTCTCGTTTTGTTCCGGGTCCATTCCGCCAATCCTCAGACCTCTGATCAGCTGTCTCCATTCATTCATCAGCCCATCTCCTTATTTGGACTTCCGCCGGCCCTCCGTGGAACGCACATGTTAGATTTCAATCTCCCTTATGCTAATATGAGGGTCATGTTGACCCCCATAGAGTGAGGGAGAACATGAGGTGCTTAGGAAGTGGCAGGAAGCACTGTTCCCTGCTGCTTCTATTTTTAAATATTACAAGGAGGGAGCTGCGCGTTGGTAGTTGCCTCCTGGTAATAAACTGAACAAATGAATAAAAGAACACAGATATTCAGTGTTTGTTTGTTCATCTGAAATTTCTATTCATTCCTTTATCTTTCTGACGAATGAATAGACGAAAAACACATCCAAATTTCGGACAGTAGCGAATGCTCAAGTGTTTAACTGGGCATGCGCGGGAATTTCACAGCACTATCTAGTGTGGGCAGAAAACGTGTCCCACGGGGACTTCATCTACCCACACAAAGAACTAGGTCCGGGCACAAAATTAAGATAAAAAATATGTAGTATGGGGGGCATAGGGGCATTTAGGGATGAATAGAGGGGTAATTAGATGTAGTGGAGTCGGGAGGGGGTTTTAAAAAAACAACTGGATTTGGCCGTGACAGTGCCGCTTTAAGTATAATTTAATTTGAAAAAATCTGAGGTTGTGGATAATGCTGTAAAAACAGAGGTTTTGTTGGTAGAGGAAAAAGTGGCAGTTTATCAAGACTGCACATATCAATAGCATGATGGTAGTCCCTGCAGGCTTTGTGCTTAGTGATTAATGGGTAGGAAAGCCAAAACCATTTTGCTTTAATGTTACACTGTCAGTGTTTGTAGATAAAATAAATATTTCAATAATGAAAACACTGCAACCTTAACATGCTTATAAACAATGTTCTCATGCAACTGAACAGATGAAAAGTAGATCCAATTACTTTTATATCTATTTCTTGTGACCTAAATAATGCGGGCTTCATTTTTTATTAAAATAACTGGAAATCGAGGTAATGCAATTGCAAATAATATTTAGATTAGAATGCATTTTAAGTAATTCTTATATTAATTTCTATTCAAATACAAATTGCCAAGATTAAAACAAGTTTTAAAGAACACTAGCTTTAGGAATACAAATTTGTATTCCTGTGGTCCCTTCAATCCCTATGTCTCTCCTCCCCCCCAGTCATGAATGTGTTAAAACCTTTTCTTTCACCTAACTAATTCCAGCACCAATGTCCCTTGGTTCTGGATCCTACTCCTGTGACATCATGGCTGTGGGGGAACCTATGTGCGGTGAGGGCTCCTAGCATATTAGGCTTTCTACATAGGAAAGTATTGAATAAGTCATTCTTATGGGAATTTTCAAGATACTGAACATCCTCCCACAAAGCAGTGTGAATCGAGGAAGCACCACTAGTGTCTGTCTGGAAAACATCCACTAAATGCAGTCTTAACCCTGTAATGTAAACATTGCATTTTCTCAAAAACTGCAATATTTTACATTGGAGGGTTAAGGGGATAGGGAAACTGCATCCAGACCACTTCAATGAGATGAATCGTTATGGATGCTTATAGTGTCCCTTTAACTACTTGCTTCTATTAAAACAACAACGTAAAGTGAATACAATGTATTATATTGTTAGTACCTACCAAAAGTGTTGTAAGGGCTACCGGTGAACCAGCATCAGGGTCATGGGCACCCAAGGCACATTAATATATGTGGAAAGTGAAGGCTAGCTCATCTGGTCTGAACACACAGAAGAGCTCAAATTACTGAAAAACATAATACTAGCCATGATAGAAAAGTGTCAAAACACAGTGAATTGCAGTCTACGGAGTATTAGACTGCATACCAGTCAGAGTGCACTTTATGACCTCTATCCACTGCAGAATCTGCCTACAATTAGGATGTTAACATTGTAGGCACTTTGTACAATGTAGGCACTTTCTGCAGTGGACAGGGGTGGTAGAAGGTTGGCTGATTGTCAGGGTACCTGTGGTTAATGCCCTTGCAGGAATCCAGCCTGTGGGTCTTCTCACACATGATGGGGAGACTCCTTCCATTCCCTACTCTCATCTCGGCCATTCAGACGCTGGCCGTGGTAGCTCTGCCCCTTTTTATGATGATTATTTATTCTGTGTTCTCCTTCCCTTTGACTCGGCTTGTTTATTCGCTTACCTGTTTTCTGGCTCCCTCGACCTCAGCTTGTCCCTGACTATTCTCTGTTCTTTCTGACGTTAGTCCGGCCATTCTAAGGCCCGGTATGCGTTCTTCTATTTTTGCATTCTGCGAATTGGATCCCTGCGTCGAACCTGACACTGATCAGTTGAATCACATTTTCCTTGGATGGATGGCCGTGTGCGTGTGTGTCACCTACCTGTGGAAGAGATGTCAGCAGGATGCACTATGGGCAGTAGGCAGGCTGGCAGAGGCTGTATTATGCTCTGGACAATGTTCCGCTGGGAAACTTTGGATCCTGGCAGGATGTTACTTTTTCAAATACCACCTACCTAGAGAATGTTGCAGACCATGCACACCCCTTCATGACAAAAGTGTTCCCTGATGGTAGTAGCCACTTTCATCAGGAAATGCACTCTGCCACATTGCAAACATTGCTCATGGTTTGATGTGCTGTTTTGACAGCATAAGGTGGACCTACACATATTAGGCAGGAGGTTTTAATAGTGTTGTGGCTGATCAGCATATATACATGGATTACATTTAGGTTTCCCTTACATTTAGTTCATAAAGCTTCACTTAGATTTTGTTCTCTCTGACAGATATCATACAGAGATGCCCATTTCATGTATGGGTCTTATTCTGTCTCTTTGTTTATCTACAGTGGCAGCATCCCTCTTACCATACTCTTCGGCAACTTTTTTCTGTCTTTTTTCTGTCAATCTTCACAGCCACTGTTGTAAACACAGTGACTAAACTATAGGGATTATTTGTAAATTACAATAGCAGCTGCAATGTCCCATATGGTGCAGATGCTTGGTGTCACTGTACTTACTATATACGGCACACATACACACATACTTATTTCCTGGCTATTAATAATGACAACATATGCATAATGGGTTAACTCTGCCTCTTACAGCTGATAGAACAGGAAAACACTCAAACCTTTAAAGGAGGACCCCCGATAAGTACTATTTATTTTTTTCAGTTTTTAGGTTTGTTTATTTCAGCATGATATGTCTTTAAAGAATGCTTGTATAGAGTAATGAATCTGTTACTTTAAAAGTTTACTTTAAAGATTGACTTACCTTGGATCTCTTGGACTTCCTCTCCTATAGATTCCTAAACTTACCTGGGGATCATTCCCCATTAGTGCATTCTATGTCCACGGCCCCTGTGTGTTTACCTGGTTCCTTGGTAGCTGCCCCATGCCTTCTCTTCTCAATCCAAGTGTTTTAAACCTGGTATTCAGGTTGTGCGAGCTTGCGGTATTCAGAAGATGCTCAGGCATGCGCAATAGTGCAAATTTACTTATTTACCTTACCAGACTTATCACCAAAGATAGATTCAAATGAAATTATTATTATTATTATTTTTTTTTTAGGTATTCCTGGCCAGCACACTGTACAAAAGAGCTATTTTATGATACATGTATATGCTAGCTATGTATCCTATTTAAAAAATAATAATAATTTGAAGGGCTTAAATTGCTTCTAGACATCCTAACAGTAATGGATATAATGGCCTATCTCCAAGTTCTGGAAGAATGCAATAGCAAAGCAAAGTATGCAAATAGAATACAACATGAAAATTACGTAAGTTTATAATGATAGATTTTTCAGAACACAGTAAAATATTTTGCACAGTAATTCTAATTTATTAAGGTTACAGCAAAAAACAAACAAACAAAAAAACAAAAAACAACACAGCTGTGACTGTCTTATTCCCTCATGGATCCATATATAATTTAGTAAAACAAATACCATTGCTACTTTATGATTGTCTAGTTCTGCTTGTTCTTCCAAATACCACTGAAGGATTTAATTTGATCCATGCGTCTATCGGCAGAGGGAAATTGACAGATTTTAAAGGAATGGCACAGTATCTATGCCTACCAGTGGATCTCAGGCAGACAGACACTAGGGGCTCCAGACTGGAACTTATGAAATTATTGAATGATTTAAATATTTGATTAGAGCAGGGGTGCCCAATAAATTTTTCCTGTGGAACACTTTGACATAATGCGCCAACAATGTGGAACCCCAAAAAAATCTTTGGCACCGTAGCACACACAGTAAACAGATAGTAGTACTTAGGAGCAGGTGTGCTTTTGTGTGTACAGTTGGTATTTGTATATAATGTTATTGTTTTGATACAGGGGTGTGTTTGTATGTAATGTTAGCATTTGCGTGCAGGGGTGTGTTTGTATGTAATATTTGCATTTGCATGCATGGGTATGCTTGAATGTAGTGTTGACTTTTAAATGCGGATGTACATTTGTGCGTAGTATTAGTGTTTGAGTGAAGGGTGTGTTTGAGTGTTTGTATATAAATTTGAAATTTGAATACCGGGGTTTTTGTATGTAATGTTTGTGTTTGCAGGAGTGTGTTTGCATGTTGTATTGGTGTTTGATTGCTGGGATGTATGCACATATACTGCCATGTACATACATAATCAAACAAATTAACACACACACACACATATAAACATTGACACACATTCAAATACACACTGACATATACACACAGACACAAAGATACAAACCTTGACACATGCACAGACCTTGCCACATAGATACACACTGGCACATACACATTCAGATATGCACATTGGCACATAGAAACATACCGATACACACACTGGCACATACAAACATACTGATACAGACATACTGACATATACACAGAGATAAACACACTGGCACATACACACACACACATTGACACATACGCACGCTCAGATACAAACACTGGGTCACATACACACACACACACAGATATACACACACTGTCACATACACACAATCAGATACATACAGTGACACATACACAAACCTTGACCCACAGATACACACAATGCCACATACAAGTGTATACACACACACCTTAAGATACAGATACATTCTCAGATACAGATACTGGCACATACACACACTCAGATGCACACAGTGACATATAAGCACACCTTGACACACAAATACACACATACTCAGATGCAGTGGCATGCATGTGTGTTTCTGTGTGTCAGTGTGTGTATGTGATACATACACATACACACACTTGCACCCACACATACACACACTGGCACACACATACACACACTTGCACCCACAGATACACACACTGGCACATACACACACACAGACACACAACTTGCCACAAAGAAACATACAGTGTTATATACACACTGAGACACACATATTCACATTGGCACATAAAAACACACTGATACACACTGGCACATACACACACATACAGATAGACACACACACAGACACACACACTGGCACATACACACATACACACACACAATCTGACATACATCCGCGGAACACTAATTGGGAAACGCTGTATTGGAGCATGGAAAGTATGCTGACAGGGATTCAGTGTGCATTTAATGCTTTTTTATAAGAATCACAAGTTCGGTGGATCACAGGGAATGTCGCATACAATGTGTCCTCAATGATAAACATCGCATTGGACAAAAGTCATCAGGATGAACCAGGGAGGAGTCCTGCTAAGTTTCCAACCGCTAGGATAAAAGTCAGTTTAATAGCATTTTTCAAAGTGTTTTTTTTTATTAAACAAAAATTGGGAGGGGGCAGTACATATAAAATAACGAACTAATACATCTAATTAAAATATATATATATATATATATGCATCTGTTTGCAAAAAAACACAGCAGTCCCTAGTTTGAATTGCATATGTCTCAGGATATCTACGGCAGGTACATAAAGTACATAACACAGATCACAACACACATACTCTTTTATGCATAATCTTTCCTATATATACATTCAGACCGGTGTACCTATATACCTATACTTACTTTACCATGTAAATACAGTCATATGACCTTTCTCAAATATCTGCATGACTACAGACTTGTGGTCATATACATATAAAAACATTCATGCTCGTATTAATCCCATTATCATTTATACACACAGACAAGCATTGATAATAAAAACTCCCCCATACATAGGCAAATTAACCCATGTAGGCAGACCAAACTGCAATTCAGTCTAATTCGAACCAATGAGGAGATTGGCTGACAGAATTTTAGGCAAGCCTGAGAATGTTTAATTTGGTTTTTGCTTTGCAGTGCCATTTCCGGCACCAGAAAAAAAGGGAGAAAAGATCAGGGGGTGAAAAAAGCAGCTTAGTTTGCCATAATGAGCAAGAGGTCTTCTTAATCATGTGGGCTGACTCTCTATTCTTGAGGCTGCAAAAAAAAAAAATGATTGTTGGTTAGGGGACAGGCACTAAAATTGATTTTATTCACAGATCAAGGGACAACTGGCCAATAGAGGGGGGAAAGAAGGAGCAGTAAAACAATCTATAATTCCAAGCAGGATTTTCCTGGACACGGATTTCAGTTACTGATGGAGATAGACCAGCAAAGATCCTGTGTGTTTTATCCTAGCTGTGTCTGTGTGGTAATGGGACATGGCTTAGATCATTGATTCTAGTGTGAGACTAGGTTTATGCTAGGACTAGTTTCTGTTGTATCTAGCTAGCAGTTACTGCCGGGGTACTTGAAACAGCTTTTTTGGGGGAGATAAAAGATTGGTATTTTGTCATTGTCCCTAGTGTGAGACTAGGTTACCAATATGCAGTTCTAAAAAGTTTATTATTATTATTTTTTTTTACAAGGATGTTTGTGTTACCTGCTTGGTGGAAGCAAATCCTTTTTGGGTCACTGTGATGTTCCATAAAAAATGGAAAAAAACATTCCTCTTGCTTAGCCTGGATCATTGATTCTAATGTGAGATCAGGTTTAGCTTGATGCTCTATATAGCTATTAGCTCAGAGAGACCTCAGCAGAGATTCTGTGTCACCAGTGTCAGTCTTTTATGAAAATGAAGTTAAAGGTACCGAAGTAGTATCTGGTCTTGGTGGTGCTGGTGATGGATTTAGTGATATTGCTCTTTCACTCATCATTTGAGACATTTGTTTAAGTCTGTCCCAGGAGGAAATTGACTATGATACAGAGGAATTACAGGAGGAGAGTAGGCAGCATTCAACTATGTTTTGCAACTACTGTGCACACTCATCACTTTGCCTATGTCCATCTCCATCTGCAGTAGAATCACCTCATTTATTGCAAGTAGTCAGGAATCAGGGGGATGTTGAGCCTAGTGCCACTAGGTGACAGGGACTGACAAATTCCCAGGGATGTGTCCACCAGCTTACTCTTTTTTATGGGAATTTATGCCAGGGGCATTATAAAACAGGAGGCTAACAAAATACCCTGCCTGATTTCCAGCTGATCACTACAGAGGGAGCTTTCTTTTGCATTGCTTAAAATAAGCATGAAGATAGTCCCATCACTATAACGTTCTACTAGTGTATACGGTATATAACGGTATACTAGTGGCAGCCTACAGTGCATGGAGGAGGTTAAGACTTAGCAGCATGTCAGGCTGGGAGTTGATATGTAGGGCCGCAGGTCCATTGATCTCTAATGCTACATGCTGAAATGATGGACAAAAAGCACACTTCAGCAAATGTATTGCAGGAAATCAAAGGAATAGTGTTAAATTGTTTTTGAGATCGGGCAAGCACCAATCTGCAAGTTGTGTTCATGGTCACTGACAGAGCTGGTAGCATGGCCAAAGCCCTTTGAGATGGTTCCTTTGTAGGTGTACACTGTTCTAAACACATTCTATATCTTGTACTGAAGGTTGCAATTCAGGAACCCAACACAATGGTGCATGTTAAGACACCCCCAGTGTCTTTAAGCAAAACCGCCGTTTAGTCGACCTTCCCCATCTGTAATATCAATAAGCTCCGTTCGCATAACCTGTAGTGCACGAACCAAATGCAGGGGAAGCGGTAATCTCCCGACCGGGATCCGTGAACGGCTCCAACCTCCCGAACGGCAATACACGAACTGCTGCTAGCCGCCGAACAATAACATCCACCAAGCGGCTTTCGTTTCCATCCAGCAGTCTCTAAACGTGAAGAAGAAATCCACCCAATAACGAGAGGTCAAACAGGATCTGGCTTTACTGTGGGCTACCTGCCCGTATTTATGCAGGTCTCCCACTTGGTGGACTCTCCCCTAGGGGACCAAATGGGAGACTTAAATGACAGACAGATATGGGGACATTCCAGACACATAGACACAGTTTTTACCCTCAATGCACTATGATTCCCTCCCCTCTGCCCTGGAGATAATTACCAAGTAACTCAATTATCTCCAGGACAAAGCCAGTCGCCATTTTAAATATAAAATCATAAAAGACATAAAAATACATAACTTTAAAATAACCGAACATTTCTCATTCGTATCACATATCCCCAGATTATTATTATAGTAATATTATTAGCGAATAGCGCTCAGATCCCACACACATAGTTCAATCGTCATGGAGTCAAAGTTCTTACAGTCCTTCAGTATACGAATGACTCCTTGGGAAGGCTATCTGGGTTAAGTCCTTTCGTATGCTTCAAACCTCCAGAATGGCCGGTATTCGTATGCTTTCGTGGAGGCAGCCAGGCGTTCCGTTGTTTCAGCGGTGTTCGGCAGAAAAACTGTCCATTTTTAGTTCCATAGAAATAGAGCCAAACACCGCTGGGCTTTCGCGTGGTTTAAAATGGCCGCTGCCTCGTGGTCGACATACGAACGACGACCACCCTGAATTTGTTTAATTGAGAAGTGTCTGCGGTTAACCACAACGTTCTAATTGGGATCAATAGGTTAACCAGCAGCACACTTCTCTCTTGGGTGGCCGTCCGTTCGGTAGGTTTGTTCAGGAAAAAACAGTCATTCGTATGGCTGGGCTATAGAAAAGCCATTTACACGAAAGGGGGCATAAATAGACGAATCCACCACACTAGGCAGGCAGATGGTTCTGTCACAGTGCAAACCATGCTTGACTGTTACAGAAGCATTGCTGGGAATTTCCACCGAAGTATGAGGATTGGACAATAATAGAACAGCTAGTGTCTGTTATTTTTCCATTTAGGGGTGTAATAGTAAATTTGAGCCACAGTAATGCCAGTTTGGAACAGGTTATCCATTTGTCCACCTACTTTGTAAACATGATGGATGCCTTCCTAAAAACAGGAAATTAGATCCTGGTGGCACACTCCACACCGATGTAACAGCAGTTTTTTTGAAATTAGGTGAAATGGGAAAGTGTCACTCTGATCCAACAATCTGACATACCGTAGTATATTGTAGTGGTTTCATCCTGCCTGTTTGAGTTTGCGGTGCCTGCTAACTTTTCAGACACAGTTGGGAGAAGCCGATAGGGCACTGTTTTTTTCCACACTGAAGAACAGTAACTGATTCTACGGACTGGTCATGTAGGACAGCTTTGTTTATGTCAGGGTAGAAGGGTTGATTGGGTGGTCATTTAGCCAATTACTTTTTTCTTCTTTTATCTTTCATTTTTGGGTAAATGTCAGCATTTTTCCTTCTCCCCAGCATTTTTTTTTTTGGTACCAAAATTCATCAGAGCCGAATTACTGAACAAAACAAAATTATTCTGCCCCCCCCAAAATATGCTGTGATATGATTTTATCAAAAAGCACAGTGGATGAACCCTGGTAATAGCTTTGCATCTAGTTTTAAAATATATGTATTTAATTGTGGAAACACATGTAAAGTGTGACCAAAATGATGCCTTTAAATAGTACTATATATAACACATTGTCATGCATTATTTAAATTGATTCCACTACATTATCATGTTGATGACATGGGTAATCAATCCCTGTATCAGTTAAATGTATTCATTATTTATTCATAATTATTCATTATTCATTAAAGTAGAAACATTTTTACAGTGACTGGCTATTATCATATTTTCTTAAATTATTATTTTTAGGCAGTTTAGCCAACATATAAGTAATAGCACACTTATATTTTAACACTATAAAGTATATTAAATGTCAGGTGAAACAGTCTTTATCCATGGTCTTCACAGCTTCTATAATTTAAAGGGGCACTTTATGCATTATATCCATTTCATCTCATTGAAATGGTTATAGTGTCTGGAGTCCTCTTTTACCATTCCTCCATTCAGTGATAAACTGTTTAAAAAAGTTTTAACACTGAATGAGGGTCTCCAGCTTAAAACAGCCTGCCCCCCCCACAGTATGGGTAAGGCATACCAATGTATTCCAGTGATGGGCAGCTGTGAAAGGTTGTTATAAGCTAATCACCCACAGCTGCTTGGGTTAATGCATCCTTATTAGCCCATGAATCAAAAAAGGGTACCCTTATTTTGCATCAAAGCATTCAAAAATGTTTTTACAATGAAGTGAGGGATGACACCAGGGACAGTCAGCGGACCTACCACAGGTGCAGCAGGTGCAGCTGCACCAGGGCCTGGATGGGGGCACATTGGGTGGCCCATGCAGTTATGACCACCCAGTAGGTATTGGTGAACAAGACCTTTAAGAGCGTGACCAGGCCTGTGGATACTTGTGGTATACAGCTGTGAGGATGTGACAGCACTTTCTCCCACAATCAGATGGAACCACACAGGAGGCAGAGCGGAGGTAATGTAGTTGGAAGGAGCAAGGAAAGAGACAGCTCCTGACCCACACTCCCATCAGCCTGAGCCAGCATCAGAAGGACTCCAAGGAAGTCACTGCTCCTGCACACAAAATGTATGTTAGCAGAAGGGTGGCTGCAAATACATAATGTATGGCATATATGTGTGTATCTGTGTGTCAGTGTGTTTATGTGTGTCAGTTTGTGTATCTTTATCAGTGTGTGTGTATGTGCCAGTGTGTGTATCTGTGTGTCATGGTGTGAGTATAAGTCAGTATGTTTTTCTGAGTGTGCATGCATGTGTGCTTGTTTGTATCTGTTTGTGTGTATGCATATATATGTGTGTGTGTGTGTGTGTCAGTGAGTGTATCTGTGTGTCAAGGGTTGTGTATCAGTGTTTATATCTGTGTGTAAAGGTGCATGTATCTGTGTGTGTGCCAGTGTGTTTATATGTGTGTATATCTTTGTGTGTTATTATGCATGTATATCTGTGTAAGTATGTATGTACAGTACCTAGAGTGTCCAGTTTTAGCACTTTACTCTTAATTCTCCATTACAACAAGGTAGTGGGTCATACAACTTTCTCATTTAAAGTGTCTCAATAATAATTCCTTTCTGTGTCAGAAAGTATTATTTCCCCAAGTCTGCAAAAACATTTGTTATTCCTCCTCCAGTCAAATGAAATATATAGCAACTGCTAATGGATACATACCTTAGATATATATTATATATATATAGATAGATAGATAGATAGATAGATAGATGAAAAGTAGTGATCAGCACTCACTGTCTTGTAGAAATTAACATTCAAGCTTTCTTATAAATCCATTAAAATTATCTCATTTTAATGGATTTATAAGAAAGCTTGAATTTTAATTTCTACAACACAGTGAGTGCTGATCACTACTTTTCATCTATATATTTTTCCCTGGATTACAAGCAGATACATCATTAAGTGTGAGTGCAAGGACTACCTGTTTATTGATATATATATATATATATATATATATATATATATATATATATATATATATATATAGGAAGGCAGAGCCAGGAAGTTGTGGGAGGGGCTTGTGGACCTTTTAAAGAGTCCCTACCTTACCGTAATTGGTCCGACAATCTGCTGCTGTTACTCAGACCGTCAGCTCGCTGCTCCTAGAAACTTGCTGTCTGGATCCCCCTCAAGGCTACAGCCCACTCCTGAAGGTCTCACCGGGCGTCTTTTCTCACTGGAAGCTCCTGCCTGACCTCTGACCCCGTGGGTTGACAGTCACACCGGCACCCTCCATTGGCGTCCTCACGGTTTGAACATTTTCTTTCACCTGTTCATTCATTTCTTTGTTCTGCTCGGTTGGTTCCTACCATCTAACGCTTTTTTCTTACGAACGGGTCGTTATTTGCACCACTGAGGTCGCATGTTTCCTGGCGGGTAGATGGGCATGAAGGCTCTATTTCTATATAGAGCGTTCGTGCCTTTCATTTAGTATTATTGTTAGAGGGTTCGGTTCTTATTGATTCTCAAAATCCTCTCATTTTTCACACCTTTTCTCATGAACGCATGTCTGATTACTCTCAACACGTTGCCATGGTTCCCAGTCCACATGAACTGTTGGGCAGTTTGGCATATGGCCTCTAGCGGCCAACAACTAATAGGGCATTAGGTACCTATGTGCTTATTATTAAAGGGGTATAGAGACACTGTTATGTAAAATAAGGCAAACTGTTAATTATAATTTGGCTGTGTGGTAACATTCCTAAGGTTGTTTTTTTTTGTGTGTTTTTTTTAATATATCAAGTTTAAGGCTATTTAAGGAATGCTGCTTTACTTCCCAGCGTGGGCTGGGAATAGATGGTTCCATAATCATATTCAGTGTTATATTTTATTCTACGTTACTTTTCCATATATCTATTTTGGTTGCAGTCCATAGCACTGTTACTATCGTACTCAGGGGCATTATGCCTAACCGGTTATTTTGTTGGAACCAGGTTGCAAAGGATGGTATCTGCTTTGGTTCTCGCCAATCCACAGTATCATATTTTATGTTATGTTTTACAGATTACAAGGTTACCTGTTAGAGACACGCTTGGCCCATTTAAAGCCTTAACCTAATTTCAAGGTGGGTAGCTTATGGTATTATAAGTCATATCTGCTTGCTCATTCAGTATGACAATATATATACCTTTTTATTTGGTTTAGGCCTTCCTTATTAGTTGGGATTTCAGATTATTGCATTGCAAATTCTTCAAGCACACTCCTTACCACCAGGTATGAAACTTCTCCTCCATTAGCCTTTTTTTTTTTTTTTTAACGATTAGGTTACTGGCTGATAGGGAAGTAGGTGGCCATTTAGGTAATTAAATTCAGGCACTCTTTGCTTTAGTCTCAGTGGTCCCGCGAGGCCTACCTCCATTCTCCACATAGGAGATAATACGCACCACGGGCCAAATCATAGCTAGCCAGCTCGCTCGTTGCATAGTTAGGGCCTCATTTGTCATGCACTGTCTATTTTCTGTTTAACAGTCAGCAAGAGGCCAACACCCCACCACAACGTTCGGTGGCCATGAAACCCCTTGCGCCAACGCTTAGGTAGAGCCTCTCAAGCCACTTTGCAACTAGGTAGGTCTCACCAGTCACTTGCCTAGTGAATTGTTTAGCAGCTTGGCACTAGCTAGCCAGCCAGTACACACCCCCGGTTCTAAGCATAATATTACTATATTTCAGTATGTCTCAGATTCCCGATGAATACGACAATGTATCTGTCCCCAGCACTCCGGCCGCTACTCCCAAGGACAACGCCGGTGGCCCCGCATCCATCAGGTCATGGGCGATCCTCCACATCACAGCCAAGCTATGTAAACATGACATTCCTTTCCCAGCAACAGCCAGGAAAGCGTAGCTATTCTGGCTCATGCCGACCTGCACAGACAATACAGACGCAGGGGAGGGCTCAAGTGACTCAAAAGACTCTAACAACGATTATCGCTTCCATAGTATCCTCAATGGGGAAAATTAATGACAGGCTGGAAAGACTGGAAGCATGTAGCCTTCCCGTTACTGCAACTGAGCCTTTCACAGCTGAACTTCGAGGTCCGCCAAAGTTACAACTGGGTAATAATGTACCCGCTAGTGCAAGATCGCATGTCATCAACCCAGCACATATGGTTCTGGCGAATCTTAAAAAAGACATCCTGGAGGGCAAAGAAGTAAATCTTGTCTAAAATGGGGGACACTTTGAAAAGCACTGAGTTCTTGTAGAACCCCTCTATATCTTGAATCTTATCTCCCTCCTGATTGCCTCCCAAGATGTCATTGTGGATATCTCGGTGGTACTAAAAGATAGAGATAAAAGACTCAGCAAAAAACTATCAATTCCAAATGTTGTCATAGCATTTGGTATTAATAGAGATGTGTTGTGTGCGGTACACCTACATAGAAGGGAGGAGTTGGACCTCTATATGCACAAGCTGGTGGATCTTGGCAACAAATACGGGGGTACGTCTTTTTACGACTACCTTCGGTCGTTTTCAGTGAAGGCAGCTGCAGCTCTGGCACAGTACAATGTTAGGTTGGATTGGAGCCAACTGGACACAGAGCTGTTCCTTAGACACATTGCTGGGCTGAGAAACCCAGCTTGTGCAATTTGCACAGCAACAGCGCATTTGGCTAACTTCTGTCCCATTTCACCTGACACCACCCCTAACACAGCCATCCCGGGTGCTACTACGGTCGATAAACAAGGCAAGGATAAATTGAGCCAACCGATTGTATACCTTGGCAAGTCACAAATTTGCAATAATTTTAATGAAGGCTCATGTGGTTATAGTGCCTGTCGTTTGTTGCATGTTTGCTCTCACTGTTTCAGTGCTCATGCGAAAGCCAAATAAACCCAAATAAAATTCATCATAAGCCTTATTTGACCTCGGTTAATGTTGGTGTTCTAGCTCATCTGCTATCCACTCACCCTTCAAAACACCTGGTTGAGTTCTTGATAATAGGTTTCACCCAAGGGTTCCACACAGGCCTTATTCACTTGCCAGCAGGAATTTTGGAGTGTAATAACCTGCAGTCAGCTATGGCTATCACCGAGTCAGTAGAGGTCTTATTACAACAAGAACTGTAGCAGGGGTTTATATTAAGGCCTTTCAAGGTACTGCCTTTTTCCAACTGTAGAACTAATCATATTGGTCTGGTCACAGCAAAAAAACTTGGCTAAGCAAAGACTGATTATAGATCTCTCAGTACCACCCTCCTCGGTAGTCCCAAGACTTAACTCACTAATACCCTCAGAGGAGTTCTCACTGCAATACACCACAATTGACAATGCCATAGATGCTATCATGGCGGCTGGCATTGGGGCATGGCTTAGCATGACCGACATTGTCAACGCCTTTAAATTATTATCCATACATCCATCGTTGTGGTACTTGCATTGTATCAAATGGAGAGGCCTATATAATTTTTTCACTAGGCTCACCTAGGAGTAGCCTTCGCAGAAACTCTGTGTTGGCTCCCCTTGAATACGTGCAGGTGCCACACCGTCATCCATTATATAGACGATTTCTTATTCATCGAAACTAATTCCTCACCCTCATGCAGTTTAGTTAAAGCAGTCAAGCTATTCAAGTCGCTAGGGGTACCGGTCTCACTTAAGAAAATAGAGGGTCCCGACACCGTTATAAATTTCTTAGGGATAAAACTAGATTTGGAGGCTATGGAAGCCAGTCTTCCCCAGGGAAAAATCACGACATCCTACATGACATCAATCATTACAGACATACCGGCTCATGTAATTGAAAAGAATTACAAACACTGTTAGGCTCACTAAACTTCACAATGAGAATCATCCCACAGGGTAGAGCATTCATTTCCAGACTCTTGAGCCTACTACCCACTTTTTCCTGATGACCAAAGCCGCAACTCCCTCAACACCTAAGCAGATCTACTTATATGGAACATGTTTCTCTCGAACTGGACCGGGAGAAGCATGTTTCTCCCACAGGTATCTATACACTCCCCTGTCATTTGGACGGATGCAGCAGCTACCATAGGTTTTGCAGGCATTTTCAGCAGTAAATGGCTCTGGAGGTAGTTGGCCTGAGGAGGTTCAAGATATAGAGGGGTTCTACAAGAACTCAGTGCTTTTCAAAGTGTCCCCCATTTTAGCCACGGCAGTAGCATGGGGCCATCTGTGGTCAGGCAAAACGGTACAGTGCTTTTCATACAATCAGACGATTTGCCACGTTATTAACAAAAGACGCTCAGATTCTTTAATAATAATGAGGTTCATTAGGAGACTGACGTGACTGGCAGCCTGCAATCAGCTATACTTAGTGTGCTGCAGAGTTTTAAATACTGCAGCTGATCTATTGTCTCACTTTCAATTTCAGGCTTTACCAGAGTCCCCTACCCACTGCCTCACATCTGGCTTCAGCAGCCCCCTGTTCCAAGATATAATTATGTACTAGACGAGTTACTACACCACAGCCAGACCCTAACAAAACTGCCCCTGTTCACCAACACTCGTACTACCTTTGACAGGGCATTTTCCTTATAAAGGAAATTTATGGCGGACCATCAACTAGATAACATGTTTGATATGACCTCCCTGGTTGCATTCGCTACTTTTTGCCACCTCAAGTTAAGGTTATCACACAACACAATTAAGTTATACCTGACAGGCATCCAGCACCAAATGTACGCCGCCTTCCTCAATAACTCTAGTTTCCTCTCCTCATACCCCATCAAGACCATACTTAAGGGCATATCCAAGGCTGACGGTCCTACCCCACAACAAAGGCTACCCATCAACAAACAGTTATTTAAAGACAGGTCAGAGGTACAAGACTTAGCCCCGTTTAAACCCCAGACTAACTAAGTTATTAGGACCGCCATATACCTGGCCTTTTATGGCTTCCTGAGGCCACGGGAGTTCACCATAAGTGGACAACATAATGCACAACTCTGTCTCCGTGTCTCATATTTAAGGAAACATCTAGATCATTACATACTCACTCTACCCATGACCAAAACGAGCCAGCTAGGTCAACCTGTCCACATTCCTTATTACCCCACTAACAATTCCTGGTGTCCAGTAAAGGTTTTCGATTCCTACCTTTTCACCCTACAAAATCACAACTCACTGCTGCTACTGTCACTGTACAGCATATTGCACTGGGGCTATCCTCACTACGTCCAAATTCATGTTTTATATCCGCTTATTGTTAATAAGGCTCGGCCTTAACCCTAGCATTTATTCAGCAAACTCATTTAGAACAGGGGCCGTGTCTACGACATCCAGCCAGGACGTTCTAGTCTATATCATTAAATCGCTAGGTGGCTGGAAATCATCAGCATATACAACATACATTCCTCAACCAGTACAAAAGAGAAAATGTCCTCTTAAAGTACTTAGGTTGTATTATGTGTATTTCTCAATAAATGTGTTTAAGCAAGAAATGTGTTCCTTTTTGCCAACTTTATTTACTGGCCTACATCATAAATCGGTTTCGGCACACCTCAACTGACTTAATCATATTAAGGTTATTAACAACAATCTTGCCTGAATCATAACTGGCGTAGCCCTGAACACAAATTGGAAGGCAGGGCCTGAAGTTGTGGGAGGGGCTTGTGGACCTTTAAAAGGGACTCCCCCTTCCCTACCTTACTGTAATTGGTCTGACGATCTGCTGCCCCACCCTCCACTCCCTTTAATTAGTATATACTGCTAGTGTAGGCCCACTTTATTTACTGGCCTACAGCATACTTCGGTTTCGGCACACCTCATCCGACTTTTTCATATTAAGGTTATGAACAACAATCTTACCTAAATCGTAACCAGTGTAGCTCCAAACACAAATTTATATATATAAATATATAAAAGGCAAGGAGTTAGGCGCTCACTAGATAACGGAAATGTGAGGCAGCAGTGAACCAGCAGGATTTCCCAATACCTGCTTACATAAGACTGAGATGTAAATAAATAAAGTGGTAAACTGCGCAAAAAAAGTGCTCAAAGTGCAGAATAGATCTGTTATACATGCATATTGGTCTTGATTAGTATAACATGGTAAATCATCGAGGGAGACAAAATAAACATCAAAATAATAGTGCAATATGCTATAAATAATAAACACGTGTGTGTGTATAAAATACCAGATAAAAGGCAAAACTCACAATTTGCAGAGCTACTAAGAACTCTGCTGTATAGCGCCTGGACGGTATAATCCCAGTTTTAGGATATGTGGATGTTGACTGTATATATAGATTTATTTTCTTTATATACTCTTTATACATTTACCATTCACTATCGTGCAATTTGCTAAACAATGACCACAATAAATCAGTTGTGTTCTGGAAAGGAATGGTTAAATGTATTGAGCTATATTTAATATACCTGAAGAGAAAATTGTTTGGTAAAAATGAACTTTGGATTTTTGATTATGAACAGGACAATTTTTTAAAATAATTTCCAGAAAAATGAAGTTACGAATAAGAAAACTTAAGAATAAAAATCTCTGAATATGTACCAGTGACATCCTAATCTGTGATGCAAGCCTCTCTACATCACACATTTATCCTGTAACAAAACATTATAGATAGTCCCACTAAGTACAGAGATCATTAAAGACCATCTCTTTGATAGATGCTTGGACCAATGTTTCTATAATAAGAATCCCCAGCACAGTGATATACACAGAAACAGGAGCTATGGCTTATAGCCTTGCTTACTTGAGAGCTTCCACAAATCAAATAAACATTTTGCTAACAGAATTGGTCTACAGTAAAAACAAATGTAATTTGCAACTGTGCCAGTCATGTAAGCAAGAATCTGGGGTATTATTATTATTATCGGCCATGTATTTAGCGCCAACAGATTCCGTAGCGCTTTACAATATTATGAGAGGGGGGATTTAACTATAAATAGGACAATTCCAAGAAAACTTACAGGAACAATAGGTTGAAGAGGACCCTGCTCAAACGAGCTTACAGTCTATAGGAGGTGGGATATAAAACACATTAGGACAGCAATAGCAATCAAATAAGGTGGGAGTGAAGCAGAGCTGGAGGAGGGAGTAGAGTGCTGCCCTTTAGGAGAGAGCAAGAGATAGGTATGTAAGGTTACTCTGGGAGACCAAATGCTTTCCTAAAGAGATGGGTTTTAAGGCACTTTTTAAACGATTGAAGACTAGGGGAGAGTCTGATGGCGGTAGGCAAGATATTCCATAGGAATGGTATGAAAGCATCTTTCTGATAATGCATATACAACTGAAAAAGTGAACGGTTAAAAGTGTAACTTTGTTTATTGTCTGATTGTCACAAAACATACTTAGAAAAAAACACTTTAAATTTCAAGGTATTTTTTGTGATAAAAATAGGGGAGAGTCTGATGGCAGTAGACAGGCTATTCCACAGGAAGGGAGCCGCAAGCTATTCCATAGGAACGGTATGAAAGCATCTTTCTGATAATGCACATACAACTGTAGAAATGAATGGGTTAAATGTGTAACTTTGTTTATTGTCTGATTGTCACAAAACATACTTAGAAAAAACTTTTTAAATTTCAAGGTAAATCTCCTTAACAAAATAAGTTTATATATTTCGCTCTTCTCCTTGAATAAAAAAAAAAGTTCCCTTTAGGGAAGCCAAAAATTATTTTTCATATTATTAGTACAAACTAAATTCTAACAAATACATCATAAATAGATTTACACAAGAATGTAAGACATGTGATTTTTAAAGTTTTTTGTTTAACAGGTGTCAAGATGTCCATCTCACACATATATATGTGAGAAAGGTTACACAGAGTTTTATTAGATGTGACACAGTTCATATTTAGAGAGAAATTGAATTATTCTCTCTTTTTTATTATAAAAATTATTTTGTCCACTTTCCAGATTTCCTTTTGCTGCTTCTGAATAATAATGATGTTCTAGCTAAATTTTTCATTCAGTCCAGGTCCTTCAAGACATTAGACTTTGAATATTCTCATAACGTGGAGATCATCCATTTCAGGGCTGCAGTGGGGTCACATCAGAAAAAAATATATTCACAACAGATATTTTTTTTAAACTTCAAATATCAAGCTTCATACTATCATGTGCCCTTTGTAGTCTCATTTTTATGTTCGTAGGTGACAGATACAAAACCATCCTTGTTTTCTGCTTTCATTCCATCCACTATAAGGTTGAATACCTTTTTCTTTGAGAGATGGTCAGTGGTAAAGAATAGTTATTTGTGTTTTTGTGGCTTTTTTGTCAGCATGAACAAATCTAATCATTCGTACTTTTTGTTCCATTCTCTGAACTATCTCTAAAAACTGTATTCAGTTAAAATCCTAGGGTTTTCTGACATGTTTCTGATCCTATAACACATTACTGATAAGTGCACATTTTCTATTATATTGTGTGTTCCAAAAACTAAAACTCTTGATCATGTCCACACATATGATTTATTGAGTTGCTAATGCAAGTCCACTTATAAGTTAGTATTGATGAGAAGTTGCCCCATAAAGTACCTACTAATTATAGTTTTACTAAAAAATCCTCTAACTCTCTCTTTTATTATTTTACTTTTGTATGCTTTTTTTTTATTTCTGAATTTTTCTATTTTTTTTTTTTTATCTTTCTTGTTTTCTCACTCTTTTTAACTGCAATTGATTTTTACAAGCCAAGCCTTTAAGTGCATTCTAAAGCCAATTATATAGTAATCATATTTTTGTGCCTGGATTTTAGGAAGATCATTGTGAGATGCATGGATGTTTGGGAAGTTAAATCAATTCAATTACTGTACAACTACAGCCACCCAGGGACTTATTTTATAGTCATTTATAGTCATTTTATCCAAGTCTAACAGCCAACAATTTTTTTGTATGTAACACAACTCGGATGAATAACCCTGCCTAATTTCTTGGGACACTTTTTCCAGACACCAAGCTGATGTACTGGTGAGATTACTATAGTGATAGTTAAATAAAAGTCTGCTGATTGAATTAATAGTTGTATTTCTTTTTTAGATCATTGGGTGTTCACCTTACATAGCCTATGAATTTTAATAACCATGGTTTCATTGTTGCTGTAGTCATGCCAACCTACATTTTCTGACAGATGTACTGAAAACAATATCTTGCATTTTCAAGCACAAAAAAAACAGAAGTTATTAACACTTGGCTAGAACTTTTCAGTTAACACTGACCTACTTCATCCAGGAGTAGCAGATCTATTAACAAGTATTGATGGGCTATTTTATTTTAACACTTATGCAGTTTAAAATATTCCCACAGTTAATGGGAGTGACCTTACATACAAGATGAGACATAAGAGGATATACAAAATGTTTGTCAGGGATTACAATATTAAAGGGCAACCCCACACCCATAAAGCATTTATGATTGCTGAAGTGCATTATGGGTGAGGAGTATCCCATTTCAAAGGCACTTTATAAAAGAGGCAATTTCTATGAGAACTCAGCATGTTTAAACTTAATTAATAATCAATAACAAAGAATGCACACCATATGATACAAAGTATCTATCTATATTTATTAATTACAATACATATACAAATCAATCACAAATAACATGACAGCGACTTACTAGGCAATCAATATCCAAAAATACATATTTGCCACATTCCACAAGCCTACATGGGCAGAAACACGAGTCACAAATAGCCCCCCAATGTTTCGGCTCCTCCTGGTAGCCTTTATCATAGATACCCTTGATAATGGCTACCATTGGGGGGCTATTTGTGCAGTAGTTATTAGGTTAAACATTAAAGTAGAAGGTTTGCTATGTAGCGATATCTATTAAAGCCCTGAGTTGACACTGAAAAACTCATATTGTTTCTAGGTAGAAGTACCTGAGGTGATTATAAACAGCTATATACACGTACACTAAATATTGGTTTTACATCACTGAACAAGATAAACTGCAGGTGTGGGGTAAAAATAATAGAAATAAAGGGGAAAAAAATAATACCTCTGGGTGCTCATAGATAATAAGAAGCTTCAGGAAACAATGCAATAGGCCTAGAGGTGGAAGGTTTGTTTATTGCAACCAGCTGAAATCTGTAAATGTTGACAATAAACCTGATTTTAAATGGGGGAAGGGGTTGAATAATTTTGATGACAACTGTAGGTACAATTTTTAGCCACATAGAAACAGGTGGTAACTGTTGCTGTCTAGCACAGAAACCTATTATCTCCTATTAATCGCTGTGGGAGACTTTAAAACTTTGGCAATTGCTGGAATCGTTAACTCAGCCAATGCCAACACCATAGGATTTGCCACAGAGGAGAGGACTGAGTCCCAAGTTCCCTAGTAAGTCTCCCCACCAGCCCCAGATCCCTTATTGATCCATGGCACCTGACTCACAGCTCCAGCTACATACAGTAACCGATGCAGGATTCCTGGGAACTTCTTCATGTTTGTGCAAGCTATGACTTTCCCCAGGTTGTGAGCCGCATGAGGGGCATCTACCCTGTGTGGATCGTGGCCCAGGTTTGTGTCGAAGAAGCTGGGAGTTGTTCCTCTTGAAGTGAGGCACTCTCTTTGGTCTCTCCTTCAGTTGCCGCCTCGACTGTGTGAGCATCGTGCCTTGGGGAGCAGGTGGAGCTCGATAGATTTGTCTCGCTGTCGCAGAGCATGGTAATAGGTGCACTTCTGCTGTTTGCCTTAGTGTGGCCTGGCTGCGGTCCCACCTTCAGTTGGGGGCCTGAGCAGGCGACATCTGATTATGCGGTCGGCTGGTAACACGTAGCCAGAGGTCTTAGAGCAAGGTTTAAAACCTGACCTCCAGACGTTCCTGCCAATCCAGTCTCTCAGGGCCTGTGCTATACAGCATGGGTTGTGACACAGCAGTCATAGAAGACAGAATATATGGATTCAGGGTCAGCAATCCCAGCAGGGACCAGGATAACCCCCACCTGTCCAGAGGGGGGCTAACAGGGCAACTGCTTGCAAAAGCTTCGGCACCTGTATATCTCAGCTGGTAGATTGACCGTTTCTCCCCTCCGAGGGAGCGTCAGGCTTGTAGGCCGCAAAATTGATTTTAGACACAGGAGATATAATAAGACTTCAAACCTGTGAATCACAGCTCCAGTTCATGCAGGAACCAGTATGTGGTCTCTTTAATAAGGTTTGAGAGTGTAATCACACTAAAATATTGGGTCTTACATGAGATTTATGAAGAGCACTCAATCTGCACATCTGACTGCCATGCTGGTCAGGCCCCGTCCCCCTGAAAGCTCTTTTTAAATATACACCCAATAAGTACATTCATTAAAAATGCATGTATTTATCCATGGGGGTATATCTACTAAACAGTTATTGGTACTTTTTGTGAAGTGTCACTTTAAGGTGAAGAGAATCATTTCAATTTGCCAGGTTCTAGCAAATCATTGACTCTGCTAATCATCCCAAGGGAATGCTTACGGGGAAAAATTATCTCATTGTAGCAGGCAGAAAGGACAATAAATCAGCTCTGTCATGTTGTTGTTGTTTTTTATTTGTTTAGTTTTCCTTTCATTATTGTATCTTAATGATTATAATGCCCTAATGATTATAATGCCACTTGCCTTTATTTAAATCTTGCTGACATAATCAGAATTTATTATTTAAGCCTATCCAATGCTTTCCCATAGGCTTTAATCAGTGGAGCCAAACACGGGCTTTGCCAAGCAGCACCTGCTCATAGAGATGCATTGAACCTATGCATCTCTATGTGGAAAGTTCAGCGTCTCCATGCAGAGAGTGAAGATGCTGAATGGCAGTGCTGCATACTGTGAAGTGCCATTGGAGGTGTCCCTTGGTGTCAGAGAAAAGGCAGTGCTTACTAGAAAATACCTACAGGAAATGATTATACTCACCAGAACAACTACATTAAGCTTTAGTTGTTCTAGTGACTATAGTGTCTCTTTAGATCTTGGTTCAGCCCCATTCCTTATTCACTGTTAACCCCTTCAGGACCAGACTGTTTTTGCGATGTTTGTACGTTAAGGACCAGAGCTATTTTAACACTTTTGTGGTGTTTGTGTTTAGCTGTAATTTTCTGCTCTCTCATTTACTGTTCCGATATAAATTATATATTGGTTTTTTCAGGACAAAAAGGGCTTTTTTTTACATACTATTATTTTTATCATGTCATATAATTTAATTTTAAAAAAATAATAAAATACGGTGAAAAATAAAAAAAAATGTTTTTTGACTTCTACTTAAAAAATCTTTTACTGATCTACAAAATCGAATGAAACAAGCTGCTAAATAGGTTCAAAATATTGTCCTGAGTTTAAAAACACCCAATGTTTAATTTTTTTTTTTTTTTTGCTTTTATTTGCAAGTTATAGGGCTATAAGTACAAGTAGGAAATTGCTGTTTCAAAATGTACATTTTTCAAATGTATCAATAGTGACATTGTAACACTGTTATGTCATAAATCTCCAAAAAACACCCCACATGTATATATTTTTCTTAAACTAGATAACCCAGGGTATTCATCTAAGAATATTTTGATACTTTCTATGCAGCCATTTTACCACAAACCTTTGCCAAACTTTTGCATAGGTAGTTTATTTTTTATTATTTTTTTCACATACATTGCAATTCAGGTATAAATTCACAGATCCTGTTATGTGTCACTGCCGAACAACACCCCAATATGTGTTCAGCTACATCTCCCGAGTACAGGGTAACCCCCATGTATGGGTGTGCTGGGTTGTTTGGGGGCTAAAAGGCCACATTTTACAGGTGCACATATCAGTTTCCCAGCTTGGAATTTTGACATGTAGTCAACCTGAATGCATGTCCTATTTGGGACATTTTTGAAGCCGGCCAATGTATTTTACCCCCATTAAACCATATATTTCTGAAAAGTAGACATCCTAGGGTATTTCACATGGTGGTATTTTAACACTTTCCATGCACTGAATTCTACCACCAGGCTTTGTCAAACATTGAGGTAGTAAACTTTTTTCTGTTTTTTTTTTCACACACATTATACTTTAGGCATGAATTAACAGATCCTCTTATGTGTCACTGCCAAACAACACCCCAATATGTGTTCAGCAACATCTACCGAGTACAAGTATACCCCCCATGTATAGGTGTGTTGGGTTGTTTGGGGGCCAAAAGGCAACAATCAGAACTTATACATGTCAGTTTTTCAACTTGATATATAGGTATGCTTGGTCTATCTTCAGTTTGACATATTTTTGCACCCCCCAGTTAATGTTACCATCATGAAAGTATATTTAGTATATATTTTTATAAAGTAGCCATCAAAGGTTATAGAAGATGGGGTGTTTTGACTTCTTTCCCCCAACCATTTTGCCCCCCCAAAAAACAGAGAAAGTGTAGTGGTAATTTTTAAATTCTGGTTTTTATGCACACCTCATCTGGTTTTGGCCAGCTGGTTATGTGTTACTGCCAGAAAACTTGTTAGACCAAACGTGCAGGTAGCAAATGTACATTTAGCAGCAATATTTAAACTGACTCCTGCAAACAGAATCTAACTGGAGATTTGGGGGAAGGAAACTGACTAACAAACAATGGCTGCTTTCCAAAGAAACAAAAAATAAAATAAAAATTCAGGAACACTTCTTACAGCTATTCTGTGTGGTACAGCTTGAAACATGTTCCTACAAACAGTCCTGGTTTCGAAGGGCAATCAGGACAGTGAAAAGGGGTGTCTGTCCTTTTCACATTTTTAAAATAGACCCGGCAATGTTTCTGGGGGTTTCTAGCAGTTGGTGGTAACTTAAAAATAAAACGCCTGGACTCAGCTTGCACCGTTCTTGGAACTTGTCCATCTCCATAAATTGTTAAAGAAATTATTTTCAACTGAAAGGAGAAAGGTGGTTTTCCCTGGATTATTTTTTTCTAAAAAGCAAAAATGATCTGTGGGTTGCTATTTGCATCAGATAGATAGCCACCTTTTTATACCATGCTTTGGTTTTTCGTAAAATAAGATATGGCTGCATCAGCTGACCAGCCAAATTAACACCCCTCATAAACTTATTATACGCTCTGATGCAAACCGATTTGGACTCTACTCTGCCCCAGACAGAGACGTCTGACATGCGTTTGTCATGGATGGTGGTTAGCATGTTGACAATCCTTCCTGTCCCTAAATTTTAGTGCAAGCACTTCGCCTTTTTTTAAATTTTGCCTTTATGAGAGATCGTGGAAAGTCTTTGGAATTTTTTCTGGAAGTGCCGCAGGCCAGTGTCTGTAAACCATAAAGTGTTTTAAACAGACGGACACTACTATAAAAATTATCCACATAAAGGTGGTAACCTTTATTAAACAAGGGGTTTAGTAGGTCCCATACAAGTTTCCCACTTGTCCCCAGGGAGTCAGGACAGCCAGGAGGGTCCAGTTTACCATCTTTCCCCTCATATACACGAAAGGCAAACGTGTATCCACTTTCGCTCTCACAGTTTGTACAGTTTTATGCCATACCTAGAGCACTTTGAGGGGATGTATTGTCTGAACCCTAATCTCCCTTTGTATTTCATTAGCGATTCATCTATGGATAAATTTTGTTAGGGGGTGTAAACATCCGAAAATTTGTCCTGAAAATGGTCTAGCAGTGGGCGTATTTTATGAAGCCTATCGTATTGGGGGTGATCTTTAGGGTGACAGAGGGTATTGTCACTGAAATGTAAAAATCTCAGCAGTAACTCATATCTGTCTCTAGGCATGGTTTGGGAGAATACTGGACTAGACATTATTGGGTTGGTGCTCTGGTATGAGCGAATCGATGGCTTCTTTATAATCCCCATGAGTATTGTAAGAGCCCAGAATTTTTTAAGCTCTGGGACATCTGTGGGATTCCAGTCATGCTCCCTGACTCTATAGCTACCTGGATTGTTATCAATAAATTGGGTAACATACAAGTTAGTCTGGGAAGCAATCTCCTCCCAGATGGTATCACTTAAAAATAGTTCTACATACTGCATTTGGGAGAAGCCATCCACATTAACATTAATGCCTGCGTTGGCACTAAAAGGGGGATGTTGGGCTCAGCTAACTGTGGAGGTACCCAGTACTCCTCTACATTTGGCGTAGCAGAGGAAGCACAGCTTCTTTCTTCAGCCGGCTCACACACAGATGACATGTCGTCTTGACTAGACGTGTCAGAAAACTGACCTGGGTCAAAATCTGAAGCAGTGTCAGTGGAGTCAGAGTCTGAAGCCAAGAAGGCATATGCCTCCTGCAAGTTATACATACGCTGCATGTTTTACACACGACTAAAACAAATTACAAACACACACATTTTTTTTTATACTTTTTTTTTACTAAAACAGACTAAACAGCAATCCCTAAACTAACTGTAATCTGCTTCACAGTGGTCTTACGTGCTCCCAACTTGCGACGTTACAGTCCATAATGAATGCGGCGGCGAGGCTCATCTTCCTGTCCGCCCGCACCCCCCATGCCTCACCCTTCTGTCAGTCCCTACATTGGCTTCCTATAAAATATAGTACTCAATTTAAAATTCTGGTTCTTGCTTTCAAATCTCTACATAATGCTGCTCCCACCTATCTATCCTCCCTTATACACAAGTATGTCCCGTCTAGGCCCTTACGATCTGCTGAAGACTTACGTCTATCTTCTGTCCGTACTCCCACCTCTGATGCTCGCCTTCAAGACTTTTCCAGGGCTGCACCGTTCCTGTGGAACTCGCTTCCCTCCTCCGTTAGATGCTCACCCAGTCTCCACTCCTTCAAAAAATCTTTAAAAACCCACTTCTTCATAAAAGCGTATCAATTAAACTGTTAATAGCTCCGGACTGATTCCTCTTCTGCAACTGTCACTAGTCTAATACTATCCTTACCTTTTTTGTGTAATTTTACCCCATTCCCTCTAGCATGTAAGCTCATTGAGCAGGGCCCTCAACCCCTCTGTTCCTGTTTGTCCAACTTGTCTGGTTACAACTACATGTCTGTTCGTCCACCCATTGTAAAGCGCTGCAGAATTTGACGGCGCTCTATAAATATCATAATAATAATAACTCCTGTCACAAAAATCTAATGGAGATTTGGGGGAAGGAAACTGACTGACTAAGACAGACCAAGACAGACCAAAACAGACCAAGACAGACCAATACACAGATTTTTAAAACAAATTTAACCCTTTAAGGGCAAAAAGACAGTACAAATGCACTGCTGTAACAGATCTGGCAGGGAAGGGGTTAAAAGGTGATTTTTTAAATAAAATACTGATACTTTCTGATGGTCACTGAACACTGCTGCAACAAACTATCACGATCTCTGTCTCTCTCGCCTCACAAAACGCTACAGAGGAGAGAGGAGCAGAGATCACTGTCAAAGTGAGTGTTTGTAACACCCACTTTGACAGCAGCCAATTGTGAGCGATCGCGGATCGCTCACACACCGCAATTGGCTGTTACTATCTGCCTGGGATGTCTGGCAGATAGTAACAGTGTTATACCGGCGGGAGCAATCTTTGATCGCTTCCCTCAGCCCGTTTTTCGCTATGACGGTTCAGGACCGTCAGCGGTCCAAACGCACGTTTTACTGCTGACGGTCCTGAACTGTCAGCTGTCCTAAAGGGGTTAAAGGAGAAGTCCTTGCACTCCAAAATAGTAAACAATGCAGAGAAAAACAGTGTGGAAGGCAAGCAAACCTCATGCTGTCTGTGGGGGAGCTGAAGCTTGGGGATCACTGGACCTTCCAACAAGTCAATGATCCCAGGCATACCTCAAATTCCACCAAGGCTTGGTTGCAGAAGTCCTGGAAAATTCTACAGTAGCTATCACAGTCACCTGACTTGAACCCCTTCTGTGGGAATTTGAAGAAGGCAGTTGCAGCAATCAAACAAAAGAATATTACAGTACTGGAAACCAATTATTGTGAGCAATGGGCTAAGGTTCCTCAGAAACACTGCCAGAAGCTAGTGTCTGACTATGCATCTCATTTGCAGCAGGTCATAACAGCAAAAAGGTGCTCTACTAAGTACTAAAGATGCTTGCCGTGAAGGCATTGAATAATGTTGAGACTGGAAAAGTCATTATAAGTTGCATTTTAAGTTAAATTTGGGGAAACTATTTCAATTTCATGTGTTTGATTTGTTTATTGCAACCAGCTGAAATCTGTAAATGTTGACAATAAACCTGATTTTAAATGGGGGGGAGGGGGGTTGAATAATTTTGATGACAACTGTAGGTACAATTTTTAGCCACATAGAAACAGGTGGCTAAAAATCTAGCAACATGAGATTATCTCCTATTAATCGCTGTGAGAGATGTTAAAACTTTGGCGATTGCAGGAATCGTTAAATGCTAAACTTTTTATCATGGAAACGGTTGGAAACGGTTGGTAATTGCAACACTAGCAACATCCATTTTAGCGTTTACTGAATGTGACAAACGAGTACAAAGTTTGGTAATGTTTAACAGCTATCATTAGCAAGCAAGTATTATTCACTTAATTTTATTTTACTATATAAGAATTAATTACCACTGTCCTGACTTGCTAGTCTAAAGCACATATTGAGATTGCATAAATAAATAAATGTGAATATACAGCAATTAGTAATAATCTCACAGCTACATTAATTCAAAATAGTGCTACTCATCTTTTTATATTACATAAATCATTCTTTCAAAAAGTAGACTTTTGCCAAACTTCAGTATCAATTATCTGTCTGCTACATCTATCAAAAGTTAAAACTGAGCATCTCATTGAGGCTCATGTTGTTTTTAATACTAAACTTTTGCCATGATCTTGAAATATAGCTATTAGATTTGAGAAAGTTAGAGAAATATTTAAGTAATTTAAAATTTCACATAGTGCTAGAGACAAATATGTTATTATGAATAAAAATGAGCAATTTAATTCCTGTGGTCTTATGTGTCAGAACATCACCCATTGCATAACCAATATAAACAATTAAAGGAGTTTTAAAAAAAAAATCATTTATACAGATCCACACATAATTTTAACTCAATTTCTATATAGCATACCATGCAATTATTAAAATAAAGTGCTACACCATGTACACCATGTAGCAATTATAATACAGTAAAGAATTGTGGTTTAATAAGAAACCTTAAATTTGATTTAATGAGCAAACTTAATTAACAACACCCGGGATACAGTTATAATAAAACCCTTAGCAAAGTAAGGATTTAAGTTATGATTATTGTTTTAGAAATTGAGAACAAATGTACAAAATGTTCCTCTTATGTTATCTGATAGTCTCTGTAGTAGTTGAGAGAGTTTTTCAAATTATTACTGTTAAATATAATTTTATATTTATTGTTTACAGCAAAATGTTAAAGGGATTCTCCAGTGCCAGGAAAACAAATCCGTTTTCCTAGCACTAGAGAATCCTGGAGTGCTCCCTCCCTCCTGCCCCCATCCCACGTCGCTAAAGGGATTTAAACCCCTTCAGCTACTTACCTGAATCTAGCGCTGATGTCCCTTGGCAATGGGTCAGGCTCTGCCCATGCTCCTCCCTTGCCGACGTCATCTGGCAGGGGAGATCTAATGCGCATGCGCGGCAATGGCCGCGAGCATTAGACCTCCCCATAGGAAAGCATTTTTCAATGCTTTCCTGTGGGGAAAATTATGCACTTGGGGGTCTAGCATGCACAAGCAACTTACACCCTAAATGGTAGTGAATTAGGGATAACCATACATGAGAAGGATTTGGGAATTGTTATAGACAACAAATTAGACGGCAATATGCAATGTCAATCTGCAGTTGCTAAGGCCAGTAAGGTTTTGTCATGTATAAATAGGGGCATAAATTCTCAGGATGAAAATATAATTTTACCTCTTTATAAATCGCTGGTAAGACCACACCTTGAATATGCTGTGCAATTTTGGGCACCTGTTTTAACCCCTTAAGGACCAAACTTCTGGAATAAAAGGGAATCATGGCATGTTACACATGTCATGTGTCCTTAAGGGGTTAAAGAAGAATATTGTGGCACTAGAAAAAGTGCAGAGACGAGCTACAAAATTGATTAAAGGTATGGAGCATTTTAGTTACGAGGAAAGGTTAAAAAATTTAAATCTCTTTGTTTTGGAAAAATGGCGCCTCAGAGGGAATATGTTAACATTATACAAATATATTTGGGGCCAGTACAAACCATTATCTGGAAATCTATTCATAAACAGGGCTATAAATAAGACACAAGGTCACACATTTAGGCTGGAAGAAAGGAGATTTCATCTAAGGCAAAGAAAAGTTTTTTTTTACAGTAAGAGTAGTAAGGATATGGAATTCTCTGCCTGAAGAGGTGGTTTTATCAGAGTCCATACAGATGTTTAAACTGAAATTGGATAAATACTTGCAAGAACATAACATACAGGGATATAATTTCTAATTAGTGGGGTAATAGCTGCTTAATCCAAGGAGACATTTGACTGCTATTTTGGGGTCAAGAAGGAATTTTTTCCAAGTTTGTTGCAAAATTGGAAGCGCTACAGACTAGGTTTTTTGCCTTCTTTTGGATCAACAGCAAAAACATATGTGAGGAAGGCTGAATGCAAGCCTCTTTTCAGCTATGTAACTATGTAACTATGTAATATAATGGACCAAAATCCGTTTAGATTCCGGATGCCCTCTAGCGGCTGTCTGTTAGACAGCCACAGAGGGCAGACTTAGAGCTGCAATGTAAACATTGCAGTTTCTTTGGAACTCCAATGTTTTACATTGCAGCACTAAGTGCAAAAGGGACACAGCACCCAGACTACTTCAATTAGCTGAAGTGGTCTGGGTGCCTACAGTGTCCGTTTAAACATCTTCATTGACCTCTGTGACTTTTTCTTTGAAAAAAAAAGTCAACTCATTGTGTACACTACTCAACTATGATTATTGTCTTATAGAGATTGTTATCAAAGTATGTCACTGGAAATATGATTTGAGGCAGAAGAAATGCACTTACCTAA
Source organism: Pelobates cultripes (assembly GCA_933207985.1). Classification (NCBI taxonomy): domain Eukaryota; kingdom Metazoa; phylum Chordata; class Amphibia; order Anura; family Pelobatidae; genus Pelobates; species Pelobates cultripes. The sequence continues at coordinate 302,268,724 of OW240915.1, read as the reverse complement.
ACATTTATACAGTTTAATGGTGATGCTGGGACCAACTGATTTACACAACAAACTAAATCAAACAGACTTTGGAGCTAGTGAGTTTGAGAGTTTACTGAATTCTTTTTGTTGGAAAATATTTTAGAGTTGATCTAATTATTTTTTTTATTTTTTTTTTTAAGGATAACACGAGGACTAGATATCCATTGTAGTTTATATTGGCACAAATACAGTTTGTGTCCCCTGAATCCATTTCATAATGTGTATTTAAAATAAGGAGTACACGGTGGGGGGCGTGGCTTAGCGGAGAACGAGCACAGACGTGTAACTCCTGAGCTCCTCCAACCTTTGGTGTTTACAGTGTGTTTTACAGCATCCATCCCAGGCACAATAACACCACAAGCAGGTATCAACGCTGCACACCTATGGCAGCAAAATCAAGCAAAAAATTTAAGCAGCGCTCGATACAAATGCACCTAACACAAATGCAGAAAACAGGACCTGAAATCCAAGATGGCGCCGACGGCACCAGGTCACCAGCCTCATGCTCAGACCTCAGCGAAAGTGCACACAGCACATCTGACCCTAATCACACAAATGCTACCATACGAGCTATGCTGGTAGATTTGAAACATAACTTTCACACAGACTTGCTACAAATAGCAGCAGATATCAGAGCGGATATCCAATCCCTGGGGGACCGGATGGTGCACCTTGAGGAAAGGACGGAAGAGATTGTGGACGCACACAATAATTTAGCAGAAGCTTATACATCCCTGGAGACCAAACTTAAAGGACCACTATAGTGCCAGGAAAACATACTCATTTTCCTAGCACTATAGTGCCCTGAGGGTGCCCCCACCCTCAGGGACCCCCTTCCGCCGGGCTCTCGGGGGAGGAAGGGGTTAAACTTACCTCTTTCTCCAGCGCCGGGCGGGGAGCTCTCCTCCTCCTCTCCGCCTCCTCTCCTCCTCTTCGGCTGAATGCGCATGCGCGGCAGGAGCTGCGTGTACATTCAGCCAGTCTCATAGGAAAGCATTTACAATGAAACTGCTATGTTTATAAAAAAAAGGGTTAACCCTAGCTGGACCTGGCACCCAGACCACATCATTAAGCTGAAGTGGTCTGGGTGCCTATAGTGGTCCTTTAAAGATCCAGAAGAAAAAGTTGCAGATCATGAGGAGCGGGACAAGCGAAACAACATGCGGATAAGGGGGATCCCGGAATCCGGGAAGCCATATGAGTTAACGACATATGTCCAAGACCTTTTCGGGGCCTACATACCGACCCTCACAGACTCGGATGTAATATTAGACCGCACACACCGCCTACCTAGGCCTAAACATTTAGGCCCCACCCTACCAAGGGACGTTATCACTAAACTCCACTACTTCACCATCAAAGATAAAATAATGCAAGCCTCAATGTGATGAGAGCAATCTCGCCACATTGCATTGGAGAAGCCAGGTTGCTCTCCTGCTGTCTTTGGACTATGGCCCCATGTTAAAAGATATCTTTTTTACCTGCAGAAAAGATTTATTTGTTATTTTCTGCCTGGTGTTCGGTAGATTCAATCTACCGAACAACCACACGAATAACTGGACCACCTGGGAGCTGGAGTGTGCCGGCAATTAGCCTCCCTGAAGCTGCGGTTAACCGCAGCTTAATTGACGAATGCTGGGTGCCATTCGTATCACGAACATGAGGTCGCGGCCATTTTTTAACATGCGAACACATAGCGGTGTTCGACGCCTAACTCATGAAACTAAAAACGGACACAGTTTGGCGCGAACACCGCTGAAGCCGCTGACCTCCCTTCTTGTTCGGCGGGAGTGCACGAACGGCCCGGTGTTCGGGAGTTTTACCTGACTATGTTATACCCCAGATAGGAATCCCATGGAGCCCATTCGTATGAGAACTGACTGTGTAAAGACTTTGGCTCCATGACAATTACACTGTATTCGTGTGGTCTGAGCGCCATTCGCTTAATAATGTGCGCTCAGACCTGGGCTATCTGGGGATATGTTAAATGTATAGTTTTTATGTAATGTGTCTCACATAGTGTATTTTAACAGTAATTCATGTTTTAGTATCCCCACATGCATAATGGCGATTTGCCTTTGTCTTGGGAGATAATTGAATTACTTCTCAATTATCTCCAAGTCAGAGGGGAGGAAGCCAGGATGCATTGTGGGAATATAATGTGACTGTGTGTCCTATTTGTCTACTTGTCTGTCTTTTGTCACAGTCTCCTATTTGGTCCCCTAGGGAAGTGTCCACCAGGTGGGAGACCTGCATAAATACTGGGCAGGTAGCCCTCATTAAACAGACCACTGCTTGACCCTCAACACGGAGCCTTGTCTCGTCCTTGGGGGGATATACTGAACGCTGATAGAGACTGATTGCTAGGAGTGTAAGCCGCTTGGGTGCTTTTCCTATCCGTCTGCTAGCAGCGATTCATTCCAGTTCGTGTGTTTGGAGTGTTACATTGTATGCCGTTCGGGAGTTTGGAGCATTCCCTTTTTTGCGGTTCGTGAATTTGGTGTTCTACAGTAGCTGTACCTGCATCTCTGAAAAGGGAACGATCGCCTAAACGGTTTTTACCCCTTGTGTGCAAAACGGTCCGTTACAATTGGTGGCAAGCGGCGGGATCGTTCCCACAGACAACAGGACAGCTACAGGCGACACCATTCCATTGATTTACAATTTGAGGCCAACGCATGTCTGAGTACAGCAACCCTGACTGCATCAAGATGGAACCAGCAGTGTTATACGAGGAGGAGGACCTGGATGGCCGGGATGCATTAAGGAAAGGCATCTGGTACTAGGCCCTGGACAATGTACAATACCAGCGGGGTGAGAGTCTCCCCAGTGAAGAGCAGCGGTTGCAGAAGCAAGTGGCCCTGTGGATGCCCTTCCTGGGAGAGCAGCCCCTGGAGGAATGGGTGAAGGAACTAGAGCACCGGGTATGGCAGGAGCTATGGCTGGAGGATGCCTACCAGGCGCTCTGGTGGTATATGGCACAGTATATACCCTGGACAGCCGAGCATGACAAGCCAGAGGAGTTTGATGGTCCTGGCTTGTTATGGGAGTCCTTTGCAGAGCCTGACTTTGGGAATCCTGCGCAGACCAGACTTCAGGACATTTTCTATGAGAGGGAGGCTAGGCATGACTGGGATGACCCCCATGAAGTAGAGCAAGACCTGGCTCACCTAGCAACCCTGGAGTGGGAACTGGAGCAGGACTACCGAGATCTCTTCCACTCCATTGGGAAGGCTCAGCAGGACAGTAAGGTGACAGATCCAGTTACAGACCCCTTCAGCTGGGAAGATATTGTTAAGATTTACTGGGAAGAACCCCAGGTGGTGGGTGGAGATGGGACCGAGGTCTCTCCACCGGTATTGCAGGGAACTGGGAGCCCTAGCTCCATTCCCCAGCGAGAGATAGAGCAGGGAATTGGGAGCCCAGTCTCCATTCCCCAGCGGCAGGCTGAGTTACAGGGGACAGAGATAGTTGCTCCTGTCCCCCAGCAGCAGTGTTCCTTGCAGGGAGAGGAGAGCAGCGTCCTCCCTCCCCAGTGGCAGGGTGAGCTACAGGGATGCTGGGCAGTCGGCTCAGATCCCCAGCGGCAGTGTGATATGCAGGGAATTGGGAGCCTTGTCTCCATTCCCCAGTGGCAGTGTGATAGGCAGGGAATTGGGAGCCAAGTCTCCATTCCCCAGCAGGAGATATTGCAGGGAATTGGGAGCCCAGTCTCCATTCCCCAGCGGCAGTACGATTTATTGGGAATTGGGAGCCCAGTCTCCATTCCCCAGCGGCAGAGTGTCCTACCGGGAATAGAGAGCCTAGTCTCCTTTCCCCAGCAGCAGGACTCTGTATTGGGAGCAGAGACAGTCAGTCTCCCTCCCCCGCGGCTGGAAGTATAAATGGGAGAGGAGCTTGTTACCCCCTCTCCCCAGTGGCAGCTTAATGTACCTGGTTGAGACAGTAAGCCCCACAACTGTGCAGATGGGACCGTGGTCTCTGCATGTCCAGCACAGGGGGTAGGGACGGTCGGTTTTGCCCCCAGCAACAGGGCTGTTTAGCCAAAGGGGAGACAGTCGGTCTCCGGCAGCAGAGCTGTGTGTCCAAAGGGGAGACAGTCGGTCTCCAGCAGCAGAGCTGTGTGTCCAAAGGGGAGACAGTCGGTCTCCAGCAGCAGAGCTGTGTGTCCAAAGGGGAGACAGTCGGTCTTCAGCAGCAGGGCTGTGTATCTAAAGGGGAGACAGTCGGTCTCCCCCTCCAACAACCAGGCTTCAACCAGGCTACCTTCCCAGTAGCGCTGGCAACAGGGCAGAGTACCGCTGGTCTCTGCCCACGCAGCAACCCACCAAGTCAGCATACCCGCACCAAGCACAGCCGTGGTGAGGCACCTGGACATGGACAAGCTTCTCCTCTACCTAGGTGTAGTAACCATTTATTGCGGGTGGGCTGTGCTGTTGATTGTGTTTTGTGGGTGGGCTGCTGGACTAACAAGGGCACTGACCGGCAGGAGGTCAGATACCCTGTTAGTCTGTTTGGAAAAGGGGAGAGATGTGACGAGAGCAATCTCGCCACATTGCATTGGAGAAGCCTGGTTGCTCGCCTGCTGCCTTTGGACTATGGCCCCATGTTAAAAGACATCTTTTTTACCTGCAGAAAAGATTTATTCGTTATTTTCTGCCTGGTGTTCGGTAGATTCAATCTACCGAACAACCGCACGAATTATTGGACCACCTGGGAGCTGGAGTGTGCCGGCAATTAGCCTCCCTGAAGCTGCGGTTAACCCCAGCTTAATTGACGAATGCTGGTTGGCCGCCATTCGTATCACGAACACGAGGTCGCGGCCATTTTTTAACATGCGATTGCACAGCGGTGTTCGACGCCTAACTCATGGAACTAAAAACAGACACAGTTTGGCGCGAACACCGCTGAAGCTGCCGACCTCCCTTCTTGTTCGACAGGAGTGCACGAACGGCCCGGTGTTCGGGAGTTTTACCTGACTATGTTATACCCCAGATAGGAATCCCATGATGCCCATTTGTATGAGAACTGACTGTGTAAAGACTTTGGCTCCATGGCGATTACACTGTATTCGTGTGGTCTGAGCGCCATTCGCTTAATAATGTGCGCTCAGACCTGGGCTATCTGGGGATATGTTAAATGTATAGTTTTTATGTAATGTGTCTCACATAGTGTATTTTAACAGTAATTCATGTTTTAGTATCCCCACGTGCATAATGGCGATTTGCCTTTGTCTTGGGAGATAATTGAATTACTTCTCAATTATCTCCAAGGCAGAGGGGAGGAAGCCAGAATGCATTGTGGGAATATAATGTGACTGTGTGTCCTATTTGTCTACTTGTCTGTCTTTTGTCACAGTCTCCCATTTGGTCCCCTAGGGAAGTGTCCATCAGGTGGGAGACCTGCATAAATACTGGGCAGGTAGCCCTCATTAAACAGACCACTGCTTGACCCTCAACACGGAGCCTAATCTCGTCCTTCGGGGGATATACTGAACGCTGATAGAGACTGATTGCTAGGAGTGTAAGCTGCTTGGGTGCTTTTCCTATTCGTCTGTTAGCAGCGATTCGTATGGTTCCAGTTCGTGTGTTTGGAGTGTTACATTGTATGCTGTTCGAGAGTTTGGAGCATTCCCTTATTTGCGGTTCGGGAATTTGGTGTTCTACAGTAGCTGTACCTGCATCTGTGAAAAGGGGACGATCGCCTAAACGGTTTTTACCCCTTGTGTGCAAAACGGTCCCTTACACTCAAGAAATCAGGCGCTACCCACTAGCCCATTCGAACACATCAAACTATTTATAGACCTATCCTCCGCCACCATGTCCAAACGAAAAACCTTTGCCCCATCACAGCAGCATTGAGACTGGCAAACATACCTTACAAATGGGGCTTCCCAACTAAACTGTTAGTGAAGAGGAACGTCACAGACAGGACCATTCTTTCCCTGGAAAATGGCAAAAAGATGCTGCTAGAATGGAATATCCCGCTTCCAACGCCAGAAAAACCTCCACCTACTGGACACTCTCCGGTCAAACTCAGTAGAGACCGGTCCAAAATCACCCACATCGGACATTCTGAAACAACCTGAACACTGAAAGATGGATAGCTGCCTCTTTTTGCCGCCAACAGCTTCACAGTAATATGATAATTTTTTTACTCTTTCCTTTTTTCGCCTCTCAATCCTACATTCATTGGTATAATGCTTTTCTTTTTATTGTGATCTACTTCAACTAGGTACATTCAAAGATATAACGCTCTTTTATTTCCATTTATGCTGATTGTTAATTAAAAAGGGAACAGGGTCAATCAGCTATACAAGCAATAGATACCAATCCACAAAGGGGTTGTTTATAAAATATCTAACTGACACCTCGGTCGAGGACAACTGTCCCTTTTAACCCAGATACCGTAAAATATCACAGGCCTGAATACTTTCTAGGCCACAACCCCTGGGGTGGCTTTGGGAATAAGCCACACATATTTACACCGTTCTAGTCATTCTAAAAAGCTACAGCTACAACAACAACTCAGAGATCTAGAATTCTCAAAAACTACTTTTATCCTGAGAAAATGAAAACACAAATTCTTTACCTCTGGCAATAGAGCGGGAGCCAAATTGGCCTCACAAAAAAAAAAAAAGGCTATATACCTCCAAAATAGCATACTTGGAAGACTCATAAGGAGTTCGCACATTAGACCCAGATGGCATGGCTAATGAATTTGCTACCTATTACAAATCTTTATATAACCTAAAAGATGACTTGTCCACTGACGTCCCTACAGCCGACGCCATAGAGTCCTTCTTATCTGACCTTTGCCTGCCTACCCTACCCCCTGGAGATATAGCATACCTTACTGCACCCTTTACTATAGAAGACATTTCAAAGACCATATCTTCACTGCACCTCATAAATCACCAGGCCCAGATGGTCTCTCTAACGAGTACTATCGCACGTTCTCCCATACACTCTCTCCACACCTGTTAGCCCTTTTTCAGCACAGTGCCCAACAGGGATCTCTATTCAAAGAACTACTGCTTGCCCACATCTCGACATTACCTAAACCGGGAAAAGTCGCAACCAGTTGCAAAAATTTCAGGCCAATCTCCTTATTAAACTGTGATGCGAAGATTTATGCAAAACTCCTAAGCAATAGACTGGCCCCACTGCTACCGAAACTCATACACAACGACCAAACAGGTTTTGTGAAAGGCAGACAAGGTTCAGACAACACTAGAAAAGTCCTAGACATCCTGGCAGTAATGGGGAGGAAGAATACAGGAGGCCTGTTCCTAGCTTTAGATGCGGAAAAGGCCTTCGATAGGCTAAATTGGCAATATATGCAGGCAGTTCTAGCCAAGTTTCAAATTCCCAAGCAACTTATCACTCAAATTATGGCCCTGTACACTGCCCCAGCCGCAAAAGTCTCCTGTAGCGGCATTCTATCTGACCCATTCATGATCATTAATGGGACCCGGCAGGGCTGCCCCCATACCCCCCTATTGTACATCCTATCACTTGAACCCTTAACCCATAAAATAAGACAATACAAACATATTCAGGGAATACAAGCCCAAGAACAAGACTATCGACTCGCCTTATTTGCGGACGATATATTTATAGAATTATCAGATCCTAAGACGGCCCTACCCCACTTTAACTGTCATTACTGCAGGAATTTGGAAAGATTTCACAATACAAACTAAACCAGGATAAAACGCAAGCCTTACCTGTTAGACTCCCACAAAAAATAGTGCACCAATTATGGGAATCTTACTCCTTTGACTGGAGAACATCCTCCCTTACATACCTGGGAACCAAAATCACCCCCTCCTTGACAGGCATAACTCAACACAATTATACCCCCCTGATCCAGATGTGCAAAAATGACACTCCAAAATTGAAAGCAGCAAACCTTTCATGGTGAGGTAAAATTAACGCTTTTAAGATGATGACTCTCCCTCGCCTGTTATACATATTTCGCATGTTACCAGTTGCAATACCACTCTCATGGTGTAAAACCTTACAAACAGTCTGTCACTCCTTCATATGGGGCGGCAAGAGACCGAGACTCCCACTCACCCTATTACAAAAACCTCCAGCTTTTGGAGGAGTAGGTCTACCAAACATCCGACTATACCTCCAAGCTTCGATATTAACTATGGGCATTACTCTACACACACAGAAAGGGCAGATACAATGGGTAGACCTAGAATGGAAACATCTTAAGAGTCAATCCATAACCGAATATATGTGGATGCCCAAACACCTGCGCCCCCCAGAAAAGGACATGCTCCCTACTACACAACTTACACTACATGAATGGGACAAGTTCATGCACAAACTTGCCTATGGAAAAAAGATTCATCCCAAAGCGCCAATATCGGTGCTTGAACGCATATCCCCAATTGGCTCACTGGCGACATGGAGGATGTTAGGTATCACACAAGTAGGCCATATGTTAAAAGGTCGAGAGATAAAGACCTTCCAAGACCTCCAGCAGGCCTGGAGTCTCACTATACAAGACACCTTTCTCTATTTACAGGTACGAAGCCTCTTACTCGCACATACCCACTCCACTGCCACCCGAACAACCGACCCCCCACCCCTAAACCCACAATTGGTATTACAGAGATGCGTAAATACCCCTACCAAACCAAAAGTATCATCTCTCTGTTATAAAGCAGGACTAGAATTACAGCCCAAGAAACCAGATACTTGTAGGTCCCATTGGGAAAAAGATAGTGATTTAACATTGACAGACGATAAATGGCTCCGTGCCCTCAATCACGTGTCGAAGTGGACTAAGTGCTACACTCATTTAGAAGCACATAGAAAACTTCTTTATCACTGGTATATGACACCCCACAAATTGAGTAAAATATACCCAACATCACCCTCAACATGCTGGAGGTGTATGACGGAGCAAGGGACTCCACTTCATATATGGTGGTCCTTCGATAACATACGTCCACTATGGATGGAGGTACATTCCCTGCTGGAGCAGTTAGGAATCAAAGGGTTCCCAATGTCGGTATCAACCTGTCTTCTACTACTGCTGAATAGAGACATCCACCAGACACACCATCAACTCATAGCTCTCACCATGTTAGCGGCTCGCAATTTGATTGCAACAAACTGGAAATCCCAGGCGTGCCCATCTCCCACTCAACTCAAAGATAAACTCCAACAATGTTATGTTTACAGAACAAAATAGTACAGTAAGGATGCGCCAGGAATAGGTACTAAAATATATGAACTCAATAAAATATAAAATAGAATAAAATTATAGGTAACAATAGTCAAAAACTTATCAAAGTCCGTGATGCGTAATCCCACGTAAAAACAAAAGAAGATTCTTTAAGGTGTAGAGTAGGGTCAAATCTTCATAATGGTATGTACAGGATACAGTGGAACATATGTGGAGAGAAGAAGAAACAGGACTCCAATGGTACAGTATGTAAATACGTAAAAATAAAATAGTAGAATAGGTCTTACTCACAATTTTCAGAGCTGAAGATCCAGCTCTGATATAAAGCACGTGGAGTGGAATAATCCCCACTCAGGGATATATGGAGTAGACTTCAAATGGCAGTTCTCTGGTACACGTGCAACGTCCAAAGTACAGACCCAAAAGAAGAAAATAAAATATATAGTGCTCTCTGTGTTACGGGGAAGTATTAAAATTATAAAGAGGATATTACTCACATTCTTTTGAGCAGATATATACTGCTCACTATATGCGCTTGGGTGGTATGATCCCCACCTATGGATTCTTTAGGCTTCTTCTGAATATACGTAGTCAGGTGAAAGACAAGAAAAGAGAAAATGGCAATAAAGTGTTTTATGCCAAAAATTCTTTATTATAACGAAATAAAATAATATCTAAACGCGTTTCGCCACAGGGGCTTCTTCAAGTAGATAGCCCCTGTGGCGCTGTCAGTAGATGACATGCTGGCGGTACACAGACAGATACCACATGCGTCTAAAGATGGCGGCAGCCAGGCGTGACCAGCCTGTCCTGGCTCCCCAGGGTACAAGGATTCTGAATACTTACCACAGCCAGAGATCCAAGGAGCGATCCTCCAGTACTTAGCAGAGGTGAAATGCTTTCTGGCTGCAGAGATAGAGCGCTCAGCGAAGGAGGTAAAATCTGAAATTCAAGCATTGTGCCCCCCGGAATGTCGGATGGACCACGTGGTGACTGCACCCAACAAAGCAGCCACAGTAACATAACAGTGGCAGACAAGAGTGGCAGACCTGGCAACAAAAATGAAAGATGCCTAAATAATCTGCGGGTCAGAGGCCTGTCAGAGAGTGTGAGAGATGTGGACATATAATCAGTCCTTACCACGATTTTTAAAGCACAGCTACCCGATATACCAGACTACATATGGACAATAGACAGGGCACACAGAGCACTGCATGCCAGAGGCCCCACCAGCGGTCCACCTAGAGATGTAATAATGAGGTAGCATTTCTTTTCCACCAAAGAAGTTATTATAAAAAAGTAGCAGGAACCACGCTTACACCTATAAGGATCATCCACTACACCTATACCAAGATATTGCACCATCCACACTATCTCATAGGAGGGAATGGAAGCACATTGCTGATCTGGTACGTGCTAATGGATACAACTTCACCTGGGGACACCCCTTTAAAATGCCTGAGACCCACAGTCCTCCTGCCATCTGCAGACCCAAGGCCCTTCCTGTGGGACATTGGCATCAAGGTCCCAGAAGATTTTTGGATCCCCAGCAAGGGCCCCAGGGCACTTGGCTACCTGCTGAGAGATGAGGCCGACCACAGGGCAGTAGCCCCATAGACTGCCATGGCACAAGAGGGACTTTTGCAACCCTACAACATTCACTGTTGACAACCAGACACGCAAGTGACCAAAAGAATATGTTAAAACATTTAGAATGTTTAATGAGATCAATGTTTTACGGCCAGAGGCCAGACTGCCAATGCGCAGGAACAAATAGCCACATATATTAGCGCCCATGGGGCCGACAGCAAACCAAAGTGCAACCAGTACCACCCCCATCTCCTCAGAATTAGATGCCACAAGGCTCCATTCATCGCACTACCTAGCAGTATATGGACCCTTGGGCCACTGGACTGATATAACCTGACTACCCCTGCTGGGTCCAGAGACTAGGCATTAAGCATTTAGTAGGGGTATCCCCAGCCCCCCCATCCCCAATCACTCCCACAAAAACTGAGACAGCATGTAAGCATACAAGAAGTAATTGCTTAATTGCTAGACACAACAGAGCGATACTGAGTCCACCACACAGTTTCTACCCCAACTGCCAGAACACACCTAATATTTTTACTTTCAAACTCCTACCCCATCCCCAACCACTCCCACACAGGTCATATTGACCCCTCACTCCAACAACCTTATAAAACACAACCCTACATAGACTCTTCCCTCACCTCCCTCTCCATCCCCTACTATCACCCTCTCACCCAATCTTCTTCGCCCCCCTCTCCCCTCATTGCCTTTCCTGTCGGGGTGGGCAGCGGAACAGAGCGGCAGCGGAGGCAACAACCTCAGACAGGGAACCAAGACAAGGAAGCTTGACAGAGATATATCACATATCCAGGGGCCAGCAGACACGACTGAATTGCCACACTTAAATTCACATCGCTGAATGTCAACGTCAAAATGTACCAAACAAAATGACTACTACTAAGGGAAATAAAAAGACAAAATACAGACATAGCATTCGTGCAGGAGACACATCTGCTGCGCTCATCCCGGACTCAGCTAACTGACAATGTCTATACTAGAAACCTCCCGAGCCCATAGCAAGAAAAATGTAGTAGAAATACTTCCGCATAAAAGGTGTCTATTACAAGTACCAACCACTCAAACGAACGCAGACGGTAGATTTATACTCCTCACAGGGACAATCTAAACCACTACTTACCATCTGTTAAATATGTATGCATCCAATCAACCTGACCTCAACTTCTGGAAACAAATGGAGGAGTTAGTCGCTGCATTGCCACACTCGATTGTGATTATTGGGGGAGACCTAAATGCAACATCATGCCCAGCGGTGGACCGCAGCAGTAAATGAGGGGGTCAACAATCCCAGGGCAGAGGGGGTCAGGATCAACTTTTAGGAAGATTTATTTGTAACATGGGAGTATTGGATCCCTGGAGACTCCAACACCCGGGAACAGAAGATTATACTTTCTACTCGGCAGTCCACTCTATGTATTCGCGGATCAACTTATTTCTTGTCAATCAGGGGTGTTCCATGGGTTCATTCATCCCGCATTTCATCTCTTGGTTGGACCATGCCAACATAGAGCTCACGTTAACGTCTGCGGGGAGCTTATCCCCCATGGAAGTGAAGACTGAATGGTTCGCTTCTTAAAAATCAAGATATAGCAAAAAAGATACATACTGAACTCACCGACTACTTCCAAATGAACCAAACTCCCCATCTCACACACTCCACAGTTTGGGCGGCGCACAACGCTGTCATAAGAGGCTCATTGATCAAACTGGCTACGATCCGCAAGAAGGGCAGAGCAAAAACCCTGTTTGAGCTGCAAAAGGTGCTTAGGAAAAAAGAAATGCAACACAAGCAGAACCCCATGGCACCCAAGCTTCAGGAACTCACAGAGCTGAGACATAGGCTTAGGGAACTAGCGGTGGAGGAGGTGAGAAAAGATCTAATCTGATCAAAATGCCTATTCTATGAATGCTCAAACAAGATGGACACCCTGCTTGCGAGGGCTTTGAATCCTAAATCGAAATATAAAATGATAACGGCGATGAGAGACATCCACGGTAACATAGCCAACAACCCCACGGACATAAACAAAATCTTTACAGACTTCTTTAAAAAAGTATGTGATTACTTGCCAGAATTGAATGACATGAACAAGGCTTATCGCCAAGCGGTCCAGACATTTGTATCTGAAGCAGGGATGCGGACTCCGGGAGAGGACACACTGAGGGCACTAGGGTCCCCTATAGACGGAGATGAGGTGATCGAGCGATATCCACCCTCAAAGGAAACAAAGCCCCGTCGGCCGGATGGGTTTGAGGGGACATACTACAAGATACTGTGGGAGGCACTAGTACCCCACTTGGTGGCGGTCTTCGCAGAGTGGATGGAAGGGACGAGCCCAAATTCATAAAACCTTATGGCCGATATCACACTCATCCCTAAACCAGGTAAGAAGGACACCACTGCGGCAAATTACTAACCTATTTCCCTCATCAACTTCAATGTCAAACTGTTTGCAAAAATACTGGCATCTCGGCTAAACCTACTGCTGCCGACCATGATACATGCCGACCAGGTGGGCTTTGTGCCCACAAGTTAAACTCTACGAGAATACAAGATGAGGTGTGGACCTCATATGGTGGGCAAGGCGCCTTCTCTGGTCCTATACCTGGATGCGGAGAAGGCGTTCGACAGGGTCAAATGGCACTACCTGCTGCTGGAACATATAAGATTGCCAAAATCATTCATAAAGGGGATTTGGGCTCTGTACTCAGAACCAAAAGAACAGACAATTATGACGGGATCACTCCCTCTCCCATTCACGCACATAAATGGCATTAGGCAGGGATGCCTGCTCTCTCCCCTGCTGTTTATACTGGCACTAGCAGACAATGTGATGATAACACTGACGGATCCAAAGATATTGCTACCCCAACGGTTACAACTGCTGAACCACTATGGCCACGTTTCAGGTTTCACTATCAACCTGGATAAATCGTTAGTGATGCTTCTGGGGACGGAGCAAGAAGAGGTGGTCCTTCTAGAATCCACACACAGTATTACGACAACGACATCCTCCATTAAATACCTGGGCAAACTTGATGACGAAAAATACGCCCATACTCTAACGACATTCATGAAAGACTTAGCGAGATGGCATGACAAGCCAATTTCCTGGATAGGGAGGTTACATGCCATTAAAATGAACCTCCTACTGCGCCTACTCTACCTATTTCAGGCCTTAACCATTAGGTAAAATACACACATGAGGTCAAGCAATCCAATAATAAGACACCCCGAATGAGCCGTCCGGGCATGCAACGGGCCAATCCTCCTCACCTCCCCCTCTTGCCACCTTCTGCCAGTTTAGCTTTGCCCCTCTTACCCCCTCACCCCACACCCTACCTCCCTAAATAGAAGGCCCAGATTAAAAAGATAAAGACAACAAGCAGCAAACACACAACTAGGGTTAACAAACAAACAACAAAGAATTACCATCCAACATATGCAAGGGCCCTAGGAGACACAACAACTCCACCCACACCCCTCCCCTTTCCTTCATGACACATAATACATATTGTCAAACCTGGTTCACAAGGTACACACCAATAACTCCAAACATACTCCGAATTTCGACCCTCGCGACCCTAAGGTCAAATCAGCCAAGGGCAGTGAAACCAGCTACTAGGTGGAGGACCTCTAAAGATGTAGGGTAACCACCAATGCCATCACCATGTATGCTATATTGTATGTAATGTCTGGAATCTCTGTGTACCGACTGCCACAAAAAATAAAGAATAAAAAAAAAGGCAGACATGTAATCCCTCCACGACCAATACATTAACCTGTATAATATTCAAAAGAATGTTGCTGACATTTCAGCCATTTTCATTGATGATAAAAATACAAAACACCAAACACAATATCAATAGATGATCTAATCATCCAAATCCTAGATTTAATATGTTATGTCATAAATAGTAACAAAAGACAATCAAATTTTGATTTATTTTTGTTGAAGTGAAAATGAAATATGAATTGTTACATGTGTTTTAAAATTCCCACCATTTTTTTTGATAAATTATGCCTTTCATCTAAGTATAAGAATATAGAAAATTATGTTAGCTAATGTGTAAGCAAGCAAAAGAACATTTAAATACATAAATAGTAAAGATATAAAAAGTAGACTGCTCTGTTTGTTCATTCTTTCCCCAGAATTAATTTTACGGCCAAAACATAGCTTAAAGAAATTATTTGTAAAGCCATTTTTTATTTCCTAACATATACACATAAACTGCCAATAAAATAAATCATAATACAATGTTTTTTTTCTTGATATAAAGTCATGTATGAAATAATTTAATTGACATTTTAATGTATACTGTGACTTGTATCACTATCAACCCAAAACATCATCTAATATATGAAATATTATTCCTACATTTTCAAATAACAAAATAATGCACGCAACCATAAACTGTATTTTGTTTTCACTTTATACTGTGAAAGTAGAATGGGAATATTTTTATTTTGATCTTTTTGTTGATAATAACAGCAGCAATATAAGTTATTGCAGTTTTCTATGACACCCGTATGACAGTGACACAAACATGCCGTTTATTTGTTGTAATTTTCATGTCTCTTTGTGTTATCTCAATTTTCCATAACCCTCGAAAAAGTCTTTAACTATTTAAATACCTCTGTAGGGAAGCAACACACTGTACTGAAAATAATTGCATGCCTCTAGTAGTGAAATACTGTTGCATTATTTACATTGTGAGCAGTTTATAACTAAAGAAAAACAAAATGTGTGTATGCATGATATAAGCAAAAGAAAGGTGTTTCAGGTGGATTAATCCATTTTTAGAAAGCTACTAAAAATGCTGAACTTTTTTTTAAGTTGTGCAATCATAAGAAAATACCAAGGAAATATAATGGAATATGCAATGTAATGCATTTGTAGTCATTGACAACACATAACCCCAAGTTTTCTTCTCACTCAAAATTTCAAAAAAAGACTTGACATGTAAACATAGTGACAATGTTAATGTTTTTTTTAAAAAAACACACTGATACTACCTCAATCAGCACATTGAAAAATAAGACTATTAATAATACTGTATTTTGGTAAGCAAGTTTTATACTATGGTTAATGAAAAAATTGCAAAGTAAACCTAGTCTCTCACTAGAATAAATTATTATCATTATTATTTATAAAGCGCCAATAAATTCTGCAGCGCTGTACAATGGGTGGACTAACAGACATGGAGGGATTGGCTGCCCTGCTCAATGAGCTTACATGCTAGAGGGAGTGGGGTATAGTGACACAAAAGGTAAGGGTAAGGTAGGAAAATGAGTTGTTAGGATAATATTCACTGAGGGCTTTGTGTTTTGCTTTGATGACAGTTGCAGGAGAGGTATCAGGGCGCGGAGAGAGAATGCAGTTACATAGAAACAGAGAAACATAGTTTAATTGATATGCTTTCCTAAAGAAGAAAATTTTCAAAGATGTTTTGTAGACTGGGTGGAAGTCTAACAGAGAGGGTAATGGTGTTCCATAGGTGGAGACCTAGAGTAGTCTCTAGAGGAATCTTTGTTGGGTTCATAATAAACTGCTGGGCAAAGCTTTTCATGCACCTCACTTTTGGACCGAACGTTCGGGGAGACCCTTCACTGATACACAGACAACGTGTTTCAATTTGGGCTACTACTAGTGTATTAATGGTAAGGCAAACATATTTATAGACAGAAGTTAAAGCAAACGTAACATGACAAAATCACATCAGCTAAACACGATATTGCTTATTCAGCAACCAACAACATGTATTTCTGTAACCAGAGGTCAAATGGTTATTTCTTTGATGATCTGCAACAGGTTTTACTTTTAAGCTGACATTTAACAATTGTTATTTTTAATAATATATCTTGTCCATTTACAGTAGTCACATACTTAATTTTGAACCCTTTCAGTCTTTAAATATGTCTTTAAGACAAGCATCAGAGGTAAGAGTACGAACAGAGGTTAGACATACGTCTTCGGCAGAGCGTATAGACCTAGATGGGACATATTTGTGTATTAGTGAGGTTAAGTAGGTTGGAGCAGCTTTGTGTAGAGATTTGTAAGCAAGTGAGGGATGATAAAGTAGGGACTGACAGAGGGGGGAGGCATAAAAGGTGCGGACGGACAGGAAGATGAGCCTCGCTGCCGCATTCATATTAGACTGTAACGTGGCACGTTGGGAACATGCAAGACCACTGAGAAGCGGATTACAGTTGTCAAGGTGAGAGTGGATAGCAACATAGACAAGCACCTTAGCCGTATCTGGTGTTAACTAGGAGCAGATGTGCGCTATCTTTTTGACATGGAAGTGGCAGCATTTGGCAATTGACTGAGGGGTTTATGAATATGAGAGACAAGACAAGACAGAAAATCTATTAAATGTGTACATCTAATCAACTAATTAGTTAGGTAATTAATAGTGATTTCCCTTCCCTCCTTATATTTCATACAAATACATTAATAGAAAGGCAGACAACCAGAGAGGCCTTACTCCTGGCTCCACTAGCCATAATATTTATACCAGAAAAAATAACTTTTTTCACATCCAGTAACCCACTATGCCATGTAGTAAATGAATGATGGAATTATATTTTGTCTGGTTTCCTCGTGTGGTTCTGCTTTCACTTGAGTCAATGTTTCTCTGCAAACACAGATGAGATATCTCAGCTATTTAATAGCACATTATTTTGCATTATACTAGTGATTTTTGGTGATCCTCTAGTAAAGTGACCCAAAAACATGTTTTGTCTACCTAGATTGTAGCTAGGAAATTTGACAAATGTACATGTTGAGTTTGAGCTACAAAATGTGGAAAGCAGAACCTATGTTGGTGGTCTGAGGTTTTGTGGGTAGACCTACTTATCAGATTATAAATTAGTTAATTTAAAAGTTAAAAAAGCACACAAACCAGTTCATGTAGTCTTGATATACCTGATTACTAGACATTAGACATTTGCTGCATTCCATGAATAAACTGTTTAGTTTTAAAACAAATTGTTTCATTAAAAAAATGTTTGAAACAAAAAACTTTTTCTGTTTTAAAACAAATTCATTTGTTTGGATAAATAATAGGGATCCCTAAATTAAAATCATATATCAAACGAAAATGTTTCATCCATTAAAAATGAATTAAAAGGTTTATGTTTTTAGGTGAATCAATTAATTGTCATGCAAATTGATTTGTTAATGGATGAATGCAACAAATGTGCATGTATACTGATTACTATTCAAACAATATACTGACCACACCAGTATACCAGTGCAAATATTGCAGATGACTGTTTTAAAGACAACACATCCATTTTATGTATTAGTCAATTTAAAAAAAATATATTTTTCAAATTATTTTAATATAGTTACTAGAATTTTACTATCTGAGTTGTATTCTTCTAGAACGTAAGTTTTGGTTAATTGACAAGCACTTTTTAAATTGAAGTGGGTAAGTTGGATAAGATGTATATTTCATGCCACTGCTTGGCCAAAATTGTAATATCTGTTTTCAATTCACATCATCTTATTTTTTTTGTGAATGAGATCTACAGCAAATATTGTATTATCGGAAAGGGTCATTTTCCATGTCCATGAGTTCAACAAAACAGAATGTTCTCTATCACAAAATAATGTGACCACCTAAGTAAGAAAATGTTTCAACAATTAATTACACATTTTTCTACTAAATGAAGAAATGCAGACTATCTATCCTGATGCCAACTTCATAAATCAGTTGTTTTTCATTGAGTAAAATAGTTGTCACTTCAAGAATTTTCAATTATATTCTAAATTAAACTTTGATGATTAAGTATTTCCTTAGTACATTCAGTGCATCAGAGAAAAACGTTTTCTTTCATCAATCTCATAAGCGAAATCAATACTAAATATACATTTCAAGAATACTACCATATAAAGTTGCACAAGAGAGAGCATTTGGAGCTGAAGGCTTAACTAAAATAAACCAAAGATTTATAACAACAAGCCATCATGACTAAGTAACACATTGATATGTCTGTGCACTAAGCTCTGAATTGCCAAATTGCAAAAATCTGTGTGCAATAGCTTTATTGACAATCAAACTAAAATTTGGCTAATCACTAATTGCAGGAAATATCTATTCACTCCTCACTTCAAAGGGCAGGGGTGTTTAATAGTGATGTCCCGAACGGTTCGCCGAACGGTTCGCGAACGGTTCGCGAATGGTTCGCCACGAACGGTTCGCCACGGACTCATCATTGAGTAAACTTTGACCCTGTACCTCACAGTCAGCAGACACATTCCAGCCAATCATCAGCAGACCCTCCCAGACCCTCCAACCTCCAGCATCCATTTTGAAGCTGCATTCTTAGTGAGCTGTCCAGGAGGTGGGAGGGTCTGGGTTAAGTTATAGTTAAGCTTCATCCCTGCCAACATTCTTTGCCCATCTTACAGGACAGGCATGAGCTGGAAAGAGAACAGACATGCAGGGAGCTGGTCCATCCGACAAGGGGTGGACTCATCATAAAGTGAGTGGAAAGGCTGACTGGCAGTCTGCCCTCTCCACCAAACCACGCATGCAGCACTGCTAAAGTGCACGGTGCATGTTTGTAATTTCCCATTTTGTATTTTGAAATCTGCCAGTAGATTCCAAAATGCAAGACAAGTTGCTTGGACATATATTTGCAGGAACACAAATAAAAAGGCTCATCAATAAACTGCAATCTGCAAGTTTGGATTTCAATATTGTTGAATGGTTAAGGCAGTGGCTGAGTGACAAGCAACAAATGGTTTTATGTAATGGAGTATATTCGAAGCAAGGTCTAGTTACCAGTGGGGTACCTTAGGGATCTGTACTTGGACCCATTTTCTTTAATATTTTGTTAGTGATATTGCAGAATGTCTTGATTGTTAGAGACTTTAAATGTACCGGCATAGAAAGAGTACTACCATACTGCAGGGGCAGGGACAGAGTAAGGAAACTTGCCCAGTGTGAACCCTATTGTATTCACAAGTTAGAAACATTGGAACCTAAGGGACTGAATGTGCACATAGACCTTGTTTTTTTTTTTATAATTTAGATTTTTTATAATTTACAATATTCTATTTCTCATTTTTTACTATTTATGATTTGCTGATTATTGATTTTTTATTATATTTATAATTATACTCATTATATTTTATTTCATTTTTTGTTATTTTTTTTTTATAATATTGGTTTCGGTTTTATTTCTAAACCATAGTTATTTCTACGGATCATTCTTCTTTTTTTCTTTTATTCTTTTTCATATTGATCCCAGTTATGATTGCTCTCCTGGAAATATACATATATATATTTCTGGGAAATATCCCTCTATACAGCTCTTTAGTTCTCGGAATGACATGTTACAACATCCACCTTAATATGATAGATATGTGTGGTTAACCATATTAAAATAATTTGTAGGTTTATTTTCTAGTACTGAAGAACATAGTGACTTCTTAAGTTAACAATTTATTTGGGTGTTTATATCTGGTACATTTGTCACTTTAAATCATGTATGTAGAATCTGCAAATTATTTAAAAGAAGTTGAGATTTTCATTAAATAATTACTAATAGTGATGTCGCGAACATAAATTTTTCGGTTCGCGAACGGCGAACGCGAACTTCCACAAATGTTCGCGAACGGGCGAACCGCCATAGACTTCAATAGGCAGGTGAATTTTAAAACCCACAGGGACTCTTTCTGGCCACAATAGTGATGGAAAAGTTGTTTCAAGGGGACTAACACCTGAACTGTGGCATGCCGGAGGGGGATCCATGGCAAAACTCCCATGGAAAATTACATAGTTGATGCAGAGTCTGGTTTTAATCCATAAAGGGCATAAATCACCTAACATTCCTAAATTGTTTGGAATAACGTGCTTTAAAACATCAGGTATGATATTGTATCGATCAGGAAGTGTAAGGGTTACGCCCACTTCACAGTGACAGACCAAACTCCCCGTTTAACGCACCGCAAACAACCGCAAACAGTCCATTTGCACAACCGCAAACTCCCCATTTGCACAAGGTTGGATACCAAGCTAGCCATGTCCCATTCCTTGTCCTCACTGATGTCATTGAAGGTCTCTTCCTCCACCCAGCCACGTACAACACCAAGGGTCCCCAAAAGGTGACAACAAGCCCCCTGGGACGCCTGCTGTGTTTGGTCTTCCACCTCCTCAAAGCCACCTTCCTCCTCTGACTCCTCTTCTTCAGACTCCTCTCTCTGCGTTGCCTCTCTCTGCGTTATAATAAGGTATGTTAAGTAGTACTATTCCTATCAGTTTAATCCCTGTTACGTCCCGTATCAGGGGACGTGTATATGGCATCGATTTTAGGAACCGGGAGATGGAAAAAGATGCTTGGTCGGTCCTCCTACTTCAAATTTGGGGCACTGCGCGTGCAATCTAATGTGCCACCAGATAGGAGTGGTGTGTTAAGTAGTACTATTCTTATCAGTTTAATCCCTGTTACGTCCCCTATCAGGGGACGTGTATATGGCATCGATTTTAGGAACCGGGAGATGGAAAAAGATGCTTGGTCGGTCCTCCTTCTTCAAATTTGGGGCACTGCGCGTGCAATCTAATGTGCCACCAGATAGGAGTGGTGTGTTAAGTAGTACTATTCTTATCAGTTTAATCCCAATGTCACGACTACTAGTGTGGTCCAGCACGCAGAAACTATGTAAACATATACATAGGCAAGAAAAGGAAAATAAAAGGACAGAGAGTAAACCGGACCTTAGAATGGCTAGAGACAGAGAATGGTCAAAGGGAAAGCAGAGGTCAAGGAAGCCAGAAAATACACAATACCGTTTACACAAGCCAAGTCAGGGAAACCAGAATTCAGAATAACCAGGGAAAAGCCAAGATCAGGATACCAGGAAATCAGATTCACAATGATAAAGCACTCTCAGGAAACCAGGAACAGGAAACCACGACAGGGCAAGGTACTGGGGTGAGCTAGGGATTTAAATATCACGCGGCGGGCCGGCAGCCGCGACACCCTGTTACGTCCCCCTCATCAGGCCTTTTTTAGTCGAATGTATCGCCCACTGTCAGTCCCTTTGGGATCCATCCCTCATTCATCTTAATAAAGGTGAGGTAATCTAGACTTTTTTGACCTAGGCGACTTCTCTTCTCAGTGACAATACCTCCTGCTGCACTGAAGGTCCTTTCTGACAGGACACTTGAAGCGGGGCAGGCCAGAAGTTCTATCGCAAATTGGGATAGCTCAGGCCACAGGTCAAGCTTGCACACCCAGTAGTCAAGGGGTTCATCGCTCCTCAGAGTGTCGATATCTGCAGTTAAGGCGAGGTAGTCTGCTACCTGTCGGTTGAGTCGTTCTCTGAGGGTGGACCCCGAAGGGCTGTGGCGATGCGTAGGACTTAAAAAGCTCCGCATGTCCTCTATCAACAACACGTCTGTAAAGCGTCCTGTCCTTGCCGGCGTGGTCGTGGAAGGAGGAGGATTACTTTCACCTCTTCCCCTGTTAGATTCCCGTTGTGCTGTGACATCACCCTTACACACTGTGTAAAGCATACTTTTTAATTGATTTTGGAACTGCTGCATCCTTTCCGACTTGCCGTAATTCGCTAACATTTCAGGCACTTTCTGCTTATACCGGGGGTCTAGTAGCGTGGACACCAAGTACAGGTCGTTCTCCTTCATCCTTTTTATATGAGGGTCTCTCAACAGGCACGACAGCATGAAAGACCCCATTTGCACATGGTTGGAGCTGCTCATGTCCTGTTCCTCGTCCTCAGTGATCTCACTGAAGGTATATTCTTCCTCCCAGCCACGTACAACACCACAGGTACCAGATAGGTGACAACGAGCACCCTGGGATGCCTTTTGTGGTTGGTCTTTCTCCTCCTCCTCAAAGCCACATTCCTCCTCTGACTCCTCTTCCTCACAATCCTCTTCCAGTGTTGCCGCAGGTCCAGCAAGCGATGCTGATAAGGCTGTTTCTGGTGGTGATGGTGACCACAAATCTTCCTCTTCCTCTTCACGCTCATCTATGGCCTGATCCAGCACTCTTCGCAGGTCACGCTCCAGGAAGAAAACAAATGGTATGATGTCGCTGATGGTGCCTTCGGTGCGACTGACTAGGTTTGTCACCTCCTCAAAAGGACGCATGAGCCTACAGACATTGCGCATGAGCGTCCAGTAACATGGCAAAAAAAATCCCAGCTCCACAGAGGCTGTCCTAGCACCCCAGTCATACAAATACTCGTTAACGGCTTTTTCTTGTTGGAGCAGGCGGTTGAACATTAGGAGTGTTGAATTCCAATGTGTCAGGCTGTCGCAAATCAAGCGCCTCACTGGCATGTTTTTTCGCCGCTGGATATCTGAAAAGTGCGCCATGGCCGTGTAGGAACGCCTGAAATGGCCACACACCTTCCTGGCCTGCTTCAGGACGTCCTGTAATCCTGGGTACTTATGCACAAAGCGTTGTACGATCAGATTACACACATGTGCCATGCACGGCACATGTGTCAACTTGCCCAAATGCAATGCCGCCAACAAATTTCCTCCGTTGTCACAAACCACTTTGCCGATCTCCAGTTGGTGCGGAGACAGCCACTGATCCACCTGTGCGTTCTGCGCGGACAGGAGTGCTGGTCCGGTGTGAGTCTCTGCTTTCAGGCAAGTCAACCCCAAGACGGCGTGACACTGCCGTATCTGGGATGTGGAATAGTACCTGGGGAGCTGGGGGGTGCCGTTGATGTGGAGCAAGACGCAGAAGCAGAAGAGGACTCAGCTGAGGTTATGGAAGAGGATGGAGTAGGAGGATTAGAGGAGGTGGCAGCAGGCCTGCCTGCAAGTCGTGGCGGTGTCACCAACTCCTCTGCAGAGCCACGCATTCCATGCTTGACAGCCATCAGCAGGTTTACCCAATACGCAGTGTAGGTGATATACCTGCCCTGACCATGCTTTGCAGACCAGGTATCAAGGGTCAGATGGACCCTTGCCCCAACACTGTGTGCCAGACATGCCATTACTTCCTTTTGCACAATCGAGTACAGGTTGGGGATTGCCTTTTGTGCAAAGAAATTTCGTCCGGGTACCTTCCACTGTGGTGTCCCAATAGCTACAAATTTTTTGAATGCCTCAGACTCCACCAGCTTGTATGGTAAAAGCTGGCGGGCTAAGAATTCAGTCAAGCCAGCTGTCAGACGCAGGGCAAGGGGGTGACTTTGTGACATTGGCTTCTTACGCTCAAACATGTCCTTGACAGACACCTGACTGTGGGCAGATGAGCAGGAACTGCTCAAGGTGAGAAACGGAGGGGCGGATGGTTGAGAGGGGCAAGGAGGACAGCAGTGGTTAACGTGGCTGAAGATGCTGGACCAGGAGGAGGATGGCAGCTTTGAGTTTGTGTGCTGCTTGTACTCATGTGTTGATCCCATAGGCGTTTGTGATGTGCGATCATGTGCCTTCGCAAAGCAGTTGTACCTAGGTGGGTGTTGGACTTCCCATGACTCAGTTTCTTTTGGCACAGGTTGCAAATGGCATCGCTGTTGTCAGAGGCAGACACACAAAAAATGCCACACTGCTGAGCTCTGCATTCTGGTGGTGGCAACGGCATGTGTTGATTGGCGTGCTGTCTGGCTGACCCCGGGTGCCGATGCATGCTTTCTGACTGTGCCACTAGCTCCTTGCGACGACCTCCCCCTGCTTCCAACTCGTCCCCTCCTCTTCTTCTCTGTCTCCCCATCTGAACTTTCCCCCTGTTCTTCTTCTCTTCTAGCGGGCACCCACGTCACATCCACGGAAGCATCGTCATCATCAACCGCTTCACTTGTATCTGACAACTCAGCAAAGGTAGCAGTAGCGGGTACAACATCATCATCATCACACCATACGTCCATGTGTGTAATGCTGCCTGACTGAGACATATCCCTGTTATCTACATCCTCTGGCAATAATGGTTGCGCATTACTCATTTCTTCCAACTGATGTGTAAATAACATCTCTGACATACCAAGTGAAGCTGCTGTGGTTCTAGTGTTGGTGGTGGCGGCAGGCGGGCCAGTGGTAACTTGAGAGGTGCCCGAAGCTAAGCTGCAGGAGGATGGTGTGTCAAGGTTCCGAGCGGAAGCTGTAGAAGATTGAGTGTCCTGTGTTAGCCAGTCAACTATGTCCTCAGAACTTTTCGAGTTCAGGGTACGTGGACTCTGAACACTGGGCATTATTCTAGGGCCAAAGGGAATCACAGCACCACGACCACAACGGCCCCTGCGGGGTGGCCTGCCTCTGCCTGTCATTTGTTTTTCGATTAGTGGTAATATGCGTGCAAGCTACTGTGACAACAGATATGAGTGGCACTGTGCAGTGGCAGAAGTTGGCAGAGTAGACGCTGTAGGCCTGACACACACGCTTGCAGACAACTAACTGCTATTCCATCTATTACAGTCAAAATTGTATTTTTTTTTTTTTATGTACACTACTGTTACACCAGATATGAGTTGCACTGGTGTGACACTGTGCCCTGGCAGGCCCTGAAACGCACACGTGTGAAGGAAACTGACTGCTATTATATTGCAGTCCAAAAAGTAGTTTTTTTGTTAAATGCAAGCTATTGTGACACCGGATATGAGTGGTGGCACTGGGCAAGTGGGCACAGTATACGCTGTGAGCCTGACACACACGCTGGCAGACAACTAACTGCTATTCAATCTATTACAGTCAAAATTGTATTTTTTGTTTTAAATGTACACTACTGTTACACCAGATATGAGTTGCACTGGTGTGACACTGTGTCCTGGCAGGCCCTGAAACGCACACGCGTGAAGGAAACTGACTGCTATTATATTACAGTCCAAAACGTTTTGTTTTTTTTAAATGCATGCTATTGGGACACCAGTGAGTGAGTGGTGGCACTGGGCAGGCCCTGAAACGCACACTCGTGAAGGAAACTGACTGCTATTATATTACAGTCAAAAAAGTTTTGTTTTTTTTAAATGCACGCTATTGGGACACCAGTGAGTGAGTGGTGGCACTGGGCAGGCCCTGAAACGCACACTCGTGAAGGAAACTGACTGCTATTATATTACTGTCAAAAAAGTTTTGTTTTTTTTAAATGCAAGATATTGGGACACCAGTGAGTGAGTGGTGGCACTGGGCAAGTGGGCACAGTATATGCTGTGAGCCTGACACACAGGCTGGCAGGCAGGCAACTGCAATTACATTACACAGAAAAAAAAAGCAGACTGATGTTCTAGCCCTAAAAAGGGCTTTTTGTGGTGCTGTCCTTACAGCAGAGATCAGATGAGTCCTTCAGGACTGTAGTGGACACTGAATACACTAGCCTAGCTATCAATTTCCCTATCAAATCAGCTGCAGCTACACTGTCCCTCCTCTCACTAAGAATGCAGCTTCACAATGAATGTAAAATGGATGCTGTCCAGGAGGTGGGAGGGTCTGGGAGGGAGGGTCTGCTGCTGATTGGCTGGAATGTGTCTGCTGACTGTGAGGTACAGGGTCAAAGATTACTCAATGATGACGAATAGGGGGCGGACCAAACAGCGCCTATGTTTGACCGTCCGAGGCAAACGCGAACAATTCGCCGGTGAACATCACTAATTACTAATTGTATGATGTCTATATGATACTTCTTTTACTTCTGGTTAATCGGATAATCTATGACAGTTAATAACATCATGTTTTTTTTAGCAGATATGTAGTACGATCTTGCCATTATTTTGAACTTTAAATAGCATGTAATTTCCCCTGGAGAAGGAGTATACAATTTTTACATACATCTGGTGGAGCGCATAAGTGGAACGCATGGAAGTAATGAACGGACATCACTTTCGCTTACGGTCTACAATAAAGTAAATACACAGTAATCGGGAAAATCACTGAAGGATCACAGGTGCTACAGATAGAACAGATGAAGACTCCAGACCAATTGGATCCCCAGGGACAGAAGACGCCCACGGAACCACCAATTGGACACGAGGATTAGCCCTATTTAAAGGGACCATGGGGTGGGTGTGGTTAAGCTGCTTTCTTTCTTCTTTGCATGTTTGTAATTTTATCACATGACAGGAGGCTTCATATTTTGCATAATCTTTCTTTACTAACTCCATAGCAGCAAAGAAAAGAGTGACAAAACTTAGAACCAATCACAATGTAATATAGGGTATAAGAGGCGTGACATATGACATCATTTCCTCTTTTTTTTCCTGCTCCATCACAAGAGCTAAGTACACCATTTTTCTATGTCATATTTGCTGAACTGTGATTTATACATATTCATACTATCATTGTTTACCTAACTGTGATATTGTCATACATTTTGTATTGTATTGTTTTCTATTGATTACCTCTACCGTGGTGGGGGCTACCCCTCTCCGTTGGGGTCTGTTCAACCTCCCCTCAGGGACATCCCTTCCCTCCAACCCCCCCCAAGCCCTGGCTTCTGCATTATTTCCCAGAACCCAAAAGGATTTTGGGACTTCCCAGCCATTTATTCTCAGCTGCATTACTATTCCCGCGGGCTTCTTCTTTATATTGTGCGTTTGGGGAACTTTCCTGCATTCTGTTCACCCTTTTGCCTCACGTATGGCACTAAAATCTTGCCGTGCATTCGCGGAAGGACGTTCACTCCTTTCTACCGAACGCTAACCATTCGGCAGTTTTATGCGATAGCCGTTTGGCGCTCACATTCGCATGCTCATTCGCACAAACACCTGAACAGCATTACCAGAAAGCTCACATTCGGCTGTTTGTGCTCACAAATGCCTGCATTCGTGCAAATCCTTGATTTGCCGCCCAGACTAGGGGAGGTACTATTAGTCTGGCTGCCATTTTAAAGGGAAATTGCTACCAAACAAACTGCCTATCTCTACAGCTCTGAGTCAAAGCAAACCTGTTACTATACCCTGGCTGTTTTCAATCAGTGGGACCAAATCAGGTTAGTGTCTAACACTTGGGGTTGGTTAAGCCAGTTGGGTTATCCCTTATTCTGGCTGGGGTGAGCCCCCATTCATGTGCTGCTGAACGGACCTGTTTATGCAGGACTCCGGTTACCTGGGTGAGCCCCAGTGACAATCCCTCTCATCACCTTCCTACGACCTACTGGTCCTATACAGGGAGTGCAGAATTATTAGGCAAATGAGTATTTTGACCACATCATCCTCTTTATGCATGTTGTCTTACTCCAAGCTGTATAGGCTCGAAAGCCTACTACCAATTAAGCATATTAGGTGATGTGCATCTCTGTAATGAGAAGGGGTGTGGTCTAATGACATCAACACCCTATATCAGGTGTGCATAATTATTAGGCAACTTCCTTTCCTTTGGCAAAATGGGTCAAAAGAAGGACTTGACAGGCTCAGAAAAGTCAAAAATAGTGAGATATCTTGCAGAGGGATGCAGCACTCTTAAAATTGCAAAGCTTCTGAAGCATGATCATCGAACAATCAAGCGTTTCATTCAAAATAGTCAACAGGGTCGCAAGAAGCATGTGGAAAAACCAAGGCGCAAAATAACTGCCCATGAACTGAGAAAAGTCAAGCGTGCAGCTGCCACGATGCCACTTGCCACCAGTTTGGCCATATTTCAGAGCTGCAACATCACTGGAGTGCCCAAAAGCACAAGGTGTGCAATACTCAGAGACATGGCCAAGGTAAGAAAGGCTGAAAGACAACCACCACTGAACAAGACACACAAGCTGAAACGTCAAGACTGGGCCAAGAAATATCTCAAGACTGATTTTTCTAAGGTTTTATGGACTGATGAAATGAGAGTGAGTCTTGATGGGCCAGATGGATGGGCCCGTGGCTGGATTGGTAAAGGGCAGAGAGCTCCAGTCCGACTCAGACGCCAGTAAGGTGGAGGTGGAGTACTGGTTTGGGCTGGTATCATCAAAGATGAGCTTGTGGGGCCTTTTCGGGTTGAGGATGGAGTCAAGCTCAACTCCCAGTCCTACTGCCAGTTCCTGGAAGACACCTTCTTCAAGCAGTGGTACAGGAAGAAGTCTGCATCCTTCAAGAAAAACATGATTTTCATGCAGGACAATGCTCCATCACACGCGTCCAAGTACTCCACAGCGTGGCTGGCAAGAAAGGGTATAAAAGAAGAAAATCTAATGACATGGCCTCCTTGTTCACCTGATCTGAACCCCATTGAGAACCTGTGGTCCATCATCAAATGTGAGATTTACAAGGAGGGAAAACAGTACACCTCTCTGAACAGTGTCTGGGAGGCTGTGGTTGCTGCTGCACGCAATGTTGATGGTGAACAGATCAAAACACTGACAGAATCCATGGATGGCAGGCTTTTGAGTGTCCTTGCAAAGAAAGGTGGCTATATTGGTCACTGATTTGTTTTTGTTTTGTTTTTGAATGTCAGAAATGTATATTTGTGAATGTTGAGATGTTATATTGGTTTCACTGGTAATAATAAATAATTGAAATGGGTATATATTTGTTTTTTGTTAAGTTGCCTAATAATTATGCACAGTAATAATCACCTGCACACACAGATATCCCCCTAACATAGCTATAACTAAAAACAAACTAAAAACTACTTCCAAAAATATTCAGCTTTGATATTAATGAGTTTTTTGGGTTCATTGAGAACATGGTTGTTGTTCAATAATAAAATTAATCCTCAAAAATACAACTTGCCTAATAATTCCGCACTCCCTGTAGTCTCCTGGTAAATCATTACCAAAACAATACCACCCCTGGTCCCCAGGCCTCTCCAGCTAAAGTGCCCAAGTGCCCTCACGCATAGTTAATCGGGTGACCCCCGAGTGTCAATTCCAGAGCAAATGGAGGATTCACAAAACCTCTTAGAGCACCAGGCCATGATCGCAGCAGCTGTAGCTGCAGCTATGGAAAAGGCCTCCTCTAAGTCCTTCCAGACAGAACAGGACGCCCCTAAGTCCATCTCCAAATGGACTCACTATGGTGCAGACTCTGAAGACTCTGACTCTTCCAGGGAACGCTCTCATCGGCCTAAGCGCCACTGGAAAGGTGAGGCCGCTGCACCGCGCAAATCAAAAGGGAAAGCACCTGCTAAACGCAGAACAACCATGACCCGTACAGTCCACGAACCCACTCAGATTTCCTCAGGTGAGGAAGACGCTGAACCCACACATGCACTGGCTGTGCTGGATGAATGGCAGGCGGTGGTCTCTGAACAGGAGGACTCCGAAAGGGACTCCGCAGCCAACTCTGACCCTTATCTAATAAGGGAGCAGATCCTGGGTGAGCCCCAGGACTCCATGACCACATCAATGGGTAACCCACAGGAGGGTACAGAGATTTTCCTTGACAGTTCGGGCCTCCAAATGTTTGACCCCCCCGGTCGGAGGAGTGGTCCTGAACATTTAGCCAGATTTATGCAATGTCTGGAAATGGATGAAATGAGAATGCCCTCGTTCAATGCCCGATTTCAACCCACTCATGACCGCTTTCATGTCCCGAGGGGGTCGGGACCCGTGCAAGGGCATAGAACATGGTTTTAAGGGAGCCCAGGACAAGCTGCTAGATGCCATTGGGCCGCTGGCAAGAATTATGGACATGGCGGATGACGCCTATGAGAGAGCTGACGATTTTACCCCAGATACGGTGCGTGAGTGGGCACGAGATACCCGAGAATGGACACAAAGGTGCTTCTTTTTCCTCGGAACACCAATGTAGCCCTCTCTTCGGAGAGGCGCCGAGCAGCACTTTACCGTATCGATGACAAACTTGTCAAACTTGGGGATAAAGAATTAGGCCCTGTGGCACAGGGCAAACTATTTGGAGAGGCCTTCCTTAAAGAGTTAAACAAAAGGGTCAATATTTTTATGTCCCTTAACAAGGCGCAAACATCAACGCGGAAAGTTTTCCGTTGCCCTAACACCCGAGGTGTTTTGGCAGGGCTGGCCGGCAGAGGAGCTGTGCCGCTAGCCGTTTCTGGCTGTCCGGCCCCCGCACAACTAGGACTCAACCGTTCTACCAAACAGACTCATCTACTTGACATCGATTCAGGGGATCAGATCGTGGCCGTGGCGGACAAGGACGCTCCTGTGCAAGATTCTCCAACGGTAAGTCAACATTCATCCCTGCCTCTAACCTTCTGTCATATCGCAGGTCATGTTTCTCTTTTTTTTCCAGAACTGGACAGACCTATCCTCAGACACGTGGATCCTCCAAACAATGCGGGGCTATCAAATAGAGTTCGAGATGACCCCGTTCCAATGGGCCCCTCCAAGTCCGATCCAAGTTACACGGGCAGACGCCCGTCTAATAGACTTGGAATTACAAGAACTACAGTCCAAAGGTGCCATTCAGCCGGCCCCAGATTCAACCGGATTCTACAGCAACATCTTCCTGGTCAGGAAGAAAACTGGTGAATTTTGCCCCGTTATCAATCTCCGGGAGCTCAATTCTCACGTGGTATACAGACATTTCAAAATGGAGGGTATCCACCTTCTCCAGGATCTACTTCGAGACAACGACTGGTTTACTTGTCTAGACCTCAAAGATGCGTACCTTACCATCCCGGTACACAAAAGGAGTCACCCCTACCTACCATTTTACCTGCCTCCCATTTGGCCTCAGTTCGGCCGCTTGGTGCTTCACCAAGATAATGAAGCCAGTAGTGGCGAAACTCAGAGCCCACGGCATAAGATGTATAATTTACCTCGACGACATCTTGATCTTCGACGAGGATACAGGGACTTTGAGGAGACACACAACCTACACAATACATCTACTCAAGTCTCTAGGTTTCAATATCAATCGCCCCAAGTCCTCGATGACCCCGGCTCAATCAATTCTATTTCTCAGATTTGAAATAGATTCCACATCATGCACTCTGCGCCTCCCAGCCACAAAGATTGCAACCATTCGCAGAAAAATCCTGAAAGTACTGCGATTGACATCCATACCACTGAGACTACTGGCACGGATCATAGGCCTTCTCTCTTCATCCATCCAGGCCATTTTTCCCAGACCCCTGCACTACAGAGCCACGCAACGCCTCAAGACCAAATTCCTTGTCGGACGAGGTTCGGGAGGAACTGCACTGGTGGCTGAACTGCATGCAGGCTTGAAACCCAGGGCCATATTCGGAAGCCAGCCAGACTTCGTTCTGGAATCAGACGCCAGCCGATCAGGCTGGGGAGCAATGGACGGAACCTCCTCCAAGGGAGCGGTATGGACTTCCCAGGAGCTCTCGATGCACATCAACTGCCTGGAACTCTTGGCCGGTTCGTTCGATCCAACTGCTGCATCATGCTCCAAATGGACAACATCTCAGCTGTAAGATACATCAACCACCTCGGAGGCACACGTCCCCAAGCACTAGTGGAACTCACCAAAGAGATCTTCGACTACTGCCTACCACGCAACATCACGCTGCTGGCAGAATATCTACTGGGACAATCCAACATGACGGCAGACTGGTACTCACGCCACTGGCGAGACGCCAGTGATTGGCAACTAGACCCTCAGGTTTTCACAATACTTGACACACAGAGGGGCCCTTTCATCCTAGATCTATTCGCGTCCCGCAACAACCAACAAACGAAGAACTTCTTCAGCTGGCTCCCAGACCCGGAGAGCCTAGCAACCGATCCTTTTCTACAACAATGGCCACAAAGCGGAGCTTACGTATTCCCACCTTTCTCAATGATAACCAGGGTCCTTCACTGGATCCGCATAACCTTCATAATGCCCCTTTGGCAGAGTCAACCATGGTTCCCGGACCTTCTGGAACTGTTGATCGGGGACCCCCTCCTCCTACTAGATGCTACCTCATCCGCTGGTCATGGAGGAACGCCTTCCCCTGGTGGTCTGGACTCTTTCCGGGGTTCCTGGCGAACCGAGGACCTATCGCAGGAAACTAAGGATCTCCTATGGGACTCATGGGCCCCAGGAACGAGGAGGTGCTACTTATCAGCATGGCACTCCTGGACAAGTTGGTGTTTGGGACGGGATCTCAATCCCTTTACTGCACCTACTTTCTCCATCATGAATTTCTTAACCTCTCTATTCACAGCTGGAAAGTCTTATCGGTCTATCAATATGGTACGTTCAGCCATCTCAGCAGCCCATACTCCAACCCACGGGACTCCTGTCGGTCAGGACCCACTCGTCTGCAGACTCCTCCACGTCATGCATCTTCGACGCCCCCCGGAACCCAAATATTCAAGCCTTTGGGACTTCGGCATTGTTTTTCAATTCTTGCGGGATTGGCCCCCCAACAAAGATTTGTCACTCTGCCAACTTACCGCGAAATTCACCTTCTTGCTCTGTCTGGTTTCCGTTCAATGGGTTTCTGACGTACGAGCCTTTGATGCCGACGCAT
The DNA here is from genome assembly GCA_933207985.1 of Pelobates cultripes. Taxonomy (NCBI): domain Eukaryota; kingdom Metazoa; phylum Chordata; class Amphibia; order Anura; family Pelobatidae; genus Pelobates; species Pelobates cultripes. The sequence continues at coordinate 302,235,574 of OW240915.1, read as the reverse complement.
TTACCTTTTGCCCGACCGGGGTAACCTTTCAGGTCTCACGACGCACAAAGTACAACTCTTCCTCGGTCTTCTACCCATTCTTCCCTTCAGACCCACAACTCTGCATGGTCTCTACTCTCCATCACTACATGGAAGCCACCGCGATGTTGCAACAATCTTCTAATCGTCACCTTCTCATCTCATACGTCCGATCCCTTACGGCCCAGCTTCGGCCACTACGTTAGCCAGATGGGTTAGATGACTACTATCCCTTGCAGGTATTGACCAAACTTTTGGAGCACATTCCGTTTGCGGGGCGTCGGCCTCTTCAGCTTATGCAGCAGGTGCTTCCCTTTCAGACATCTTACGGGCGGCAGACTGGAGCAGAGAATCCACTTTTAGGACATTTTACTTCCGTCCTCTTGATAAGCCAGCTTTTGCTCTACTTTCCCAGCGTTAAAATTGCAAAATACGAAGCCTCCTGTCATGTGATAAAATTGAAGATTATGTTAGCTTCAGTGTACTGATAATTTTAATTTTAATAATGACAGGAGGCGAGTATTTTCCCTCCCTACTCTCTTTTGTTCTTTTGTTCTTTTGTTCTTCCCTCCCTATTAATTTCATATCTATCTATGGCATTTTGTTTTCTCATATTATTGTATAAATACCTAACTTGGTAGCATTTGTTTTAATGCCTTACTTACGTTCATTCGAAGATTTTTATACATATACTCAATATGGGTGGGATATTTAGTTAACACCATTAGACGGGAGAACGTTTTGTTATTATTATACTAGATGTTATTAAGTTAAATTAAGGGATAGACATTCATTGTTTTACACAATAATTTTTTTGGAATCTAATACCCTTTATACTCTCGTTTCAGCTTAATCAGAAACCACAAGGAAATATTAAAGACTCCATGCAAGGTTTCGTCATCATCACACCATGGAACCTTATCATCAAGTCATGGGAGATCATCGTTTAAAAAGCAGGATGCCTTTGTCTGCATTCTACCTGTTCCTGTTTAATTTATTCATATTAGTTTTCCATTATCTTATTCTATGGACTTTTTTCAAGTTGCTCTATTATTATTCTGCGTTTATGACCTTGTGATGTCGCAGTTTTAAAGAGGAAATTATGTCATATGTCACGCCTCTTATACCCTATACTACATTGTGATTGGTTCTAAGTTTTGTCACTCTTTTCTTTGCTGCTATGGAGTTAGTAAAGAAAGATTATGCAAAATACTCGCATCCTGTCATTATTAAAATTAAGATTATCAGTACACTGAAGCTAACATAATCTTCAATTTTATATTGTTTTTGAGTCCCAGAGGAAGTCCCAAGTCATCGGGACGAAATGCGTAGGACCAAAATTGTTGTTTTTTAAACATTTTATAGGTGATAATCACCTTTTTTATTTGTAATAAAGCTGCTGAATTTTTCCAATCCTTATCTGGAGTCCTGATTTCAAGTAAGCTACACATACCATAGAGTGGATTCACAGCCACCCACCATCATCGTGGGAGGCACCCTTGAGCGCAACTAATACTTCCATCCTATGAGTGCAGTCAATGATAGCGCACTTTTATGTTATTTAGCTGTATTACACTATATGTTTGTTCTATGTTCTTTTTAGATTTAACAGCCATTTCCGATATATTTGTCGTTGTCTTCCATAGAAGACACACTATACTTTAGATATACTCTGCCCTTTTTATGGTTTTTACATCCAAGATGCATTATCTTGCAATTGTCCACATTAAATGTCAGCTGCCACAGCTCTGACTATTTTTCTAATTTACCTAAATCATTTTCCATTTGGCTTTTCCCTCCTGGAACATCAACCCTGTTACACATCTTAGTATCATCAGCAAAAAGACATACCTTACAATCAAGACTCCCAATGGAGTCTTAGTCAAGCCAATAAGGTGCCTGAAGACATTGGAGGTCCTGGACCCTTTTTCTAATAGTGAACAAATGTATACTGTCAGGTGTTAGCCTAACTGACACATAGTCAAAAAAAGAAATATCCAGGCACTCTATTGTTAAAGCCGCAGGCAGATTTGGAACAAGGAGAGCAGCAACGTTTCGACCTTCACAGAGGTCTTTGTCAAGCTAACACCACAAACCAAACATAAGTGCATATATAGCAAAAAATGCCAAAAGAAATCAAACAATAATTCACATAAGTGAGTCATTAACACAAATTAATAAATACAAAACAGTACAAATCATGCATTATACATATATATATATATATATCTACCATATTAGGTCATCTATAACTTACCCCTATGTGCCAATGGAAGGAGAGGCCAAAATAGAGAAAATAAAAACTAAAAGTTAAATAAATAAAAATATTTTAATGTATAAATGCCTGTCAGTGCAAAAAGATAATTTCCAGTTAGTTGACACGCAGAGGGGCTTCTGGAACGCAAAGGGACCGGCCCTTCTACGGATCCATATGAGTACCAAATTAAAAGTCAGTTTCTGCGTCCAAACACACAAACAGACATGCGCACGAACGGGCAATAGGCCAATGAGGATACCTAACCGTTCGTATGCTACAGCACACGAACAGACCCCCACAGAAAAGCCGCACATGAGCATGAATGACATACCCGTGTATGATTTATGCACATAGTGATGAATCCCACTCTTTATTCATATTATGTTGTATATATACATATATTTAGATTTTTAATTACTATATTATTGATTGTTAGTGATGTCCCGAATGGTTCGCCGAACGGTTCCCGAATGGTTCGCCGAACGGTTCGCGAACGGTTCGCCATGAGCGGTTTGCCGCGGACTCATCATTGAGTAAACTTTGACCCTGTACCTCACAGTCAGCAGACACATTCCAGCCAATCAGCAGCAGACCCTTCCTCCCAGACCCTCCCACCTCCTGGACAGCTCACTAAGAATGCAACTTCAAAATGGATGCTGTCCAGGAGGTGGGAGGGCCTGGGAGGGAGGGTCTGCTGCTGATTGGCTGGAATGTGTCTGCTGACTGTGAGGTACAGGGTCAAAGTTTGCTCAATGATGAGTCCGCGGCAAACCGTTCGTGGTGAACTGTTCGGGACATCACTATTGATTGTCACTGGTCCATCCGATTGTCACTTATCTTTGATAACTATTGATACAGATTCTGTGTTATCTCAATTCAATTCACTAATGTGTATAATGTCCTGATGAATTATTTACTTTTTTGATTATGCATTATATATGTCATTTTAGCTATTTTATATTTTGTTGATTGCCTCTTTTGTGCCTTGGTGGGAGATTTACCTCTTTTTCTTTCTTATTTTATTTTATTTTATTATTATTTATTTCTAACCTAACCTCTCTAGTTTTTTTTCTTTTTTTCAGTTTTTCTGATTGATATAGATTTACGATAAGCCTTATTTGGCTTATCATTCAAGTCTACATCTATTTTGAGTTTGTGTTTCTCGTTTGTGTGCATGTGCGCACTTTCATGTAGCTCTGTGGGAGGCTGTTCATATGTTGCAGCTTTATGGGAAACCGTTTGTGTTTTGCTGTGTATGGGCAGCTTCCCTTGGAGCTGCCCTGCATGCACACAGGTATGTCATCCGTGCTCATGTGCGGCTTTTCTGTGGGGGTCCGTTCGTGTGCTGTAGCATACGAATGGTTAGTTATCCTCATTGGCATATAGCCCGTTCGTGCGCATGTCTGTTTGTGTGTTTGGACGCACAAACTGACATTTGATTTAGTACTCATATGGATCCATAGAAGGGCCGGTTCCTTTGTGTTCCAGAAGCCCCTCTGCGTGTCAACTAACTGGAAATGATCTGTTTGCGCTCTGACAGGCGTTTATACATTGCAATCTTTTTATTTATTTAACTTTTAGTTTTTATTTTCTCTATTTGGTCTCTCCTTCCTTTGGCACATAGGGGTAAGTTATACATTACCTAATATGGTAAATCTATAGATATATTATGCATGATTTGTACTGTTTTGTATTTATTAATTTGTGTTAATGACTCTCACTTAAGTGAATTATTGTTTGATTTCTTTTGGCATTTTTTGCTATATATGCACTTATGTTTGGTTTGTGGTGTTAGCTTGACAAAGACCTCTGTGAAGGTCGAAACGTTGCTGCTCTCCTTGTTCCATTAAAATCTTCCTGCGGATTTAAAACTTGAGTGCCTGAATATTTATTTTTTGACTTGACATGTTGGGATTGCTGGTCCTGCTCCAGAGCACCGGAGGCTGCTGGGATTGAGTGCAATTCCTACAACTATTTTTGTAACTGACAATAGTGGGACAAAAAGCTGCTTGTTTACAAAACTAGTTACCATTAAAGGTTATCCAGAAAATTCCAGACTAATTCAAAATTCTATGTAGATTATATCAGAGAAGTCTGATGAAAAGCTTATATCTACAATCCAAGTAAAACTATTCAACATTGACGAACAATTACATAGAGCAAATATTGGTGACATGTAAGTGATATAGAACTCTGCACTCAAATAAAATTGAAATAGACTGCAGTTTTCATCTAAAAAAAATGTCAGGAACAAAACTGCATATTTTTATTTTTATAAATCCAACTGCTAACTTAACTAACTTAACCAACATGAAGATGTGAGAAAATAAAGAATTTAAGGTAAAACAAATGCAGTGTTTTTTAAACAGAATCCACTGAGCTTTAAAAGAGATACCATCCTGCAGAAAGTAATATCTTTTTAAATACATGTACCATCGCCCTGGGAAGATGTCATAAGATTGTTTGGAACAGATCCCAGATGATGGAAGAAAGCAGTGGAATAGAGATTAAAGTCTCTTCATTCAAAGGATTCCTTCTAATAAAAAAGCTTTTAAGTGCAAATAGACTTTCAAAATCAAGTACAAGTAGCAATTACAGTAGGTGGAGCTGTTGTAAGGGTGTAAAATAGAATGTAGTTTATTAAGTGTCTGGTTTCGATTCTCTATTAGTCTGCACTAATCCATGTTGTTTCTGAATACCAGTAATGTTCAAAGTCCTGTATTGATTTGTATCTTGCAAAAGTTATTTTTCCAATAATACCCAAAACTGAACATTTTAATAAACTATGTTAATTACACAATTTTACCAAAGTATACAATAAGTGGTTTATTTTCATCGTTTTAGATTTCACAGCAATAAAGGTTTATCTTAAATAATAATTATAGAATTAATTTATTTTATGTTAGGTCATGGTAGATAATGGAGGGGAGATCTTGCAAAGACTGCAGACTGTTTTTCATACTAAAACAATACACCATTTTGTGGGGGGTGGTATATATACAAAATTTATTTTAAAAAAATAAAACTTGTCAATGGAATTTTACTTTAGTGTGTATAAATTGTGGTTGAGAATAAAATATAAATATGAATCTGTTAATATTCAATATTTAAGATATACCTTAAGTTATAACATTTTTATTGTTTATATCTCTTGGTATTAAGGTTGAATATGTAGATTGAAAATACACACATATCTGTAATACTAAATATCAATTTACTACAATAAATTATAGGCTATAACAAATGATAGCAGTTGCAATGAATGACAGTACATTATAAAACAGAAAGTCAACAAACATTTTAATGGAGAGCAAAAAATGGGTCGCATGAGTATTCTGAGAACGGACAGCAGCTAAAATAGCCTGCCCTTCGGTGTGTCCCCACTCAGAACTCAAGCTGGTTTTAGCTCATCTTGTGCCATTACAGAGAGAACATATCTGAAGCATATCAGACTGGTCCCACCCATACGGGCAGTCCAGATCAGAAATGCCAGCAAGTTCTCTCTGCACGAGAGATACAGCAACCCCAGACGATCATTTCAGCCTTGTTAGGCATCATCAGTGAGGCATAGCTGATATCTCTCTAGGCACCGTGAGCAAGGGGTCCACGTCTGGATTGCCTTTTAAACTAATAGAGAGCAAAAAATGGGCCTGCCCTTCGGTGGGTCCCCGCTCAGACATTTTAGATGGTCTGTCCTCTATTTAATATTTCTGGATAAGTTTTTAAAACGATTTAATATTTTGGATAAACTTTTAAAATAGTTTAATTATTTGTAAAATATTTTAATATGTTAATATTTTGTTAAAAACATAATTAACAGTTTATCAAAAAATACTAAATCATTTGAAATGCTTTCCCAAGAATATTAAATGAATACTATTGTAGGATTTAAAAAAATAGCAAAAATTCTAAAGTAAATATTTTACATTCCATGTATTTTCCAAACTTTTTGCTAGGTACATGAAAATATTATGGTAGATTAGATACATAAGCTAGTAATTTACTGGTTACAAAACAGAAACAAGAAAAAACTAAGTTTTCTTATACGTGTGAACTAAGGCACTTAATTAATCTAAAACAATATCTCACTGGTTTAAAGCAGCTATAGCACTCGTAGGGTCCTATTAACCCAGAAAAAAAAGGACTGTCAATAGACACCTCTTAGTGTGAAAATTGGGTTTAGATGGTAATCCCCTTAATATACACACGGTGGAATAGTGCAGCGCTAGAAAAAAGGCTTACCCATACAACATGGGATGTTTCTCATATGTAGCCGTAAGAGACAAAAAAAAAATAGAGAAATATGTGATAGTAACAAAAAAAATAGAGAAATACGTGATAGTAATTTACTGGTACCTATTGTCTATTGTACAATAAAGCATGAAGGTTCAGTTTTTGAATTAATCAAATTGATTGATGTATGAAACACACAAATCAATCAAATATAGTCAAATACTTAAAGGACCACTCTAGGCACCCAGACCACTTCAGCTTAATGAGGTGGTCTGGGTGCCAGGTCCAGCTAGGGTTAACCCATTTTTTCATAAACATAGCAGTTTCAGAGAAACTGCTATGTTTATGAATGGGTTAAGCCTTCCCCTATTTCCTCTAGTGGCTGTCTCATTGACAGCCACTAGAGGCGCTTGCGTGCTTCTCACTGTGAATATCACAGTGAGAGCACGCAAGCGTCCATAGGAAAGCATTATGAATGCTTTCCTATGTGACCGGCTGAATGCGCGCACAGCTCTTGCCGCGCGTTCGCATTCAGCCGGATGGGAGGAGAGAAGGAGGATCGGAGGAGGAGAGCTCCCCGCCCAGCGCTGGAAAAAGGTAAGTTTTAACTCCTTTCCCCCTTCCAGAGCCGGGCGGGAGTGGGACCCTGAGGGTGGGGGCACCCTCAGGGCACTATAGTGCCAGGAAAACGAGTATGTTTTCCTGGCACTATAGTGGTCCTTTAATCATATAAAATTAATCATATAAAAAACATATGAAAATGGTATATGACCTTTTAATTAAAGTAACATTATTTAGGTGAAATCATTGTTTTTTTAAAGATATCTCAAAATAATCAAAATTTTCTTGAAACAACAGACTTAGAAAATGCATTATATGTATAAAATAATCAATAATATAAATATTGTTACAATATGAAAATCATGAAATAATATAGATTTTTTGTGGTTTCACATGTATTCAAAGTATTGATGATTCTCTGAGAAACCTATAATAAAAATCAAATCTACTTGAAACTAATTAACAACTTGAATAAACAAATTTAAATTGTTCTTTGCAGTAAAAAGAAATAAAGATATGCAATTTTCTGACCTGAGATTGTTTTATCATAGTCAATATGAAGTTTTACATTTGTTACATAGTTACATAGTTACATAGCTGAAAAGAGACTTGTGTCCATCAAGTTCAGCCTTCCTCACTTATGCTTCTTTGGAAAAACAGAACATTCCATTATATAATACTTGAAAGGACACTATAGGCACCCAGATCACTTCAGCTAATTGCAGTGGTCTAAGTGCACTGTCCCTTTGCACTAAGTGCTGCAATGTATAACATTGCAATGTTTACATTGCAGCTCTAAGTCTGCCTCCAGTGGCTGTCTACCAGACAGTTAGAGGGCTTCCTGGATTGAAATGAACCTTTGGTCTGGTATCTGATGCTAGATGTCCTCACACTTTGAATGAGGACATCCAGCATCAGATTTTTCCCCTGAGGAAAGCATTGAGGTGATCTAATGTGTGGGCGACCTTTGCTGCGCATGAGCATTAGAGCCAGCTCCTCAAGGGACATCAGAGGTGGCGGAGCACTGACCCGGCACTGAGGGGCATTGGCTCTGAGCTAATGTAAGTAAATAAAGGATTTTTAACCCTTTCTTTACCAGGGAGGGGGCGTGAGGGAGGAAGAAGGAAAGGGGAGCAATAGTGCCAGAAATACAACTTTTTATTCCTGGCACTATAGTATCCCTTTAATATGTAGGTAAGCAGTTTATTGATCCAAGGAGAAATCTAATTGGCATTTTGTTTTTGTTTTTCTGTCTGTCATTAAACATCATGAAAACATCTATAGTATGTTTGAGGTGTGAATATTGATTATGGTATAAATTGTATTAAATGTATTGTTTATTTAAAGTAGTCAAATATAGGGGAAAAACTATTTTTGATATTTGTTATTTGTGCTGCTTTATAAATATTATACATGTTTTGACTTTTTTATTTTAATATACAATTTTTTATTATTGTTCATTATTTTTAACAATTTTTTTTAAAAACTTTATCTTGTTTATAAACATGATTCAGGAGATAATAAATCACTAAATCACTAAATGATATAAATATGTCAACACTTTGTGCTTATTTTTGTTCAAACTCATAATTAAGAAAAACAGTATTGTTCGCGATTTCATTTTCATTTGTACAGTATACCAATTAGTAACAATACAAATAATGTATTAAAATGTTCTATTAAACTTAAAATTTCCCAGAACTTGAATAAAATGTTTTCAGATCTACAACATAAATTGTTTGTAAAAAAAAAAAAATTAACAATACTGCTTATATTTCTAAAAAGAAGCACAGATTGCGACAGGAGCATTTTCTTCTCTAGTGACAATAAAACGGTTGGCAATAGTAAAAAACATTTATAAATGTAACACTTCATTTAATAATATATCCAAATCCTTCATTGTACTGTGTTATGAAAAATAAATAAAACAAATCATAAAGTCATCATATAGCGTGAGAGCAATGAGGATGGCTATAGGGATGAATTGTAGTTTAGAATTTATTGAGCCATCGTCAGATGTTCTGGCACTTTTTCCTCATTATTAATAAAATGTTTATTTTTTTTTTTAAAGTAACTTTGTTTCAAAACCATTACAAGATGATCATAAAATTCACAAATGTGTTAAAGTTCACAGCTGAAGGGCAACGCATTTTAACAAATAACATTTGGTCTATTTGTCAACTAGAACTTTCACAGATGCTGCGGTCCGTTGAATTGTCCTTTGAATCACACAATGCTTATACTACATTGTTATGCATAAGAGGTTTCGAAACAGGCTATCTCAATGCTTCAGAATCTAGTCTAAATTGCTCACCAAGTAAAATAATCTACTGACCATGACACCAGACCATTTACATTCTGTTACATATTATTCAGCTAAATGTATTTATTTGCTTTTGGCTTTGAATAAGCACATATTGTAAATGATTTGAATTCAATCAATTCATTAACAGAGACATGTGCATTCCATATCTATCGAGTGCCTAATGAATCGTGAGATTCTATTCAGCACAGTTTTGAACATAAAATGATATAATTTTACCAAAAAATCTACCATTATAAAATATATTTCTCTTCTTCCTGGTCAATTGAATTGTAATTGCATATTCATGTCTCATCTTAATGTATATGTATATTGTGGGGATATTCACGGAAAGATTATTCCATAAAGTGTGATTTGTCAAAAGATCTAATAGAATTCTGTGTGAAATTCAAATTTTAGGTTAAAATAGCAGAACTAAAATGTCACGGGATAATTTTTTAAATGCATAATTTTGGCATAATATTTCAAAATCATTTGAATTCACTAGAAATGAATGCCAATTTTAGTAAATATCTCCATTAGAAATTATTTTACTTGATTTTTAACTTTATTATGAAACTAATATAATCTCAGAATATACATTACAGTAATATACGTAATTAACATTCAGCAGAATTGCAGCTGTGTGATAATTGCTTAGCCACCTGCTTTATTGTCTCTAGACAGCTAAGCTGCCATGCTTATTTACACTTAATGGATATTCTCAAAATGGTGCTGCTTTGCACTGCACAGGCATATCCAAGATTCAACTCTGACAGGGTTATTCATAGAAGTTAGAATTTAAGGTGAATTCAAAGTGATTTTCAAATTTGACGCAAATCTACCAAAGTGGAAGAACAGCTGACTTAGAGATTTTTACCAGTCCAGCAATTTGTCCTTAAAGCAATCTCTCACTTTCAGGGTTCTCACGATGAACGAGACAATAGTTGAATTCCACAGATATCACTTGTGATGGCAACTGAGATTGGTCAAAATTTGATGATGGAGCTTTACGTTTTTTCATCTAGTCCCTACAGTTTCTTATGGTATTTTTGGATTTTATTGGAATTTAAATGAGAATCTAACACAGTTAGGTTCAGTATTTCATAAAAAAAATATTTTAATGAAATACTGAAAAGTGCCTGAGGCAATTAACCCTGTAAGTTATCAAGGGACTCCAAGCAAAAACTCCACTATATTGTGCGGTAGTACTTATAGCGCCAGGAGTGTCCTGTGCCCCCGCACTGTAAGTACTCAAATCATTTTAGAACGCAGGGGCGTACCTAGAGCAGTTGGCACCAAGGGCGGGTCCTATTTTTGGCACCTCCCCTGCCCCCACACAAACTTTAAAATGTAGAAAAAAACACCACTATTTTTTTTATATATATTTAGCATTGAGCAGTGTTTTTGTGTTTGAATGTTATCATGTTTTTGTATGGAGTATGTTTGAGTGAATTTAGGGGTGTGTTTGTAGTGTTGACGTTTGAATTCAAGCATGCATTTGTGTGTAGTGTGGTGTTTGAATGCAGTGGCGTGGTTATATATGATGGTGGGGTTTGTATGTAGTGTTGACATTGAAATGCAGGGGTGTATTTGTGTGTAGCGTTGGCGAGATTCTGAGATATTTGCACATATACACACTGACACACATGCAGATACATAGACACACAGACACATACTGACATACATGCAGACACAGAGGCGACTCTAGGAACAATACAAGGGGGAAGCACATAAGATACCACAGTCAAAACTGGGGGATGACTAAAATTTTCACTAGGGGATAATATGCTGCCATTGGCTGTCTGATGCATCCGGCAACAAATTTGCATAGAATTCACATTAGCCACCTAGATTTCTTTTTGTGGGCTGGCTGACACCTCTTAACTTCAATCTTTGTTTATCTTCCCAATTTGATATACTTATGTAGGATTGCCATATTTAAGGACACCAAATAAGGGAGCTATCTGCTAAACAGCATCCTAATTTAGTATCTTTAAATATGTTAATCTCACACTATCAAAATGTAAAAAGTCCTTTTCTTAATTTTAATCTTTCAATTGTTTAGTAGATAACTCACTTAATTGTTATCCTTATGTGAAATTTCAATATTTAAGGACACCAAATAAGGGAGCTATCTACTTAACACATATACATTTATATACACACACAATAACACAATAAATGTATGTCTATGTGTCTGTACATCTGTGGTTGTGTGTGTGTATAGATATATATATTTGTGGTCACGGCATAAAGTCGTAGAATTAGTAACCTAAGCAAACCGTGCATGGAACAAGTCAGTTGTGGTGTGCCATAACTGACGAGGTAGTAGGCCTGAAATAAAAGAGGGCATACCTTATGAACTATTTATAAAAGGATGTGTGGTGGGTGGGAGAAATGAGGGAAGGGCTGGTGCTCCTTAAGAAGGGGAACCAAACCCCTCCCACAACTTCAGGCCCTGCCTTCCATTTGTGGTCAGGGCATAAAGCCGTAGAATTAGTAACATAAGCAAACCGTGCATGGAACAAGTCAGTTGTGGTGTGCCGTAACTGACGATGTAGTAGGCCTGAAATAAAAGAGGGCAAAGAGATGTAACCAGTTTATTCAGCCGACAATGCAACATAGAATATCACATAATCATATTTTTAAATGCAAGGCGCACTTCTTGAACAGGCTGAGGAATGTATCTGGTGTAGGCCGTGGACTTCCATCGGCCTAATATCTTAATGATGTGAGCCGGAATATTCCTTTTAGAAGCGGTAGTAGCTGCTCCTATTCTAAATGAATGACTGGAATATTTGGCAGGGTTTAAACCCAAATGAACCAACAACATCCTTACATAGAGCATGAATTTGCTTGTAGTGAGCGTATTCCCGTGTAAGGCTAGCAGTGGTTGGGTTGGAGCCGAGGGAAACGCGGAGAGGTATTTTAATCGAACATTTCCACAGGGCACCATCTATTACCAGTGGGGTAGTAGGTAATAGTGACCATCTGACCCTTGGTACTTGTTTTTGTATGGTGTAGGGACAGTAAATAGTGATTGTGTGTTTTTACCAGGTTTGACCTTGTGATAAAATTGGGGGTGCAGTAGTTAGAGGTGGTAAATTATTTGGGCCGAAGGAAACCGTAGAAAGCTAAATAGATGGCTGTTTTAATTACCTGATTAGTGTGAGTTTCAAATGGTGAAGTGTCTAACAGGTTTGACAGTGACTGGAACAGGAGATCGTGGATGGTTAATCTGGATGGTGTGGGTGTAGGGGTGGAGTCCTTGATACCTTTAAGTAAAGCTTTAACTTGGTAAGATGACAGAAAGCGTTGTTTATTAGGCCAAGTAGTGAGGATGTGATGTTGAATACATGTGATGTATAACTTAATAGTGTTGAATGAAAGTGTTAGGTGAAGGTGGCAAAAGGAAATGAACGCAATCATTGTTTCCATGGAAAACTGGTCTGTGATCATGTAGTCAAGCAGAAACTTATTTAAGATATGAAAGGCCCTGCCGTATGCCTTCCTGGTATTAACTGAAAGACCCATTTGAGAGAGTTGCCGCCCGTGAGTGAGTAGTTCCGTTAGTCCCAAACCATCTCCTGCCACCGCGGCGCTGGAGTTGGTATCCGGGTAGCTGTTGGTAGTGCCTCCCGGAATTCCTGAAATCGAGACCGTGATAAATGGCCAGCAGCGATATTCAGAACCCCGGGAACATGTATGCACGTTAAGAAGAAACTGGGTTTTGCAGCTAGCCACGTGAGAGTCCTCATAAATCGCATGATGGCCAGGGAAGTAGAACGTCCCTTGTTTACAATATGGCATGTTGCCATGTTGTCTGAGAAGCAACGCACCGTATTCCCAGATCAGCAAGCACCCCATTTAACTGCTGCTGCCACTATCGGGTAGACCTCAAATAACGCCAAGCTGTCTTTAAACTCGGGAATCTCATTAATTTCCCCTGGCCATATACCCCACATCCATTCATTGCCAAAAATTGTGGCAAATCCCGAAGTGGCTGCTGCATCTGTCCATACAGACACCGACCTATCCTTCTATACTGGAATGAAAATGCTTTTTCCATTCCAGTGCAGCAAGAATTCCCTCCACATGCGTAGGTCAGCGGTAGCATGAATGTCTAATATAATGCGTGAGGAATCAGATTGTAATAGGGGAAATAAGCTCAGCAATAGTGATATAAACGCTCTCCCTTGTGGTATGATTTTCATTGCAAAATTAAGAGAACCCAACAGGGATTGCAACTCCTTTCTATTACAAGAACCACCTGATAGGTAATGGTCAATGGCAGAAAGGATGCGTTCAATCTTTTCCCCGGGGAGGCTAGCCTGCATATGCACAGAGTCCAGTACCACCCCTAAGAAGTTAATGATTGTGTCAGGACCTTCAGTCTTTGTGGGTGAAATAGGTACTCCAAGTTGTGAGAACAGTCGTTTTGTAGAAAGGAGACTACTGGGAGGAAGAAGGTTACTTTCTACGGATAAAAAAATCATCCAGATAATGGATAACAGTAGGGCATTTACATATGTTAAGCAGCATCCAGCACAACGTCTCAGCAAATATATCAAAAATCCTGGGGCTGCTCTTGGACCCAAATGTGAGACGCGTGAAAAAATAATATGAATCATGCCACTTAACACCATGTAAATGCCACAGGGATGGATGGATAGGGAGTAACGTAAAGCGTTCACTATGTCCGTTTTACTCAGCCATACCCCCACTCCCGCCGAGAGGATGGCCGTGATGGCATGGTCTATGGTTGCATATTGGAGAGAAAATTCCTCAGATGGTATAAGTGAGTTAAGACTTGGGTAGTGATGTCGCGAACCCGAAATTTTCGGTTTGCGAACGGCGAACGCGAACTTCCGCAAATGTTCGCGAACCGGCGAACCGCCCGAAACGCCATTGACTTCAATGGGGAGGCGAATTTTAAAACACACAGGGACTCTTTCTGGCCACAATAGGGATGGAAAAGTTGTTTCAAGGGGACTAACACCTGGACTGTGGCATGCCGGAGGGGGATCCATGGCAAAACTCCCATGGAAAATTACACAGTTGATACAGAGTCTGGTTTTAATCCATAAAGGGCAGAAATCACCTAACATTCCTAAATCACAATCAATATGGATTGACACCTGACATATGACATATTGACACCTTGACATATGGATTGACACCTGTCCTCAGAGCCCCTGATGCACACGGACACAGAGCAGAATAGAGACTGGTCCCCTACATAGGGTCACTTGGCAGATATGGATTGACACCTGTCCTAAGGATCCCTGATACACACTGACACAGAGCAGAATAGGGACTGTTCCCCCTACATCGGGTCACTTGGCAGATATGGATTGACACCTTGTTACAAACTGCTATTTGTAACGGGCCCTTTAAATGGCAAATTGCCCTGCTTCCCTGGGTTGTGGAGAAGCCTATTTGCCAGCCTCCTCCCGCATGACTATGGCCCCTGGGAGATTGTGAAAATGTATGCACTTTTATTTGGTGTGTATGGCCCTTTAAGACTGTCGGTGGGCATATTGGGGCTTATGGACTCTTTATGTGACTGGTGCTGGCCCTTTAAACACCTTTTTTGGGACATCAGGAAGATTGGGACACTGCCCCTTTAAGGCCGTGTCCCCAGACTTGTTGGGGACACGGCCCCTTTAAGACGGTGTCCCTGTGTCCCCAGACCTGGTGCAAACCCTTTGTGCCTGCCTTGCTATTTCCCACTTGGTTCAGTAAATGGGAAATTATTTCAGCTGCAGAGACTAAGTCCCATTCGTGATGGGACTTAGTCTTTCAACCTTTTTTTTCAGCCTTATTTCAGCTGCAGAGACTAAGTCATTCGTGATGGAACAGTCTTTCAACCTTATTTCAGCTGCAAGTAAGTCCCATTAGCGATGGGACTTGAGTAGATTTTCAACCTGAAATAGAAGCGACCTCACAGCCCAAATCTATGGAACTGTTTGGGCGGGAAAATATTCTTACAGTCGGTCATAAAGGGACCTCCAGCTAACTTTTTAACCCCTGCATGGATTTGGCTGATTTTTGGTTATGTTTATGTTTTAAGTGTGCTGATTCCAAATATGTAATTATGAAGATGGGATGTGTAGTTTAAAGTTACAGGGTATGGCTAAAAACTGTATTTTTACTGCCTGTGTTTAATTATGTTAATCTCTTCCCAAACGTCATTTCGTTCAAAGTGGAGAGAATGTTAAAAATATATATTTTTGTTCGGAGTGTGAGAAATGCTTTTCAGCCCCTTCTAATCTTAAGCATCATTTGAGGAGCCATACAGGAGAGAAACCTTATTTGTGGTGTGTTTAGTATTGTTCTGATCAGTTTAATACCTTCCGCGTCTCCTATCAGTGGACGTGTATATGGCAGCCATTTTAGGAACCGTACACCTGGGACCCGAGCAAGGTCACCTCGTTCAGCAGGCGACAACATTTGTCCCTGGAAAACTATCCTGGACATTCTGTACAATTTGTATGGATATG